>OZ035842.1:21649948-22207752 GCA_964034765.1 Knipowitschia caucasica | reverse complement strand
TTTTGGCTAGAGCTGAAAATACAGACGTCCAGCTCTTGCTTAAAAAAAGAAAACAAAAATACAGAAACTTTAAATGTAATAAAAGGACTTTACTATTAATAATACATACAAAGACCAAAATAGAATGAGGAAAAACAGTTGTAACCGGGCACAAGAACTGCCACATCTATATTAATAACAGTTTTCATCATTATTTTGTAGTCATTAGCTCCTATTTGTTTTAGAAATGGATGCGCTACATAATCAGTTTCAAATGTATGCATAATTTATTCCCGTGCCAATTTCCAGTTTTATCAGCTGCAGCAAAGTCATTTTAATTGAGAGTTAATGAGGTTTACCTATATGGATTCTAATTAACTGTGCCATAGCCGCTGCTGGAGGTGACCCTTGTGTGGATAAAATTGTATGGTAAAGCAGGAGTAAAGCGGTGGAAGACGGTGGACAGTAGTGAAGAGCAGAGCTGTGCCTCGTCGGTCATTCACACAGGAAAATGTGAATCCCACTGCAGTCCCAGGGAGAAAATAATGCCAGACTCGCTTCAGGTCAAGGACATGGGACCCAGGAAATTGGAGTTGGAAATGTGGTTTTCAGGGACCAGACTTATTTACATATTTATTTATTTTTTATTTTTTTATATTAAACAACTTTTCTGTAAATCTATAGCAGATAAGTAGTCATAATTTCTCTTAAAGCTGGGATGAACTTGCATTTTTTCTTTTTTTTTTACATTGAGTCTTATAGAAGTCATTCATCTGATTAGAAAACATGTTACTTTTTGCATATTTAAAAGCTCAGTGAGTCACTAATCAGATCCAGATTCAGACTACTTTATTGATCCCACCAGCGGCCAATAATTTATCGCTTTGGGCTGAACACTGTTTGGTTGAACTATACACTGAGATATATGCTATCTGACTGTGTAACCATGGAGACCCCTGGAGACCTCTCACAGTTCTGTTTTGTGTCGAATACGCAATGCAATTTCCCACCCGATCACTAGGGGTTGCTACCCAAGTCTGGCCTCGTCTCGTTTTGCCAATGGTTGGTAACATTGTTTGTTGTTGAGCTTTATGGCTATGTCGCCGTGACGATGGCATCCGGAAGAGAAAGACGGTTATTGTTGTTGTAGCTGAACGATAAAACACCATTGTTTTTGGAGACTGGAGATCTGTCATGTGGAAAAAAAACCTTTGAGAGACTGGTCAAACTGTGAAAAATGATTAGGTATTTTTAGAGTAATCGAAGAATAAAACAAAATACAAGTTTAGAACTTTATAGAACACAAGTGTAATTAAATCAAAGTGTTCATTTCCCTTTTACTTATTCTGTGCTATTCTCCGCAGAGCTGAAATCCTTGGAGCTTGAGCTATTTTAGGGCTGAGCGTTGGTGAATATTGATGAGTCAGATTGCCAGCGGTTGGTGAGAATCAATCCAGTTGAAGAATGGGAGTGTCGCTCGGCGAAGGCTTAGGCCAAGTTGTTGTTCCATTCGCCCCATTGGTTAGACGTGAGTGGCCTGGCTAATCCCAGTCCTCCTGCATCTGCATTCTGGGTTCATGCTCTCACCATGAACAGCATATTTACATGTGCAAATTGAATATGGTGGGACAGGCTTGTATGGTTAGGCTGGTCAGAAAATGCACAGATTGATTTTCCATACATTATGTTAGTGTGTCTAAGATAACAGACACCACAATATATGTATATATTTATTCTCTGCATTTGAGCCATCCTGAGCCATAGTACAGCACCCTGGGACCCAATTCCATATGTTTATGCTCGACTCGGTCAGGACTGTCTAGCTGGAGGAGTTCACCTATTGTAATTTTGTTTAGCACCTGAAGGAAACTGAAAGGATAATTCTGTGGGAGGTCTATAGCAACTGGCTTCCTACAGTAAGCTTCTCAGTCAATAATATGTCAAATATTAAGGAATGCAAGAAGAGCTTGGCCTTCTGACCACTGGAAAAGTAGACATATTTACTGCAAATGTTTGGCTAAAAATGTTCTTGGCGTGAAGAGTGATAAGACTGTCCGTGTAAAGACAAAACCAGATGCACAAACAGACGTTGTCCCTACTTTGTCAGTCCATGTAATAAAGATTTCCTTCAACTAAGTGTCGAGAAATGAAAACAAGGCAGCGGCGAATGCACCTGTACCATGGTTTATATTCGAGTCCCTTCAGAAGTAAAGGTGACAAGGCCTGATGATTTGTAACAATGTGGTCGGAGCAGATATCATCATCACAAATACTGTATATAAATGACCCATGCTTAAGATATAGATACAGTAGAAACATTGTGGTCAGTCCATGCGTTCAGATAATTATGTTTAGCAGTAATGCAGACATGACAGGTCCACAGTAAATAATATGCTGGTCAGGTCTCATAAAAATATCTAAAAATATGTACAATAGGTCTGGCATGCGCCTCCTGTTCGGCGACCCCGCTCCCATCTCTGTGTGGAGTGAGAGGACAAGTGCCCAAAAAAAACAACTGTAAACCGCTTTGTGACTCTGGTCTGTGAAAGGCGGTATATAAATAAAGATTACTTACTTACTTACTTACTATAAAAGTATCCAGTCTGATATTTGTGGCATCATTGATTCTTTGCCATTGCTACTCCTTCCCACAATAGATAATAATAATGAATCTACTTTGGTATAGCATGTTTCAGAAACAGTCAATAAAACTAATAATATAAAATGAGAATTATGTCAAGACAACACAAAAACAATGTGGATATCAAAATATCTCATGTGAGGTTTAAAGCAGACGATGTGATTTCAGACTTCAGATTTGGAGGTCGGGAGCTGTAGAAAGTTATGGGTCATCCAACTGTTCACATCATTAAAACCTTATAGCCTTTGCTACTCTGTCCAACTTATTTCTCTGTGGCCAGCTACTTATGAGCGTTTCATGTAATGAAATAAAAATAATATTCTCAGTCATGGTCCATAAAAACTTAATTCAACCATATTTCTAACGGCATATTGTGTTGTGCAGGTCTAACTAACTTTTGGTCAGTTAACTAACTTCATTTGGTCAGTGTAATAAGTCTTTGTTGTTGTTATGTTTGGGCACCTTTTTCCCCATGGTTTTATATCTTGTCTTTTTTGTTTCCAGGGATTTTTGGGTTTTATAATTTTGGTAATATTGTTTTCTTATAAGTATATTTTGTAAGGTAACTTTTTGATAGACTTATGAGTAACGTGTTTTGTTTATTTTGCAGCTCGGGCCGGGATATAAAAGGCGCTGTCCTGGTGCACTCCCGCCCCTCTCTGCTCTCATCCTCGTTTGTTCCACCTGCTGAGGTGAGCGTGCCCGCGCTGCGCGCTCCCTCTTGGTCCGGCTTGCGGCCTTCTCCAGACGCCGCATGGTTTGGTTGTTTTGTAGCCTTTCGGTAGTTTAGTTTTTGTTTGATCTGGTGGGTCCGGTGGTTACATTTTCGTGTGTGAGGGTGTAGCTAGTTGGGTTTTTCTTTATTCTTTAGGTAGGGTGTCGGCATCGGATCCGGACGGCCCTGTATAGGGTTGGTTCGGTGTCGGCCCATTTTGTTTGTTTCGGCTGGCCCACCAGGTCCACCTTTAATTTGATTACTTTGGGTTTTTGTGTTTCTGGACACGGGGTTGGGTTTTTTTGGGTTAATCCATAAATTGGATTTATATTAAAACAAGAGTTCATTTGGAATACGTAAATAAAATCTATTTTGGAACTCTTACCCTGTCTCTGTGTCCTTAAATATGTTTTGTCCTTCGGGTCGTAACATATTTATGGGGGCTCGTCAAAAACAATGTGAAAACCCTAGGACAGTAATTTTTGCCTTTAGTAATTTTTGAGAGTTTTTGTTACTTGAGTTGTGTCACTTTCGTATTATTTGTGACATAATTTGGCAATTTGTATGACTTTGTTTTGGTAACAACTTGGTTTGTGATTTGTGCAGGTAGTATAGAGAGTAGGGTTTTTGTGTGGGTCGCATTTTTACGCGTGTCAGTTTGGTACGGACAGCGGGATTCGTGTTGAACATGGAGTTTCAACTCGATGAGTTTTTTGAGGCGCCCACTTTGGAGGCCTTTCACAAATGCACGAAAGAGCAATTAATAATTATTGCTGAGCATGTGAAAGTTGCTGTTTCAAGACAGGCTAAAAAGGCTGTGTTGAAAGCTGATTTGCTGTCAGCCTTAGTGCAGAAGGGTGTTTTTTCTGCATCCGTCTTGTCTGGAAGCCCACGTTCTTCATCCAGGTCTGGGGATGAGGCTGTGCGGCTGAAAGAGTTGGAAGTGGAGTCGCAGCGGATTGCGTTTGCTGTGAGAGAGAGGGAGTTGGACGCGGAGATTCGTTTGCGGGAATTGGAGCTGAGGTACAGAGAGCCCAGACCGTCAGAATTTGACGTGAGTAAGAACATTCGTTTAGTCCCTCAATTTAATGAAAGAGACGTGGATAAATATTTCACTATTTTTGAGAGGATAGCGGACACGTTAAAGTGGCCAAGAGATGTCTGGACTTTATTGCTGCAATGTACTTTGACTGGTAGAGCTCAGGAGGCCTACGCCGCGCTTTCGGCCGCAGATAGTTTGGACTTTGGTAAAGTAAAAGCTGCTATTCTGCGCGCGTACGAGTTGGTTCCCGAAGCGTACCGGCAGAAGTTTCGTAAATTGAGAAAATGTTTTAATCAAACTTACGTGGATTTTGTGAGGGAAAAGGAAATTCTCTTTGATAGGTGGTGTTCCTCACAAAGTATTATTGATTTCGAGCAGCTTAAGCAGTTAATTTTGATGGAGGATTTGAAGAACTCTCTTCCTGATAAAATAACTACTTATTTAAATGAAAACAAAGTCTCAGACATTTGTAAGGCCGCGGTGTTGATTGACGAGTATGTCCTAACCCACAGGCCCGTTTTTAGCGAACGTGTGGTTGGTTATGGGAAATACGACAATAAACATACGGGAAATGGCAGAGATGGTATTAAAAGTGAGTCCTCTTCTACGGATCCTGTTAATAATTCTCAGCCTACTGGCGGCAAAGTTGAGGCTGGAAGGAAGGATGAGGTGATGTGTTTCTACTGTAAAAAGAGGGGACATATCGTAGCTCATTGTCCAGTTCTGAAGGGAAGGAACACAAAATCAGTCTCGCTGGTTAAAACTCATGAGGTGAAGCAGTCACGTGGCTCATGTGAGTACACTGAGTTTCAGCCTTTTGTGATGGATGGGTTTTTGTCCGTTTCTGCTGATGGTGAGAAGGTTCCTGTAAAGATATTGCGTGACACTGGCGCGTCGCAGTCGTTTGTGCTTGACGGAGTATTGCCGCTGTCTCGGGAGACTTCAGTGGGCTCTGAAGTCCCAGTCAGGAGCTTTAATATGCAGGACATCGGTGTGCCTTTACATAGGGTCACGATCCATTCCGATTTGTGGTCAGGAGACGCGGTTGTTGGGGTGCGCCCGAAGTTTCCAGTTGATGGGGTTCATGTCATTATGGGGAATGATTTAGCGGGAGGCAGAGTATTGGTTACTCCAGATGTTACGCCTGTCCCTATTCTGTCTACGCGTCCTGACGCCTTGGCCCGGACATACCCTGACGTGTTCACGGCGTGTGCGGTTACACGCGCGGCCGCGAAGCGTGAGAAGGAGGAAAATGATGTGGACCTTAGTGACAGCTTTCTGTGTGGACCTGAGGTGGACAGCGACTCGCAGAGACATGAGACCAGGGTGTGTGAATCGGACTTAACCGCTGCGAGTGATTTTCGGATATCAAGACAACAGTTAATTGATAACCAAAAATCTGATGGTTCCTTGGCTCGTTTGTTTGATGAAGCGGTGCAGAGTGAGGGCACGGATTCAATGTCCACGGGTTATTTCGTGAGAGACGGGTTACTGATGCGTAAGTGGACGCCGTTGACTGTTTCTCCTATTGAAGAGTGGAGTGTGGTTACACAAATTGTTGTTCCCGCTCCTTTTCGGGCGGAAATTATTAAGTTGGCCCATGACAATCCATTGGCTGGACATCTTGGCGTACGGAAAACGTATGATCGCATTCTGCGCCATTTCTTTTGGCCTGGGTTAAAACCAAGCCCCGGCGATCCAAGATGGCGCCCTATTCAAATGAATGGTTGTGCTCAGTGGCGCTTTGTGACGGCATGGGGGCTGAAAGATTAGCGGAAGTTGCCTGAAACTCGCAAAGATGTATGGGAAACTCGCCTGTATTTGGACATCGTCTGGTCCTCCCGGTTCTGCGCAGTGGATGATCTCCCATAATGCGTTGCGCCAAACACGCGTGTGTGGGTCTCACACCGGGTCTCACGCACGTGCACAGAGGGGCTCGGCTGCGCTCTGACCAATCAGAGCAGTTCATCAGAGCGGGAGTTAGAGCGAGAGCCAGAGGAGCAGAGTTTGTGGCACTAAAGTGTGGATTTAAACAAAACCGAAGGATTTAAGAAGAAAAAAAGTTCAGGATGACAAGGGACACTAAAATCCCCACAAAATCCGATCTTTATTAAAGCTGTAGGTTCTCTGTCAGCTGAGGTTGAGCTGTTTTAATATGCATTGAGTTCTATGGGGAAAATTTCTGGGTAGCCCACGTGAATTTAGTCTGGTTCAGTCTGCAGTACCGCGAGAATCCCCTGAGCACATGGGTTATTCAGCTACAAGCTAGTAATACCCTATCCAGTTAATATAATACATCCATGGTTAAAACGCGATGTCACGCGGCACTGCAGGGGTTGTCATTGGTGTCAGGTCTCGGGGAAGCCAAATCAGACGATTCCTCCCGCTCCTTTGTACCCTATCCCAGCTGTTGGTGAACCATTTGAACGTGTGTTGGTGGACTGCGTGGGTCCGTTGCCTCGCACTAAATCAGGGAATAAGTTTTTGGTCACTGTTATGTGTGCGGCCACGCGCTTCCCTGAGGTTTTTCCCGTGCGTAAAATCACCACTCCGGTAGTTGTAAAAGCTCTAACAAAGTTCTTTTCTGTGTATGGATTACCTCGGGTGCTACAGTCTGACCAGGGTTCGAACTTTATGTCTAAAATCTTCGCGCAGGTTCTCAAGCAGTTGAAAATCAAACACTGTCATTCTAGCGCGTATCACCCTGAGAGTCAAGGCGCGCTCGAGCGTTTCCATCAGACTTTAAAGACTATGCTCCGTACATACTGTTTGGAGTTTGAGAATGAATGGGACGAGGGGGTGCATTTACAGATGTTTGCCGTAAGAGAAGTGGTTCAAGAATCTTTGGGGTTTAGTCCAGCTGAGCTAGTTTTCGCGCACACTGTTCGCGGCCCGTTGAAAGTGTTGAAAGAGAACTGGTTGGTGGAAGAGCCACAGCAAAATCTTTTGGATTTCGTAAGCAGATTTAGATTGAAGTTGCGTCGTGCTTGTGAGATTGCTAGGGACAATCTTAAGGTGGCCCAGAGTAAGATGAAGTCAGTGTTTGACAGGCATGCAAAGGAGAGAGCGTTTGAGTCCGGTGACAAAGTTCTGGTTTTATTACCGATTCCAGGCTCGAGCTTGCAGGCACGCTACGTTGGGCCGTATTTGGTTGAGCGTAAGGTTAGTGACCGAGACTATTTGATTGCCACGCCTGACAGACGGCGTAGGTCTCGGTTATGTCACATTAATATGTTAAAGCCTTACTTTGACAGAGCGCCATCGGTGGGTGCAGAGACAGGTGTTTGTTTGTCTTCGGTCTGTTCTCCGAGTGTAAGTCTCGTTCAAGTTCAGGAGGAGCTGTCCAGTGCTGAACCGGAGAACGAAGTCTTTTCTGCAGCGGTGACTAAAGGAAAGTTTTCAAATTCCGAAGCGCTGGACAACTTGCCTCTTTTGTTGTCCCACCTTGAAGTTTCACAGCGGACTGATGTTTGTAATTTACTTCAGTCCTATAGGTCACTGTTTGCAGATATTCCCACTCAGACGCGTGTGCTCAGTCATGACATTGATGTTGGGGATTCACGTCCGATAAAACAGCATCCTTACAGAGTGAACCCAGCCAAGCGGAGTCGTTTGAAGAAGCAAGTGGAGTATATGGTGGACCATGGCATTGCTGTTGCTAGTAGCAGTGCATGGAGCTCCCCTTGTCTTCTCACTATAAAAGCTAATGGCGATGACCGGTTTTGTACTGATTTCAGGAAAGTGAACGGTGTGACGAAGCCTGACTGCTATCCTCTTCCGCGAATGGAGGATTGTGTGGATCACGTGGGGGCGGCCGCATTCGTCACAAAGTTGGACCTGTTGAAGGGATACTGGCAGGTCCCTTTGACTGAGCGCGCCAGAGAAATATCCGCTTTTGTGACACCTGACGACTTCCTTGAGTACACGGTGATGGCTTTTGGTATGTGTAACGCTCCGGCGACATTCCAGAGGCTCATGAATTCAGTTCTGTCTGGTTTGGCGTTTTGTGAGGCCTATTTGGACGATTTGGTTATTTGTTCCTCTTCGTGGACTGAGCACGTTCGGCATTTGTGTGAAGTTTTTGTGCGTCTGAGTGGGGCTAATTTGACTGTAAACCTTTCCAAATGTGAATTCGGCAAAGCGACTGTGACCTATCTGGGGAAACGGGTGGGGGGAGGTCAGGTGCGCCCTGTTCAGGCGAAGGTTGAGTCCATCCTGTTGGTTCCCGCTCCCGCTACTCGCACAGAGCTAAGGCGATATTTGGCTATGGTGGGATACTACAGGGGTTTTTGTAGAAACTTTTCATCTGTGGCTACGCCCCTGACAAATCTTTTAAGTCCTAAAGTTGACTTTGTTTGGTCGGACGCCTGTCAATCTGCGTTTGAGCAAACAAAGTCTTTGTTACTGAATGCTCCTGTCTTGGCAGCCCCGCGTTTTGATGCACCCTTCAAACTCTCTGTGGACGCATGTGATACAGGGGTGGGCGCTGTTCTTCTGCAGGACGGTGCTGATGGTGTCGAGCATCCGATCTCTTATTTTTCAAAGAAGCTTGATAAGTGTCAGCGCTGGTATTCGACCATTGAGAAGGAGGCGTTGGCCTTGGTCATGGCGTTGGAACACTTCGAGGTCTATGTGGGGGGCTCTAGTGTTCCGGTGTTGGTCTATACGGACCACAATCCCTTGGTTTTTTTGGACCGGATGCGAAATAAGAATCGGCGTCTCATGCATTGGTCACTCCGCCTCCAGGGGTTTAATATTTTAATCCGGCACATCCGTGGTAGGGATAATGTTGTTGCGGATGCACTGTCCCGCCTTTAGTCGGGCGGCCTGTTTTTTTTATTGCACTGACTACTTTGAGGGTGGTGTTATTTGGTTTGGCGCCTTCAAAGTTGTTCAGTGACACTGGGTGGGGGTGTTATGTTTGGGCACCTTTTTCCCCATGGTTTTATATCTTTTTTTGTTTCCAGGGATTTTTGGGTTTTATAATTTTGGTAATATTGTTTTCTTATAAGTATATTTTGTAAGGTAACTTTTTGATAGACTTATGAGTAACGTGTTTTGTTTATTTTGCAGCTCGGGCCGGGATATAAAAGGCGCTGTCCTGGTGCACTCCCGCCCCTCTCTGCTCTCATCCTCGTTTGTTCCACCTGCTGAGGTGAGCGTGCCCGCGCTGCGCGCTCCCTCTTGGTCCGGCTTGCGGCCTTCTCCAGACGCCGCATGGTTTGGTTGTTTTGTAGCCTTTCGGTAGTTTAGTTTTTGTTTGATCTGGTGGGTCCGGTGGTTACATTTTCGTGTGTGAGGGTGTAGCTAGTTGGGTTTTTCTTTATTCTTTAGGTAGGGTGTCGGCATCGGATCCGGACGGCCCTGTATAGGGTTGGTTCGGTGTCGGCCCATTTTGTTTGTTTCGGCTGGCCCACCAGGTCCACCTTTAATTTGATTACTTTGGGTTTTTGTGTTTCTGGACACGGGGTTGGGTTTTTTTGGGTTAATCCATAAATTGGATTTATATTAAAACAAGAGTTCATTTGGAATACGTAAATAAAATCTATTTTGGAACTCTTACCCTGTCTCTGTGTCCTTAAATATGTTTTGTCCTTCGGGTCGTAACAGTTGTATATGAAGGTTGTGCGTGGCTGTAAATAACCAAGTCTCTGTTTTTGTGGCATGAAACAGTATTTTTTGGTAATTTTTTGTGCTGTTTTTAATAAGATTTGATGAGATAAGAGAACCTTTTTTCATCCCACAGCGGGGAAATTTCAGTTGTTTCAATAGATATTAAAATGTTTCATTGGTGCACTATTGTGTTAACAACAAGATGCATATGAAAAAGTATTGCCACAGATTTTCTTGTATAGATTTAATGCACCGTGTTTCTCAGTGTTATTAACAAAACCCAGTTGAGCTCATGAAATGGCCGAGTTTATGTCCTTCTCATTCCGTCTAGCCTAGCATGAATACCACAGCCTGAGAGGTACTACATTCTCAATATGGAATCTGAAGCCACAGCTGGACCATGCATATTTTCTCCCTCTTTTCAGACTTCATTGGCAGCGTTAATCTACCTCAACTGTCTTTAGTGCGCACATGCTTGATGGCTATTCAGAAAGGGACGATCCAAGTTTTATTCGGTAATGTGGTGGAAACAGTATTCCACCACATTATTTGTAGAAAAGAAAAAAAGAGGTGGGGAATTAGTTCTACCTCGATGTTTCTATTATTAGCAGATCAAGTAATACAAGTTTCCATCTGGCACCAAGCAGATATAAATAGAGGGGTTTATGGAAGACTATCTACATGCATAGGACAAGCTGATCTGGCTGTATAGCCGTCTGCTGAAATAAATACAGTTTATTTTTATTTTTTTGAAGAAGGTCCTTTATTTGTCCCACAATGGGGAAATTTCAGTTATGCATACACATATAAACATCAAGGCAAGCAGCGAACATCACTTCCGCGCTACTTATAGGCAAAGTGGGTTAAGTGTCTTGCCCAAGAACACAACGACAGCAGTGGGAGTCTGTGGAGAAAGTCTCATGGTGGGCTCAAACCCACGACCTTTGGGCTCAAAGGCCAATGCTCTAACAACGCTCAGTGTCAAGGACGGCATTGGCTCAGTTGGTAGAGCATTGGCCTCTGAGTCTGAAGTTCGTAGGTTTGAGCCATAGACTGTATATATTAACGGACGTAGTCACGCCTATCTCCGCTGTTCTAACTAATGGGCCAAAAATTGGGCTTTCATGGAGAGATTCAAAATGGTCGCGGGGGCTGGAAAATGTGAAAAAAACGCATCTGCGCATGCGTCAGCCGGCACGAGCCCCATTCATTTAATTGAGTGACTTAAAAAATTCACTGCGAGTAAACTAGAGTGGTCTGAAATAAATTCACCCCCCTCAGCATTGACACACATGTGGAACGGAGCTTTTGGCCAAGAGCCAATTTTTGGACCATCCGGTAAAGACGTTTTCGAGAGGTAAGAAGATGCTATATGTTAGCATTGGCTAGTTCTTAACCCGGGTCCACCCCCATCGGCCCGGGATGGTATTACAAGCATGTCAGCGCACGTAATTTTGGTCACATTTGAGCCGGGACCCACCCCCGCTGGTTTGAGCCCACCACGAGACCTTTTCCACCGACTCCCACTGATGTCTGCTGTCATTGTGTCTTGAGCAAAACACTTAACCCCACTTTACCTGAAGACCCGCTGAAAAGATCAAGTCTATGCTGTCACCGACAGAGGAGCATCCTCCTGTGGACTCACCACCTGCAGGAAGATCAGTGCTGCTCTGACTGCCACACCCCGACCCAGAAATTGCTTAAGCGGATGAAGATGGATGGATGGATGGACTTTCTTTTGCCTCTTTTGTTTTACATACATATGCAGAATCAAGCAAGTTTGCATATTTAATAGAATAACCCCAACCCTGTTTTCATATTCTCAGCATCAAAATCAGTAATTCCTGGCATCAAATCTGTTTACATTTGTGTAAGCTGAATCCTTGCAGACACCGTAGATTTTCTCACATTGACCACTTAGTTGCACATAACGACAGCTCCTATATCCGTGTATTTCATTCATTAGGACCACTGTCTGCCAACTCTGACAACACACACCATAAATTTGCATGTGTTTACGAGAAGAAGTGAAGCGGAATGAGCCTTTCGCATTAGTATTCATGAACGCCATTGAAGATGCGCTCATCAACTGCACTTTTTTTATGCACACTCCCTTGCACCAGTACAAATCACTGGTAATCAACTGGGCTGACATTTTCCAGCAATTATAAGCAGCCGGTCCTGATTTTATAGCCCACCATGGATCACTAGATTTGGCCGAGAGTGGCCCCAATGACAACATATCACTCCCGAGAGAGATGAAGACATTTTGTACACAAGAAATAAAGACTACGCAAGCACACTGGTTCAACACATTCAGCCAAGAATCACTTGCCAAGCATAATGTCCTCAAAACAAGCAGCTCACACGCTAATTGTTGATAAGAGTTCAAGAGGTGACTTTGATTAAATTGGCGAGACGGAATGTTTACTCCAGACGAAGCACCCAGTTTGAACCACTGTTATTTTTATTTTTGATTAGATTTAACAACATCATGATATTTTTGTATTATTTGCTCACTGCTTTTCTTTACTTTAAGCTCCATATAATTTACAAGACAGATATTCAACACTAAAATAATTCCACATACGAATTTGGTATAATTCATTCAAACTTAAAGCAGTTGTTTTTGTTCACTTAGCAGTGTTTTCTTCACTTTGTTGTAAAATCAAAATTTCAAGTGAGCGGTTGCCAGATCCTATGGCGAAAGCCTGTTTTACAGTCTCTATACAGTCTAGTAATTATAGCCAATTCTCTGTATGTTGTTGAGCCTCACATTTCACATTGGTTTTGGTTTTGATGCTGATACTAATAACAATATGTTTGTAAGCATTTCATATCGGAGCTGTTTATGAAACTGTATTACAATTAAGAGATACTTCATTCATCCACAGTGGGGGAATTTCAGTGTTGCATCTCTAGTTACAGAACAGAAGGAATGAGGAGCACACAGCCCAAGAAAACAATAGCTCTATAACATTATGTATATTCTAGAGCAAGGGTGATCTAGTTGCAAGTATACATCTGTGCATGTTAGCAAGATGAGGGTAGGGGACACAGTGAAAGTACACCATACCTTTGAATAAAACTCTCTCTTGACAATGCTGGCTGCTTTATGACCAAACGACAAGAGTTGACGGACAAGGCTCTGCTCATTTAGCTCGCAGTGTGTGCTCGTCTCCCTGATGAAAGAGTGTTTTAGAGCTGAGCACAAAGACAAACAGTTACCCCCTGATGCAGCGGCACCACATTAAAACCCATGCCTCTTTGTGAAGCGGCCACACAATAATTAGGTCCTCTGTTTTGTGCATTAATGTGATGATGCCGGAGAGCAGTCAGTTGCAATCCGGGCTTTTTCCCACTCTCACTGGCCGTTTGCAACAGCGGCCCCCAACCTTTTTGAGGCATGGCACAACTTTTTAATTGGAAACCACCACACAAGTGCAAAAAGGTCTCTCCAATCTTCTCACATTATTTTCTTTTCATATTATTTTGAACATTTAGGTTCTATTGGATCTCTTCCAAAGGCACACCAGACAACATCTCAACGCACACCAACACTGATTGAAAAACAGTAGATGTTAGTTCTTCAGACAATACCCACCTCCTCCACCACCTGAAGAAAATTAAAAGTCTGGGATTGTGTCTTTAATTCAGACGGAAGACATGTTTTATTGTTGATAGAAGAGCACCAACAAAAGTGTTATTATACAGCATGGAGGAATGGAGGCCTCCAATCAGCTTTTGCCACGGTGCCAGTAGATTCAACCTTGTGATAACCAAAACATGTAGTGGAAAAATACTGCCTTGTGCATATTGTCAGAGTGATGAGCACTTTGAAACTAACTACTTGTTTCAAAGTGTCATGAAATCTGCCTGTGTCTGCAAACCACAGAAACATTTAACAATGTTTTTCACTAATAATATTTGCAAACATTTAAAACACTGGCACCCAATAATGTGATGTGGGTGGCAGCCCTGATTGGCACCCCCTCAACCCAGAGATGGAATAGTGAAGGGGATGAAAATGACAATATTGTTTTCAAACAAAAACAGAAAGTTTATAAATGTAATATTTATATGTATTTGGGGAGATACCAGTGGGAGATATATTCAATAAGCAACATGCTCCACAAGTTTTCTCCGTGACCTCTACAACAGCAGGCACCAATGTTGGAGAGTGTCGTCTTTCTGTGCACACCCACAGAGACGACAGACATATTCATAAGTAGGCTAAATAATACATTATGACCTGTATGGGAAATACAGCATTGACAGCTGAACTAGAGTGAATACCTCACCAAGGCCATTGATCATCCCAACATTTTTTTTGGGTCTGACTACACACCAAATTTCAGCTCAATCTATTCAGTGTTTTTTTTTTTTTTTTGCAATCCCGCCTACACACAAACACACTCATATACAAAGATGATCTCATTACCCCTTAAATATAGGCTTTGTATATAATGGGAAAAAAATTACTGCTCTAGACTGCCCCACAATAAATGATGACAATGATGAATTATGTACTATATAATACCCTCGGGGGCTGCACCTCTTGTACCGTTATAGGCCACATTTCAAACCGTCCTGGTGTCGTCGCTGGTATCCAGGGAAACATTTCCAATGCAGAAAGTCAGTGGAGATTATCTTGACCTTTTAAAAGATCCCTGTTTCACCCCCTAACCTCTATCACGTGTGGTACACTGGAGCCTACAGTGCATAGAAGGTGATCGTCTCCAGGACTCCAGGGTGAGGAGGTCAGATCACTGCTCTGCGGATTTGAACAATGGGTCAAATGCAGAAGATTAATTTCCATATTTACAATAAAGCGTACAGTATATACCTTTACCCATTCTGAGTGCATGGATTAGAAAAAAATGCTCTGAAGTTACACGTACAGTATGTTATAGTTATCTTTTTTTCCACCAAGCGTTCTGAAGAAACAAGAACGCACTCTTAAATAATTTGGGCAAACATCTGCTCTTGTCCCCCGTTGTCTTGTACACGCTTGAGCTTGATGTTGTGTGCTTTGATGCCCTGTGATACTGGGTCCTTGCGGCACACTGGGGGACCACCACACTTGGCTGGCTTTGTTTGTGCATTGTTTTGGACCTGGATAAGGCAAATGGGGACCAGCTGAGAGGAGCGCTGTGCAACTGTCTGCCTTCTCATGGTCCAGAGAAGGGACATGCTTGTTTTGCTCACAGCAGCGCTAATAGACTCTAAGTATGGTCCTTAACGTTTTGTCTAGCATAACATGTTGACTGTTTTTTTTTTTTTTGTATAATTTGTCTAATTGATGAAACACTTTCATGGCAGTATCCTGATGCTCTCATTAATTACCCTGCCAATATGTGGAGTATTGTCTGTTTGTGTGTATGTGTGTGAGTGTGTAGGCAGGGCTGCACAAAAACTACTCAACACACTGAGATGTCATATGTAGATGGAATGTGATGTCAGTTTTAACATTTTCATATGTTTTTGTGGGTTTTATTGGTGTCATACATTTTGTGATAATTCCTGGTACTTATATGTCACATTATATGATAATTATATCATTGCTGCACAACATTCCGATCAAAAGCCAAGTACCCAACCTACACAAACAGATAAAAGTGGTTTCAGAAAGACTTTGTCACTGATGCCAATTAGTTGTTAGAATCTGCCAATGACATGAGTCACACCACTAATTTCTCTTAATTTGGAGATGACGAAGAGTGTCTGAAATGGCGGGACCAGTGGGACATCTCTGCCACCTCCACTCCCCAGTGAACCTTGGCCCGTCTGATCCGTTCTAATCTAATTACCAGTGTAAGAGGAACACCTGGGCTCTTCACCAACCTTCTTTCGCACACAGAGTCGTCGTCACTCTCGCTCCCAGATGGGCCTTTCATAGCAATGATGGTGACAGGCACAGGGTAATGATTGCACTTAACGCCGGCACTCACGCACATAAAACAGGCGAGTGTGTCGCCATGTGCTAATAGGCACCCAATATACATCTAACCACTTGCTAAATGACACAATTAGACCGTGCTCTGATGGCGCACCTGATTAGATTAGCCCCGGCTTGTGCCTCTTGCTCCGGCTTTAGCGTTAGCTTGAAACCTCAACCTTGACCCCAATTAGCCAGCGCTCATCAGAGGGAGCTAAGGGGACCATGGTAGCAGCCGCTTATCACCCCAAAACTAATTGGTCTGATGAAGCGGGTAAATATGGTCAACACGAGGCAAGGGCCCCGATCAATATTTACTGTGAAGAATGGGCAGGGAATGCGAAAATGTCTCAAAGCCTACAAAAAAAAGTCGAATAAAAAGGTTTTAATATACAACTGGCTCACTCATATTAGTTGGAATGACAATGACAACGTCCTAGTGTATATGAAACGTCAATATTGAGCTAAGATGATGTTATGAAGAGGCCGCAAACTGCCTTATTCAGTCCCGCCATATGGCTTTCTACTTTGCATTATTCATTGGCAGATGGTTAATCCACGTATCATGGAATACAGAGAGAAGTTGGCCATGATCAGATCAAGACATAGGACATACTGTAGGTGTGACACAAAGTAAGTGGAACACAACCATGAAAACTTTTAAACAAATTGTATATATACTGTAAAGTAAATAATCAACAATCATACAAAGCTGTGGTTTAAAAGTTGTGTTGGAGACTCAGGAGTCCCCTTTTTTCAGCCTAATCTGACGGATATTGATTTTCAGCTGCAAAAGTAACAATAGTATTTTTTTTTAAGAAAATGACAAAACAGCCAAAGTACAGTGAGGGGGAACAGCAGTATCCTTCAGATCGAACATTTGGTCTTCAAACAACAGCTCTTCGAGAAATCTCTGCGGTGTGTTTTTTAAATGTCGCAGCAGATGGCTGCAGAGGAGGAAGTGGTGAAGTCTGTCATATGAGCTAGACTGGCACTTTTAGAGCTGCTAGATTTCAAAGACACTTTTGAATTGAAAAACATATTTTAGGATAAAACTGTAGGATATCTGTTGTTTTTTAACATTTTGTTTTTGACAAATCAATAGAAATCCCGGTTTCACCTTGTTTCTATCATCAAAATAATAGCATATTTTTGAGATGGACACTTTAATTTTGTTTATTTTGCAGAGTGAACTTGTGACATTTCCTTTTCAGTCGCAAAAGATTTACATTTGGACATTTCTACTCCTAAGTGACTGTTTGTAATATAGTCTAAACACTGTTATTAAAACAAATGGAAAACTGGACCAGTGCAGAAATAAGACTCTCTCATCATCGCTGATATCACTCTGAAGTCTAAAACAATGTTGCTTTTGGAAGAATCTTATAACGCAATTCATTTCACCTGGAAACAGAGCAATAGTATCATAGCACCTGAGTATATATAGCATCATGAATACGGTCTGCTAACAGGGTACTGTATATACTGCCTTATGTTGGGTCAAATCTCACTTCATGATTTAGGATTTTTCATTTCCTTGTGGGATGTTTTTTTCTTGTTTTGATCTTGTTTTGTTTAGCACTTTTGAGGTGCTTTTACAAAAAAAACTTGCCTTGCCTTGAAAGCATAATCAATGTTGGGAGCAATAGTTTCTTTTGTAATAATTTACACCAAGATACAACATTGTTATAGCAATAGTAAAGTAACTCAGGTTACGTGCATACTTAAAGTGAGTGCACATTTCATTTGTTTTCTCACTATTTGCAACTCTTTGAGGAAACAAACGAAGCCTATAGAGTTATTACAAATGTAATGTTGTAATATACATATATTCCATTTATGTATAACTAGTAATATACATATTTCAAAATGACCCAACACTGAATATTATACATTGTTTAACAGAGGTATTTGTACAGTTACTTACTTCTAGCTCAATCGGCCAATATTCTCAAGGTTGAGACAAATGAAATCTTCTGAAAGGGTAAACAGAAAGTGGGAAACATATGTAGCAACAAAAAAGATACAATCAGAGCAAGCGAGAGAGACGGAGAGGAGCAGATCTGGATGACAGTCCTCTGAGCTGCCGCCGTGGGGAAGATTGGGACTTGTTTCACTTGAATGCATGCTGAATTGTTGCCTGTTTTGTGGTGGAGTCTCTCTCCAGCTGAATCATTTGAACTATTCATTTTGTTCTCTGTAAACGCAAGGGGAAACATGCAGGCCTGACACTTGTACTTGTCAAGACCATATTTATAAAACACTATTTACTCTAGGCAAGCATAGATCTTAGCTCAGAGGAACTGACAGACTGAACCCAGGCACATTTTTTCATAGTCATATTTTGTAAAATAAGGTTATGTGAGGGTTAGACAGTATAACACAACATTAAAAGTAGGTATGAATGATTTTATCTTTCAATGTCAAATGCCAAATTCAGATTTGGAAATGGAGAAAAAAGCTATTCCTTAGAATCCCAGCTCTTAGAGCTCCCAAGGTGAGATCTCTTAAGAGTAGAGAGGAGGACTTTTAGCAACTTAAGAGTTCCCTAAGAGGACAAAATGGTGGATGGAAGAGGCAGGAGCGGTATTCTACAAACACTGGATGACAGTGGGGCGAAATGTAACTCTCAAAACACTTTTTTGCTAATTTACTTTTATGTTCCTCGGTCCAGTTGGGTTTCCTCTTTCTTTTATTCTCCATTGCTGTTCACTTGTTTGTGGTATATTTGAAAGTCAACCAACATGGCTTCTTATAGGCTGATCAGCAATCACAGCTGTGCCATTTTACCCTTGTTACACTAAAGTGAGTATATTGTTCAAAGTTGAAAGAAAAGAATGACCAGCATGGCAATTAACATAAGCAAATAAATAAAACCATCACTGTGTTAATACTGTGCAAGTGGATCTAAGTTTTCACATATTATTTATGATGATTTAAATGTATAAATTACTTTTCACATAATTCATTATACATTGACATATCTCTCTCTCTATCTATCTATCTATCTATCCATCTACACACCTCCTCACTAAGATAGAAGTTTTGGTCCATTCCTTGCTCAGAGTTCTCTGAGAATGTTCTGGAACATTTTTTAAACTAACACTCCTAGCAAGGAGTTTTTAGGTTAAGTTAGGAGCTCACCAAGAGGACTCTCAGAATATTTAGGCATAGGGCCCCAGATTTCTAGTGTGACAGATTCGAGAATTGCAAGATGCATTTGCTTATGCAAAAACATCAAAATGCCCATAATTACTCTGAAAAAAGTAAATCATAAAATATGTGTTTTCTATTTTGATTGACATATATTTGTTTGTGTAACTGTCATATGTGTGCTCTGTTATAATCCTTGACATGTAGCAGTTGCAGATAATCTTCATTTAAGATCAGATGAAATTATGCTCATTGTCATGTTGTCAACCCAAAACCACTATCACCCATAATTTCAGCTAAAAAGTCTGCAGCAATATTGAGCTGAATGGTGTTCCAGGATTTTGGTTTCTCTTCACAGCATTAACCTTTTTAAATGGGGGAAATGGTGTCCAAAGAGGCCAGAGGTCCTACACTATCTAAAAATGCAGTGTGGGCGTCATATTGTTTACAAGAGAACACATATGTGAGATCTACTTGTGCAGGTGTAATGGATTCTGTAAGAAGAACGAAGATAGCCTCACTGAGCAGCAGAAAGCTAAAGTAATCCACATCAGATGGAATTCCCCAGAACACAGCTGGAAAATGGGCCGACACCCAGATGCTCTAACAGCACTCAGTGTGAGAAACTTCATCAAAAATCTTTGGAAATGGAAATCTTGTGACAAATTCTGCACCAACTCTGCACTGTATACATTAAGGAAGATATATAATACATTTTAGCATCTGGCAGAAAAAAAGAGATCTTCCTTGATGTTTAATCTGCTGGCCGTTTGTGCGTCTTTTTAATTATATTGCCTACCTCTGTAGTTAAGACCACACCCAGAATGTTTTTTTCTTTGGCCAGCTCGATGTATATGACAAACCATAGACTGCAATATGATGACAATGCCTTTGACACAATTGATCATTGTCAACTACTCAAGGAACTTGCAGAGATGGATATTCGGTTTCCCTGTAACGAGCTACCCGAGTGATAGAGAACAAATAGTGCATTGGGACTCAAATCTTTCCCTTGCATCCCCCGGGGGGCAGTTGTTTCCTTTGCTTTCTGTAATCTGCATGAACAGCCTGGATTAAGTAAAATATGCACATGATCTCGCAGAACTCCTGTGTCTTCTGCAGAATGTGTTGGATTCTGTGGAGGAGTGAGGTCAGGTCCACTGGCAGTTAATGGATCCAAAACTATGTCTCAAGTGAGTGCATTATGCCCTCTTCTACACTGCCTGAAGTCAGAAGTCAGCGGTCAGGAAATCCAAATAGTCTCTACCTTTAAGAGGCTTGGAGAAAAAATTTCCACCTGATAAATTGTTGAACCCTCACATTAAATATATGGCGTCCAAAACCAGCCCAAGGAGACACCATCTCTGTTCAAGCTTCATCAGATCTGTGCTGGAACATGCTAGTCCTGTGTCCGGTGGGCTGAACAAAGGCTGTCATAGGGTGTAAAGAAGATGCTGCAGAAATATTGGAATCCCTCTCTGGCCCCTTCTCTTGATATTTTTTTTAATATATCTTCTCTTGTAATATAAAATGGACTAAAAGATTGAGTTCAGGATAATCTTTGTATTGTGCTTTCCCGTCAAGTCAATAGCAAAACATTAAAACAGAACATTGTTATTGTGACCACTAGGACCATGTGATTAGCAACCCTTAGAGATAGAATCAATTACAGTTGATTCATCCAATAATCATATTTCACACTAATTCTGCCACGGCATGACTGCAGTCTTTGCATGAAAAGCCACACCGCGATCTGTGTCAAAAGGCCGTGAGCCTTGTTACATACTGTCACCCACCTTGGTGACATGTCAGCAAAGTGCATCAGGAAGTACCATCACAGCTGATATACTTCCTGATGACTTGGTATGAGTTACAGTTAGTGTGAGCCATGCTGTAACATTTGCAGATTTTTTGGAAGGTGAAATGTCTTGTCATATACCAAAAACCATGAAATTACATTTTAGTCATTTGCATCCTGGCACATTTCCAAATTATTACCAAGCACAAAAGCCATTGTTTCACTTTCTGTCTGAGGCCAAATGAGAGAATAATGGAATTCTTGCAAGCACAAGATTTTTGAATTTTAACACGTGTATGCAAGGCTGCCAGACTCTCCAACCAAGAGAATGAATTAGAAATACAGGCACATAAGACTCATTATCTGTTATCCTTTTTGTTCAAATGCTTAAGTACTACTACATTCGTGTGTGTATTATGTTCATATAATCGTATAATCCTTTTATTTGTATGTTCATGTGCACTATTAGAGATCGCATGATCACCCTCAGGATGCTAATCTGCTTTGATTGCACAACTTTTTCTGCAAGATGAATAGTAGTTTTACTCCACGGATCCAGATTTTTCATTTATCATGTCTCAATGTCTTTGTGGGAAATTTAAAATCATATTCATCCCATGTTTAATGTTCAGGTTAAGATCACACTGGTAATTATTATTATTTAATTTTTTTGAAATTTTAATTATGTTTTCTTTGTAAAACAAGCAATACAGTATATATGAAATCCCTTGTTACCATCACTATATACTGTAGGTTTTTGACTCTGATTCTAGAAGGAGAATACTCTTACCAGCATGTCACTGTAGCATGTGAATGCTCACGTGTTTCATAGTCTGATGAAAGGACTGGACTTGCCTTTGTTCTCCGTACTGCCCCAGATAAGGTTCTCTAAAGCCCACTTTCTATTGTAATTAACCATTGTCAGAGTGATTAATCATACGTCCAGGGAGGCAGGGAGCACTTGGTAACAGCTGACCTGTAAGGTGAAGTGCTTAATTGTCTGGGACATAAAGAGACATTTACAATCTAATAATAGCCCAAAATAAGAAAATTCCCTAAACGTAGTTCACTCAAACCTGTTACTGGTGAGTAGGACAGGTAACATCTAAAGATGGTTAAAAAAAGTAATAATATGTTACTAAAGTTTTCATGGGTTTAGTGGGTATTGGTTGAAAGGAAACAGATTGCCGGTCAGAGGCGTATATTTATTTTTTAGAGCTAGTATGTATCTTGACTACAAAAAACTTCACTGCGTTTGACAGCGCACAATATTGTGATATTATATTTTACATCTGAGCATAGAAACAGGTGGAGTTATATGTAAAAATCTGGCCAAAAGTGGTACTGCAGTCACAGTCAATATTTTGTAGTCCTCTCCCACTCTCCCTGACTCAGGTTGCCAGATTCACACCAAATCCAGCAGCAAACACAGGGAATTATTTTATCAGTTGTTTGTCTGTCTCCATTCACATTGCCATGACAGCCGTGCTAATGCTGAATGAATGTTTTGATTCATGTTTTTTTATTATTATAATTTGGACATTTGAGATAAAAAACAAAAACAAAATAAAAGCAATGTAATTATACATAGTTTATGCAAAATAAATAAGAAATTGATGTCCAAAATAGGAGTGGGAAGAATGGATGTTGGAACGTATTTCTTCAGCGTATCAACATCAGGGTTTGCTCAAGAGGATATCACCTTTCAATTTTATTTATTCCCTATTTTTTAGACAAACATGTAAAAGTCCCACATCAAAAAGAGACTAACATTATTTTAATTGGGGTACATGTGGTCTTAAATGATTATTTTTACAATTAAGCTATAATCTGCAAAAAAACGTCTTGACCTTCATCTTTTACCGTTTTTAGAGCAATCTGTCATAGAATGTGATAACATGCAATAAATACAAAAAGACATAGCCCGGGCTTGAACCCGGGTTCCTGCATCGTAAGCACGCAGCTTTAGGCCACCGGTTCACACGAACGGAGGCACTGAAAATTCTGCATGACACGTAAATCAATCAATCAATCAACGTTTATTTGTAGAGCGCCTTTCCTACACAAGGCAACGCAAAGCGCTTCACATCCCCTATCACATCATGCATAAATCAAACACATTAAGAGCACAAGATATATTAAAAACATTAAAAATAAAATCACAAAAATTAAAAACCTTTAAACATTAAAATCACAGATGGGACTAAAATCATAAATAGTCACAGTGCATTAAAAAGATTAAAGATAAAAACAAAGATGAAAAGATAAAATCATTCAGTTGTATATGCGCAGCTAAACAGAATTGTTTTGAGCCTAGATTTAAAAGATGCCAGAGTAGACGCCTGTCTCACATTCTCAGGAAGACTGTTCCAGACTCTAGCCGCATGAATCTGAAATGCAGTTTGCCCATGTCTAGTACCGACTCTGGGCACTAATTAACGTAAACTTTTATCAGCTGTCTCAATTGTTCAAAGGCATCCCGATATAAATCCTCGTTTTAGTCTTTGTTTTGTCATTAATTATTTGAGAGTCATAACAAGACCTTTTTTAGTTCTACGCCACATGTTATTTTACCACTGAGATTAATGAGCCGCGCGGAGTTCTGGCAACCCGATCACGGACTTACATGACACTTCCTGATTGGCGAAACGGCGGAGGGTAGGACATCAAAATCAAAACAATAACAACTTTTACGGGTCGTAAAACTAATTTTGATAATCAAATATCTCGGCTGAACTACTGTTATCAGTTAAAGATTAATTCGAAAAAAGTATGATTTAATAACGCCTTTTGAAATATTCGGGTCATTTAATGATGACTTGACATGCAAATATTACATATTGCTCCTTTAAAACTGTACTGCATGCCCTTGGAAATCCATTAAAGCTCTACATCTTGTCTTACAGAGTACAAGTATCAAATGTAAAGTCTGAAAAGTGCCACACACTTTAAAGTTACATTATGCTCAGCAAGTAGGCACATGCACATGTACACACACAGTCAACATGTACACAACACACATGGTCCTTTTTGACCTCACCTACAGAGGTTCAGATTGTAATTGTAATAATTACATGCCTTTGATTCATTTTCATTCTCATCTTACCCAAGAGGTTCACTACCACGTAGGCATGTGGAGTTTAAAAAATGGTTTGCTTAAAACTATTATCAAAGTCAAGGTTCAGGTAAGTAATACATTTTATTTAAAAATACGTATTTTTCTAAATAACTAATACCCTATCATGTTTAAAACCTTAAGGCGGCACGGTGGCTGAGTGGATAGCACTCTCGCCTCTCAGCAATAAGGTCCTGGGTTCGAATCCCGGTTGGACCAGGGCCTTTCTGAGTGGAGTTTGCATGTTCTCCCCGTGTCTGCGTAGGTTTCCTCCGGGTGCTCCGGTTTCCCCTACCACTAAAAATATGTACAATAGGTCTGGTATGTGCCTCCTGTACTGGCACCCCCACTCTCAAAAAATCACAATTGTAAACCACTTTGAGACTCTGATGTGCAGTGAAAAGGCGGTATATAAATAAAGATTACTTACTACTACTACTACTTAAGACATATTGGCAAAAAGTAAACTTTGGTCCCAGTTTTACTGTTAGAATCGACTGGGACGATAGGTGGTCTCCTCCATGCTGAGAGTCTCCTGATATCTGTTGCCCCCCCATGGAGAGGTCTATTGCAACCATCTGTATCCAGCTCACAGCTAACTAATGAGCCGTCTTTACTATGGCCCCCTGCTAAAGAGCTCTGCATTAGGTGAGAGGATGTGCATAGATCTCAGCATTCTTACACCTGCAGTGGCTCCAGTCACCTCTAAAGTGTGGTTCTATTTTAATAATTTGACAAAACTAATCTGACCATGCTACAGTTGTATTCCGTTTGCACTCTGTAATGACTTTTTAACATTCTTTAGGAACAACCTCAATGCTTTTAGACTGCATGTGCAATCCTCCATGGACATTGTAGCCCTACTCGGTCTTTTTGGATAATATGTTTAACCCATATCCAATCGTATCGGTCTCCCTCATCCCATTCACCATCATATGTGTCCAAAATGTCTGTTCAAGGATGTTTTGGAAACTGTTCACTCTGATGTTGTTCTCCCTCTCTTGAACTTGGGTGTATCAGAGTTATAGTGTTTTAAAAACTATTATGTGTTTTATTGTTTGCAACATAGTATCTTCCTGTGCTAAACCTGAATACCCAGGCTGCCACTGCATGTGTTTGGCCCTCCGCCTTCTTACTGCTGCCCTTCAGTGAAGAATCTTGGAGGACCATGTTCAAATTTGAACTTTTTTTATTATTTTTTTGTAAAAATTTGATGTGAAACAGACAAAAGATGGAGCCCTGAGCCTTTATAAGAGATAGAGGACTACTACAATCAATAGCAGAAATAAAGAAAAGAAAAGGACGTAAGAAAAAGGTGTGGGAAGGCATGTCGTTGTAATTGAAATTGTCCTGGATTCAAGAACTCATGCTGCAATTCTGCTACTTTTACGGCGAAAGTAAAAGTTGAGCACTTCCATTAAGTCCATTAAGTCATTCACACATTTGTACCGTAAACATTTACAAATTACATAGCAGAGAGTCCAGATTCCAGAACGCTGCAGCTTATCTCTTACATTTTAGTTGAATGGTTTCATTAAAATGTTCAGTGATCGTTTTAAATGTGTTTGAACTCCTCCAGCCGTGTGCAGGAAACTCCCACTGCAACACCAAGTACATTCTGTAGGTGTTCCAAATTAACCCGGTTTTATGGAAATTGCAATTATAAAATGCCAGCGGTTAATCATATGGATTTTAGCTGGTACGGAAAACACTCCCGCGAGGTGCAGTACGGGCCGCTAAACACGGAGCAGACTCACCGGTAACTTGAAGATGGCAGGACAAGCTCCTCCAGAGTTTTATCCACCCCAACTTAAGTCAGACGTGTGGGATCACTTTGGGAATCCAATTTCTGACCAAGGTGTTGTTGCCAATACTTCAAACATGACACAACATCTTGGAAGTAATCCTCCTTTGCTGTATGTCCAAGTCATGGTAGAAAACTGCATAAGTTGTCCAAATGTTCAGAAATAAACGCCAAAACTGTCCCTGGGTGCACATGAATGCAAAGGATTCTGCAAATGTGACAGTGAAAGTTACACCGGCAAAAACACTTGCAGTTGTGCTGGTAGACGCTCTTAAAGGGACAGTACGCACGTATCCTTAGTCAACAAAAGAAATGCAGACATAAAACCTATACTACAACCATGAAGATGGCTGTTTCTACTACTAGTACAACCACAAAACAATTAGGCTATATACATTCCTGAATTTATCTTTTATATGGACATTTTTATACTTAAAGGCGCTATACCCGTTTCTGCAAGGTTTGAATGTTTAGCACCGCCCCCCAACTCGCTCAATGGCTTCTCATTTCCCCTACGCTCTCATAACACAGAGCCATCTAGTTCAATTTGCGATCTGACATGTATGCTAACATTAGCATTAGCGCAACTTCTTGTAAGCTGTACAACAATCACTGATGAAATAGTACTAAAGCAACGCACTGCTAACACAATATATTAGGTAAAAGAATACAGCTAGTTTCGCATCTGAATGTATTCATTTAAACATTGGAATATATTAGAATATTTAATTATAATTTATTATACAGCTCCTCACAGCAGCAGTAGAACACTCCATTGACTTGAATGTAATTCTACCGATCATTTTTTCTTGATAACAGAACTCTCAAACCAATAATGACCGCAGCCCTTTGGCAACGCAATCTCCGTTTGTAATTCAGGTGTGTAAAATACTGCCATTACTCTGCAAGTACAACAAGCCTTCAGCGCCTGTCGCTACATTGTGCAGCTCCTCTGGGGTGCGTACCGATGTTCCCCGGGTCCGATGTTCCCCGGGTCCGATGTTCCCCCACTTCTATAGGCGGGGGAACATCGGACCCGGGGAACATCGGTACTTCGCGTATTAAAAAGTCCCGATGTTCCCCGGGTCCGATGTTCCCCCGCCTATAGAAGTGGGGGAACATCGGGACTTCAACAACGAGACTAGTGCCGCTGTTCCCCGCGTGCGCGCTTTGATGTTTGATGTTTCCTCCTCCACGAAAGATGGCATATGATCCGTGCCAACTTTTGTGAGAGAAAAAATACTAACTAGCCTAAGCCTATTTACTTTTCTTTTTCCCTCTCGCTCTTATGTGTGCTCATATTTCAGCTGATCGCAGTTTGAGTCTATGCAGGATATTTTTGGGCATGTTATGGGCATGTTATCTCCCCTTGCTCACTCTCCCATGGGCATCTATATTTGACAAGTCTGACTGAATAAAATGAGGACGATTGAAACTAGAGCTACTACATCTGTTAGCCTATAGTTTTTCCAAATACGTGGTTTTGCTGAGGGCACTGTGCTTTTACGCATAATGGACACGCATATGACGTCGTTTTTGTTGTAAAACTTGAATATGCTCTTTTAGTTTTAAGAGATATTAATACATATTATTCTATTCAGAATGCGTGCGTCATTGTGCATTGTTGTCCCGCCTTACGTGTCACTCACAGTTAAAATGTAAATAACCAATTCAAACATAGCATTTTTACAACTTGAGCTTTAAGAAAAAAATGATCAAAGGAATCAGTGTAAAATAAGATCGGAAAAGCTCAATTCATGATTGTTTAATTAGGTTTCCCATTTTTAAATACAATTGGAAACGCTCAGAATTCAAAAATATTGAAAAGTGTATTGGCTCCTACAGTGGGGGGAATAATAATAATAATATAACCCCCTGAGCGTCATCACGTTCCTACGTTGCTTCAAGTCCTGTTTATTGGCTGAACAATTTTGTCCAATATCATATTACACAGCGTGAAGCGAGAACAACCAGCTATTCCTCGTCTTAAAGATTGACAACGCTCTCAAAGCATTCACAACAGAGCAGCCTTTTTCATTTTAATTTTAAGAAAGTTCAGCGTGAACTTTGTGAGGTAGAGGAGCCAGAGGCCCGGGCCCATAGGTCCCAGAGGAGGAGAGCGCGGTCAGGCCAGGCTCGCCTTGCACTGATGAGGTAAACTCTAGGCCTGTGTGAGACACACTGTGGGCCTCACTGTAGGCCTCACTGTGGGCCTCACTGTGGGCCTCATGTATGAAACCTGCGTACGGCCAAATCAGGGTAAATGAGGCGTACGCAAAATATTACACTTTTCCGCATTTATCAATCTGGACGTGAGCGTACAATACGCAAAAAATAAACGCCAGGTCTGGAGGTGGTGTAAATCTATACGCTGAACTCAACCTTCGGCACAACACGCCAAAACACGCATGAAATTCAAGATATGTACAACAATAAACATATTCCCTCTGGCAAAATTATATGCTGTGTTTTCATTGAGGATCATGTTTCAGAATTTGCGCATCAGAAAAAGTCTAATGGAAACACGCAAACTTCGAATAAATCACAGCTCATGATGAGGACCCTCTATTAAATCTGACTTGTGTGTGTATTATTTTGATCTGTATGTTTTTAAAATGTGAAGCGCTTTGTGATCCTGGACAGTCAAAGGCTCCATATAAATACACTTTACGCAACAGGGATGTGTGACCCAGCTATTGCTGTTGCAGGCTCTGCGCTGCGTAATTACGCACGGCTATTTGTATTCCTCATTCACATCTGGTAAAGCAATGTGTTATTTCATTAGATTTGTGTAAGCCTCACACAGCCACACACCCCAATAACGCATCGATGGTATTGCTCACTCAAACGTCTCACTGCCCTGTCCAGAGTCGCGCCACATGTGCAGAAGTTTTGGCTCCAGAGTTTCTTTGTGAAATCTGGACCGCAAACGCTCTCTGAAGTGTACAGCGCCTCAATGCGCACTTCTACCCCGAGCCAGGCTGCGTCCAAGACGCTGCAGACGCTTCATTCAGAGCCACCGCTGCATAATATATATTAATTAATTAATTAATTCAATCAATCTATATTTATTCACTTCTACAATTCAAGAAGGATTTTTCTAATGTATCAAAACATTTTGGCAAATTGCGTAAATGGAATATACACCCAAAATGTACATCTTTTTCAACGCAAGTTTCATAAATGAGCTTGTGTGTATGTGCGCGCGTGAGTGCGTGTGCGTGCGTGTGTGCGTTTGAACCATATTCTTTGAAACCCCAATTCCAGTTAGCCCTTGTAGTTTGCAAGCGAATTTGGCCTACTTACTAATCTGCAGGCCTACCCAAAATAGACTAGTTATGAGCGAAAGCCGCTTGTTGCTCCATTATCCGCGCGCAGCAATAACATGTCTATGAGCGAGGCCCGCAGTCGGGGAACACCGGGCCCTCCGGCGTTTGGAAGGTCCGATGTTCCCGGGAACACCGGACCCGGGGAACACCGGACCCGGGGAACACCGGACCCGGGGAACATCGGGCCGACCCCCTCCTCTGCACACAGTTGTCTGTGCAGAGAAGCTAGCGGAGCTAGCCGAGTTAGCCACGCTCAATAAACAAATACATATCAATCAATCCACGCCATTAAATGTTAATCGGACAATACATTATACATATACATCCTTAACACACATGCACGGACGTTTTCAGAATTTGGTGTTAACGTTTTCATGACAAAATTACTATTTTAATGTGACAAAAAGCGATCGTGAAAAACCCGGAAGTAACCATTAACATGAAACGAACATTTTAGGACACATTTGAGGAGGATCTGATGGATTTAGGTTCGGTATATAAATGGGTAACTCACCGCTGATGTTCAGAATTCTTTGTTCAGTTTTTATGTAGTTCTACAGTTTTTGAACTAGCTAGCTTAGTTAAAAAACTAAGCTAGCTAGCACGTCACGGTGAAACCTTTGTGAGCTAACTATTTTATTTGCAGTCATTAAATACATTTCGAATTATAAGGGCTGTCTAATATTTGTTCGAATATATATATATTTTTCTAATTTTAGAATTATATTCGAATTTAGAGGCCGAAGCCCTAGTGTAGTGGCTAGAGGACGCAGGCTTTTCGCTGCGGCCCGCGAAGACTCCACTCAGCACTTTTCACGACAGCAAACTCATACACCGCTGAATCAATTACCTCAAGTTTTCAATTAAATTATAGATTATAATACAACCTGTATGTAGTAATAAGCATTTTTATGAACTACTTAGAAAAAAAATCGGGTATAGCTTCTTTAAATATCTATAATTGTCAGCTATTTACATATATGAATATTTTAAATGCAATGCCTACAATGAAATAATGTAAAATATTCTGATAATCCTAACTTTTCTATGTATTGTTTTCCAGAAAAAAACAAAATCTTTCATAATGTTGATAATCATGATTAATTGTAAAATTGCAATATCCATCCATCCATCCATCCATTTTCTTCCGCTTTATCCGTTGCCGGGTCGCGGGGGCAGCAGTCTAAGCAGAGACGCCCAGACTTCCCTATCCACACACACTTCCTCCAGCTCCTCCGGGGGGACAAAATCGCAATATTTTCTCTCAAAATAATCGTGACTCAAATATTTGAAATCATGGCAACGCTAATGTGCACTCACCTTCACTGACTTTGTTGAAGCGAACACATTGGCTCAAACTATGTGATTATTAAATCGTTCATTCACATTGTTGTAAAACTTTTTACATGAAGCACAAAGGTATTTGTATCTCTTCCAGTCACTCATTTATTGTGTTAATGATAACAGTCTGGACCTTCATAAGGGTTGGAATCCTGCTTCTATATGGTCAATATAGGACCATGAGTGATCCCATATCCTTTACTTTACACATCATGAGAAAAAATCTATTAAAATTTTTTGATCTTTGAATTATCATCATCCCTCTTTATTGTGCACTGAGCTCAGAACATCTGTCAAAAGAACGCATGCTGTTCAAATGTCCTTATTTTTCCTCTCCCTCCATGAACAAGAAAACCTTATAGCAATATGACTCTTCAAGGTCGAGGACAAAAGAGCAGCTCTGGATGTTTCAAATGAGTCTCTTTTTTTAAAGGTGTGAAAAAACAGGACATAAAACAGATGGCGGCACAGGAGTGAGCTGTATAATCTCTCTCATGCTTCTCAAATTACACCTGAACTTTCATTTTTTTCTCAATACCTTTATGTGTCTTTCTTTATTTCTCCAAGCTTGTGAATAGAGTGGTAAGAATAGCCTGCAGTTCTGCCGTGAAAGCGTTCAGTTGTGAAAGGCCAAAGCAGAACAAAGGTGCTCACTGCCAACTTGATGAACAATATCTCCCCTTTCACCGAGTAATGTGTCTTCTCATCCTCTTCAAAGACTTGAATCTTTTGGCCTTCGTCCCTCTGACCTGATGCATATCTCTAAGTAGGGTTTCAAACAAAAAAGTTACTAATTTTGAAATGCTTGCTAATCTTATAAGTCATTCCTCATTCAGATATTGACATGATCATGAATTGTAAACATGTATTTCTGTATCTCAAATGTACTCAGTTTCTTGTCCTGTCAATGAATATAGCCCAACATCAGGAATATGTAAAAAAAAAACAAAAAAACAAAAACAAAATACTACCTGTTGAATTCCTTCAAACCAGATAATACTAAACACATGAATCTAATTTACTTCATCAATGATAATTACACAGTGTGATCGCAGCCCTGATATAAAGCTGGAGTGCTGTTCAGAGAGTGTTTAAGGCAAATTAAAGAGGAGCTGAAATTGAAGAGGCAGCCTGAGCCGCAGCTCTATCAGCACAAGTTTGGTGACACCTGCAGTGTAAATTCCCTGTTGCTCCAACTCAAGCCCAAAGTGGATGTGAAAATGTTTCCTCGGCCGGCGACTGGCAGGGAGCTTCTAATTGAGTTGAGACTCAGGAAACACTCATTAAGACGTTGTCAGTCGCCAGAGGAGCCCATGCTGCATGTGTAGAGACAGCACTGAGACCACAAGCTCCCACAGCCCCTCCGCTCCAGCTGGAGGCCAACCCCAGCAGATGTGATCGCTGCGCTGCTTGTTTGTGAGCCTGTTTACAGTTGGCAGGCATGTACATTAACTTTGAAGAAAACTCACCATTTGTAATATCTTAATATAATGTGCCGTGTGTGTCTTTGCATTTTTTACAGGGCAGCTGTGGCTACAGTTCTAGTTTGTCACCACTGTGTATGGAGTGAAAGAATAACGTTGTGTGAAGCGTCTTTTAGTGTCCTGAAAAGCGCTATATAAAACCGATGCATTCATATATTATTACTTTATTACTTTCCTCATCAATTTTTCTTCCTGAATCCATGACATGAGGAGGATTCATCCATTTTGCGTAGCCCTTTTAGCTCAAAGGAAAAAAAAAACAATCTTGCATTGCACCTTGATCTGCTGTAGAGCGTACCCTTTTTCTTTTACTGACAATGCGTTTAGGGGCAGTCCATAAAGGCATTCTAGTAAAATCAAGAACAAAGTGCACAACTTGCCTCTCTTGTAACATTGTTTTAGCTAAAGACATTTTGTATGATCTAGATATTTAATGAGCCATATATTTCATATACAGTGCAGGGGTGTCAAGCTGGTCCTCAAAAGGCCGTTGTGGCTGCAAGTGTGAATACCAACCAAGCAGGAGCACCGCAGACTCCACCCATTGCCTCAAGTGAGTCCAGTCTTAACCATAGGTTGTAAATATTAACGAATGCCTAACGCCAAAATACTCCCCGCGGCATTGACATGAGTCTGGGACGTAGTACCATTGAGCCAAGAGCAGACTTTTGGACCGGGCTGTCTAGCCGTTTTCAAGAGGAAAAAAGGCGGAGTAAGACTGTTTTATAATTCTGTTTCCAGAACACCACCACCGGCAAGTAGTCAGGCTACAAGCATGTCAGCGTATCCACTCATGGACCCTTTTGAGCTGGAACCTGCCCCCACTGGTCTTAACCTGAAGACTTGAGGAAACGGGTGGAGTGTGGTGTACTCCTGCTCGTTTGGTTGTCCCCTTTTAGGTGCATTCAATGGTAAATTTGGTCTGACATTGTGTACACTACCTCTTATTACAACAGGACTATCATGGTCCATAGTCCTACATGTTTACAGTTCACTCGCTTCATACACAATTCTCCAGCAAAGGTGGTAGCAGGGCAGCGCACCATCTGGCCGGCTGTCTGGTGGAGCGAGTCTTGCAGTGAGGGATACCCCTGTCTCCACCGCTGTGACTCAGTATGGAGCAAACAGCTGTTTATTGTCCTGCTTTCCTCACTATCTGCCCCTGAGCAGCTGTGCCACTGGACACAGCCATAACAACCTCCAAGACAGGCTGTTAAATCAAGCGTTAAAACACACTGCGGCAGTAAATATTCAGCAGCTTTTTATGTTGTTTGTGCACAAGGATATACTCTCTCCAGTGGAAAGTTAGAGACCATGAAGATGTTTTTTTTTTTCTCCATTGTATTTGAGCAAAGTTTGTGGTGTGAGTGGTTATTTCACAGAGAACAGGTGGTGTGCTGTGGATGTGCTCTTTGTGAAAAACACTTGAATAGTTGTGAAAACCAGTGATGATTATATGTGGATGTTATATTGGCAAAAAAACAAACACAGGGTTATATTTCATGCTCACATAACTTCCACAAAACATAATACCACCTACTGTACTTTGTACATAGGACTTACTTAAAATCACATTTTCTCCATGAAGTGTAAGCTGGCTGCATTTTGTGTCATAGAAGAGACGGGGGCCGGCAGCTTGTTAATCTTAAAATGGGTTCTCTTTGGCGGTGATTATGGCTGCCAAAAAAAACAAGGTGGAAGCCCCCCCACTAGCTGTCTCGCCAATAATCGGTTATGACTTTATTCAAATTGTGTATTCAGAATATTGGGCCGACAGTTGGTAGAGCATTGGTCTAGGGACCTAATGGTCGTGGGTTCGATCCCACCACGACCCGTTTAATTTGCTCCCACTGATGTCTGCTGTCGTTGTGTCCTTGGGCAAGACACTTAACTCCACTTTGCCTGAAGCCCCCGCTGAAATGTCAAGGCCAGATCTTCATTGACAGAGAAGCCATCTTCCTGTGGACCCACCACCTGCAGGAGGATCAGCGAGGGACTGGTGCTATGAGACTTGGGTGGCTGCTCTGATTGCCACCCCCCTGACCCAGAAATTGATTAATAAAGGGATGAAAATGTAATGATAATTTATTCAGAATATTCAGATCCACAAAACCAAAGAGGCTACCATCAAAATCTGTACTGACTGTGTTTAGAATAGACTAGATTAAATTGTGTTATTTCCATTATGTTCTTATCTATTTGCACCTTAAATAAATGTGTGTGTTGTTGTTGTTGTTTACATTTTATTTTAGATTATCATTATTGACAAAACAGAAAATGTAATGGGAACTAGAATGTATATTTAAGTTAAATAATAAGACTCAATATAACGATATAATTTGATGGAGTGATATGCATTCACTCACTATCGACATTTTGGCCATACATACACATGGGCATACATGTGTCTGAAGGGTAGGCAGCGCTGGACATTGACTCCAACCAAAATCCTTTTCAGAAGAACAAAAGCAAAACATAGATATCAAACGTCTGATGGAAGATGATGTGTGGACAGAGAATTGATCTGAAAACTGAAACAGCTTGAATCCATAAGTGATGCTAAAGTACGGGAGAGGTCCGCAGTTGAACTATGCCCACTGTTGATGCAATATTCAAAATGAGTTTGAAGGTGTCTCTGTATTGATCAGGTAATCTGCCACTGCCTGCCTGTGATTGCATTGATCTGAGTGCATCAGTGATGAAAGCAGGAGTCCTGGGTGAGCAGAGGATTTGTGCAGATTCGGGGTCACAGTTCCCAATAGCAAACACTATTAGCGGGAATAATCTGGTTGGTTTGTCAGAAAGGATCAAACTCCGAAAGATGAGAGGCCAGAGTGGTTTTTGTAGTCATGGGCAATTCATGCACAAAGGAGAATCTAAATCGGAGGGTCATTTTAAGCAAATTTTTAAAAATGGAAATCTATACCAAGAGAAAAACCTCAAACTATACAGTACATGTTTGATCCCTTTATACAGCAGTCCCCCGGGTACCAAAGCTCCTGAGTTTGAGCGCTTCTGTTTCGTTAAAAAAAAAAAATCTCTCAGAAAGTTTCAGAGCTCACACATTCTATCTGTTCACATTGTGATATTGAAAAACTTGGCTGCTTCTCTACATACTTGGCTGGATTTGACAATTGTGCATCTTTTCTGTATGTTAAAGCAACAGTTGCCGTGTTTTGTTGATATTCAGTATTTTCAAAATTGGTATGAAAAAGTATTAGACTGAAATCACACACACGTCATATTGTACTCACTGGAGCTTTTCGAATATCAAGTGGGTGTATTTGAAGAAAACATAATTGTAATTACCAAGTTCATGGGCAAATGCAGACTGACAGACGTAGGGAGAGACGTTCCTTGCTTTTATAGATAGTTATGTCAATCATAAATTAAATATATTATTCTCACCAATAGTTCTACATTTATGCCGGTGTTTGTTATCAGCACATTGATAACATTCTCCACTAACGCTTTTACATGGGCTCATCCTAATGGTCCACTGCCCTATGCAGCGCCTCCATAGACATGGAGATGGATGGAGTTTATTAAGCATGTGACAGTTGACTTCACCACATCACACCAGATAAACAAATGTTAGCATCAGCCGTCTCCTTCCCAGTTATTATTCAGTACAGACCCCATTCATGTTAGAAATGAATTTCTAAATCATTATTGCTCCCATCATTACGCATGCCATCTCCCGTGTGGCATATTCGTAAGATATATATTACAGATTCCAGATGCTAGAAAGTGGAATTGATTACACATACGATTTGCAGCAATCCTTTACGCACTTTGTAATCAGGTCCATGTGGCATTTAATTAGATGAAGTTTTATATTCATTTCAATCATAAATGTTCATAAAAGCATATGGCAAAAAACTATTAAGAGTGTGCTTCTACAACTTGCACAGTAGTTGCATACGTTAATACAGTACTTACTATTAAATCAATTGCTTCTATTTATCAGCTTCAGCTTCCTGTTTCATGCTGCATTTGTCTCTTTTGTCCTTGAGTGAAAATTTTTTTTTTCCTGAAATGTTGGGTTCATGTGATATGACAACATTCCAAAAAGCCTATTAAAATGGTATGCAGGGAAATATTATTGCAATTTATTCCAAACTGAAGTGCTCTTTCTTGTTTATTTACCAGACTCTTCCCACAACGACCTATGAGCTGGAGATTGTGGCGAAGGACATGGCGGGTAGCGAGGTGGGCCTGACCGGGACGGCCACAGCCACCATCACCATCGCAGACAAGAACGACCACAGCCCAGAGTTCACACATCCACTGGTGAGAGATGCCATTCAACTGTGCTCTTTGTGTTACCACAAGGTCACCTATACGTGCTTTTCCAGACATTGTGTACAAAGAATTAGTTTACGCCTTCACAGAGGTCAAGGGTCTCGGCCAGTCTGTGCCACTGCGTAAACAGATTTGGTTTGTTTGTGACATCGAAATTGCAATGTTCTCCACCGCCATTTGCAAATTGCAACAAATGTATTGCAAATATTGTGAAGCATTATTATCTCATTCCAAATGAGTTAATATATCATTTAAAACGTATATGATATTGAAAATCGAAAAGTTAAGCAATCCCTTAGAAACAAATGATAAACATTATGATTGTAATAACTTTAACTCTTGCCCCACTTTTCACAATTTCTATACTTGACTGGACACTCTTTCCTACTCACTGGATGGCATGGTAGCACAGTGGTTTGTAATTGTTCTTCACTGCAAGAAGGTACTTTGTTCGAACAACAGTCCAAACGGAGCCTTTCTGTGTGGTGTTTGCTTGTTCTCCCCCTACCACTAAAAACATGTACTATAGGCCTGAGAAACCTCCTGTTGGTGACTCCACTAGGGTTGGGCGATATGGGCCTCAGCATGTATCACGATTTTTGTTGGTATGTATCACGATATGACGATATGATAATTTGAACAAAGCCTCATATAAAAGCTATAAAAACTTAGCACTGATCATTTTAAACACACTTGCCTCAAAGTGCATTTACTGATTTATTGGCAGCAAAATGTGTAATACAGCTATTGTATATAAAACGTATTAACAAAACTGAATTGTAGAGAATTCTGTTTTGTTCATACTGAAAATTGCAGGCAACATGCAATAAAGGTGAACATTTGTAATTTGTAAAATATATAAAAGTTTGTCCTTTGTAATATAAAAAGTGTAGCATTATCAAATAATTATTTGATCACTTTGGCTTATGTTTCCTAATCCCAATATAGTCAAAATTATCAAATACTGTATATATTTTTTGTATCTTTTTGCGTTTCTATAATTATGTAATTATAACTTATTTGTAATTATATTGCAATGTAGACAAACACATGCATTGAAGTAAAATGAATGACAGTAAACAGTAAATAAAGCTTACCAATGGCAGAGAGAGAGAGAGAGAGAGCGAGTGTCCGAAGCAAGCCACTCGAGTCCAGTTGTTTAGGGCAGCTGCTTTCACAACATTAGATCCACTGTCGATAGTTACACACAATTGCTTCTTTTTATCTAGTTCCCAAACTACTCCCATATGTTTGAGGTAGCTCCACGTTTTGGCACAATGTCTTCTACAATCTGCATGTCTTCACCATGGTCTTCACCGCCGCCCTCAGCCATGTTTGCTATCTGCTCTGTTGTTGTTGTCCCTGCACGTCGCTCTGCTACATGTGCCGCGCAGATGCGTCATCAAAGTGCGCCGCACACAAACGTGTCTTCCGCTCGCTGTTTTCAGTGTTAAATGATCGTTTTCACCGGTATAAGGCATTTTCTTATCATTTAATTTACTTATACCGGTATACCGGTACAAAAAAAATATCGCCCAACCCTAGACTCCACTCCTATCACAGTGCAGATGAGGAAACAGTTGGAAAGTGCTCTGTGAATGTGTGAAAGGCAGTATATGACTAAAGGGCATTTATTTGTTTTTTTTAATTTATTTTTTATGAAACCAATTACAAAAGAAACTATCAACTCCAACTCAAGTCCACACACTGAATAGTTGTATTAGTAGATGTTCACTAATGTGCTCTGTTCCAATCAAAAACAAGGATATAGCAAATTACACACAATATAACATAATTTATCAGAGTTTTTGTTTTAGTAAGTAAGTAATCTTTAATTTTTTACAGACCAAGGTCATCCAAAGCAATTTATTGTTACATTATCTCTACGCACGGTGATGGGGGAAGACATTTTTATCATTTACAGTAGTTTGCTTAGTAATATGTTATATCAACATTTCAGAAGTTGTGAGATTTCTCTTTTTGTGGTCCAACAATAAACAAAGAAAAAGCACAGGCAACCACCACATGTGTTATATAGTCCTGCCACGCAGCCATGTTTTACCCGCGTAGTGCTCGTATTTGTGACGTGGGTTGCATCTGTGTAGTTTTTGTGGGAGAAAAGAACAGCACCTTCTTTGATTATATATATATATATATATATATATATATATATATATAATATATATATATATATATATATATATATATATGAGTACTCCGGGTTTATTTTCCCATTACTGAAGCTGTTTTTCAGCAACGCCTTGAGGTAAGATTATAGGTTTAAAGCCAAGCCTGCTAGTCTTACTGCATTAAAGGAAATCACTGAAACAAATACAGTTTACTGAAATGTTGACAAGTTTCTTTTTTTTTTTTTTATTGAGATCCAAATAGTCACACACTTAATTATAAATATGTATCTAGAGCTTTAAATATATGCAATATTGGTTCCACTGAAGGACTGTAGTTGTTGTTGTTGAAGTAAGTGTTTGGGGATGATATTGAGATGTTGAAGAGCTCCAAACATCCAAACCACAACAAGGGGCTTTCAAAAACTTTGTTTATTTTTTTCATTCCATACTTCCATTCCAAACTGCAGTGAGATTGTGATAATATTGCTGTAACATTCTTCAGATAAAGTCAATTATATCTAGTGTCGCAAATCTAGTCTAGATATTTTATTCCTATGCTTCCTATGCAGTCAATGTAGGAAACCTTTCGCTAAATCTGTTTTTTGCATTGCATTTTTTGCATGCTGATACAAATATTGCCTATTATTAAGATATTGATATTTGGCCATTTAAAGACATTAAAAGTTGCCCTTTTTCAAATTTCATTAAACCCTTTCTCTTGATTGTTAATCTGTGCATTCATCGACTTCTTTTCAATTAATAAATCCTGATGATCAACTCTCTGTTACATGTTGCTCACTGAGGCCATCTCCAGACCTGACTTCAGACTGGGCTCATGACTGTTCAGTCTGTGGACCTGACCTCTTCGGGGAAATGGTTTAAAAATGTCAGTGTGAGGATACAAGTCACCCCGAGCCCGAAGGTGCTGTTGTAGCATTGAGCTGTGTGCTTCTTAATGGAAGCCTGCAGCTGTTAGCAGCTTTAGTGACACATTGTGGCCAGTGTATAAACCACCCCGCAGCCTTCCCATGATGCATTGGGGTGTCAGAAGATCTTGTACGGAGAGCAGTGCGTGTGAAATATTCCAGCTCTGGGTGCTCAGGAGGCCACGGTGAGTGCACGGTGTCCGTGTTACAGCTAATGCTCCCATTTCTCACTGGGACAGAATCCGTTTAGCAACATGGAGAAATGGAACATCAAAAACAAGTGGTTAAAAGCGAATATAGGCCTTTGCAAGTATCCCATATGACTGCTGATCTTCAGACCATGTCCACACAGAGACAACATGACACATACAGTAGATTGGAAATTCAACAGAGCTGCAGACAGAATCAAGAGTTGAAAGCAAGGGCGTAGGTTTGCGTGGGGACCATGGGGACATGTCCCCACCAATATTTGGTGAGGACTAAAAAGTCCCCACCAAAATGACATGATGTCCCGGGACCCGGACGGTCCGGGACACATGTCTTCCGTTTGTGCATACGTCGCGCCTCCTCCTCGCCTCCAGAGCAACAGCAGCAGCAGCAGCACGTGACCCGTTCCGTTCTCTGCAGTGATTGGCTGTCTTCTTCAGCGCCAAACTGAAGCACTGAGCGACTGTTTAATTTTTAAAAGTTAGCCAGCGTGAAGCAAGTGTTTTTTTTCGTTCCCTGAGCGTTGTAGCACGTGAGTAATCAGAGGAAAGTATTGTAGATCTATTTACCATTCAAAGTACTTACGTTATTTCTAATCTGTCAGCGCACTGTTTAATGTCCCGAGGAGCTCACACGGCACAGAGACAGAACAGAACTGGCTCCAATAAAGAAACAGGTTGGTTGAAAGGCTGACAAAATACTTATTGTGCTCTTACTATCCAAAATGTATAAGTGGGTGTGTTGTGTGAATCAGGATAAACTAGGGATGAAAATATTCCACGGATCCACGATTTACAACCTTTATCTGCTGATAATGTAATTTCTGTGAAATGTGTGACAGCGGGCACTTGCTGTTATTTGCTCTAAGCACATTCAAGAGATGCACTCGAATGTGCACGTCCTGGTGCAGCTGCTGCCGCTTTGTAATGACAGCCGCGGCGCTCAGTGAAAGCACAGCTCTAACATGGTACCGAGCTCGGACCATATGCAGACAGAACCATGTTGCAAGTGCGGGTCTCCCTCGTATCTCCCCGTTTCTCCCCTGTGTCTCTGACATGTCTCTCCCCTGACTCTTCCCAAAGCGCAACCAGCGCTCCCGAAATTAAAGCTCGGATACGTAAATTTTCCATTGCGTTAACGATGCATGCTGGTTGTGCGCAAAACACACCACAACAGGTCATTTAAGTTTTTTATTTTGCATACTTGAGAGCCCTGTGAGTCATTACTTGCCTTTTTGGGTAGAGAGTGGAATAAAAAAAAGAAAATATAGAAAAATCCACACTGTTACTTATTGCCAAACTCTTGTTAACTCATTGTATTGAGAAATACTATGTAACTTTTGACATTGGCCAAGTTATATAAATGATTCTGCAGTTCATGTATATGAATGTCTGTTTTTGATTGTCTATACCTTCTTATATAATTTAGAAAAAATGCCACCTCCACAAATAAGATAAAAGATATCAGGAGCTTTTTTAACAGTTGGAAAGTAAGTAAGAGAAAGCACAAGTAATAGCAAATTATGAATTGTGATGATTAATCTTCTGTTAACATACATAACTGCTTCTCATTCAGTCTACAGCTGAGTTTAGTGTAGAAGGCAACACACTATTGCAAATATAGTGTGTGATTACACAACAAATTCTGGGGGAGAAACTCTGGACCCCGTGTCAATGGGTGTAGACTCAGGTCGTAGTGAATGTCCCCACCAAGATTGGAACCAAACCTACACCATTGGTTGAAAGAACTGCACAAATGCATTACCTGAAGCCTGAGGGTGATTATCAGAATCAGAATCCTTGTATTGCCTTGTGAGTAACAAGAAGTCTTGGTACAAACAAGTTAAGCAGAATAAAATCAAAGACATGCATAAATAAAAATCTACATACATTTCTTCAGTTTACTAAATAAAAGTGCACTAGGTGCACACAATAGACTATTAAGAGTACAGTAGAGTGCAGTAAAGTGACAGTAGCATAAAGTGACAGTAGCATAAAGTGACGGTCATAAGGGCAGAGGTCAGTGATGGTTTATGAAGTGTTTATGAGTCCAACAGCATGATGTGACACTCAAACAAACTGGCTCCATGCGTGGGAATCTGGGGCTAATTCTTGGATAGCAACCACTGGTTACTTTTCACTCACCACTCCTGAAGGATCAGTTAGCAGGGTAATATCTGTATTTACCAAAATAGTCAGATTTGGCGAGTCAATTGTCTTATGTATATCAATAGCAAAACTATTGGTTTGACTTATGCTGCCATAATCCCTGTATATCTCATCACTTCAAAGTGCCAACATGAAGCAACATTGCAGAATGTTACGACCCAGCTCTGCTAGGGTGAGGGAGGTAACAAAAAACCAAGATGTTAAATGGCAAAGCAAGTATTTTAATTACAGGAATGTAAATGATAAGGTGACATAAATCAAAAGGACACAATACAGGACATAAGGGGGTAACTCAACATTTCAAAAACAAAACCTAGACTACACCTTTACATTTATACACAGTGAAACTAAACACTAAACTGACTGCTGTCTCAACAAAAGCGAAGTGTCATAAAAACAAAACCTCAAAGTGACAACTAAAAAGAGAAACGAAATCAAAGCTACGATCCGTGTCTTTCAGTCATTGTCACCCCTTGTGACAATGACAGACACTTTCATGAGGACAAAATGGTGTACCAGCCACACACAGGCTGGCATGTCACTCCTGTATTCGTCAGGGAACCGGATTCGTCCAGAAGTTCAGTTTGCGCATGTCAAAAAGTGTAATAAGTCCTTGGTGGTGACTGGTTAAGTTTAGGCGTCTGATTAAGATAGTTAAGTTTAGGGTTAAGGCTGGGTTGGGATTATTTTATGGGAATGGCTGGTTAAGTTTAGGCATGAATAGGTAGTATGTTATATTTACTTCCGCTTCCGTCCAGATTCCGTGATGTAATCTACTGCTGCGCATGCTCATTGGATCAAACTGAACTTCCAGACGAATCCGGTTTCCGGGACGAATACGGGAGTGACAGGCAGCCCCGAACAGGTGTGGAGTGTGGCCTCAAGTAGGAAATTGACTCCAGGTGGGGAAGCTGGATTGGCCAGGTGCACCTCTGCTCCTCCAATCAGCACCTGAGTCACGCACTTCTGGGAGGCAGGAGGGCCAGTGGTTCTCCCATCACAGGCCAGGGATCTCAAGACAGGAGGGGTTGCCACACACACACAAAAACACACCAAATTAAAACGGAGCTATTGACCCCTTGCATGTGACGTCCCTGCCACGCCCACTCTCCATGACAGACGGCAGAAGTCTACCTGCGAGCCTACGGACACCTGACCAAAACAACCTGTTTCAGCGCATTACAGCCAAAACTGTGACATTTTGCAGTGCGGTTGATTATACTAACAGGGAAGGACATAAGCTTTTTTATCTGATACCTGCTCGTCATGAAGACAGAAGACGACGATGGCCAGCGGCAATCAACCAAAAGGACTGGGATCCATCCAAGTACTCCCTAATATGCAGTGAACACTTTTTACAAGATAAAGCAATCACAAGTTTGTATTCATTTTATTTCCATTCATTTGGAGGACACACGTCAAACGTGGCTCTTACTACTGTCCTGTATGTGCGCTGCAACATTGACATTTTCATCTTTTAAGTCAATTGCGTGTTTCACTATTTTCCTCTCCGTCAGTACGTATCATGTTTGGCTGTAGACAGAAAAGTGTACTATTGCTAATGCTACCAGCAAAATGTACATATAAATCTGCTCCAGTGTAAGGGGATGCATTGTTAACGATAATGATAAAGATCATGTAGGGTGAATTTGGGCAAAAATAGACATTTTATTTAATCGATAAAATTGACTGGGGGGAGAATGTACGGGTCAACATCCAGTTAGGCGATCCTTAACTTCTCCAAATACCACTCTTTGTGAGCCCTGACCTGATGTCCTACTTCCACCTATAACGTAATCGAACATTGCTTGAAGCAGCCACTTCTCGATTTAGGAGAGGAAGCTCCGTTTTTAAGAGTTGTTGTCCGTTTTGTTCTCGCAGCAATGCTAGTTTCCAATACTTCCGCCGTAAGCTCATTCACAATCACGTGACTGGATCACGTTGATGCATCTGGTCAATATCCAGGCTCAGGGCCGTAACACAGATGTGTGTGGAAACATCACAACTGAAGAAATAACAATATATATAAAAGTATAAATGTATGTGAACACAGGACTTAACCGATACCAACCATAACTGATATTTAATCGCTATAGCCAAATTATTATGTATATGATGAAGTATAATCCAAAGTCCACTTCAAACTGCAGCCTTAGTTCTTTGTGACCATTATAATTCTTCCAAAAAAATCTGAAGCAGCTCTCAGCACTCCAGCTCTCACTTTATGAATAATTCAGAAAAATATTCAAGTGTCTTCATAGAAGTTTCCCGAATCTTTTCTTCAGAGGAGTAGCATTGAGATGTTGCATGTGTTGCTTCCAATCGACCAGATAGAGCTTCAAACCAATGGGGAAAATAGGATAATCAGTGCAGATATGTCCATGCACTTACCTTGCCTTCCTGTCATAATAAATAATAGAACCAATTTTGTATTACTACTAAATTCTCAATGCTAAAAAAAATACTGACCTCATATTTTGTTCCTAGTCAACATTTATTTATTTTTTGCTGTAGAATCTTTGTCTACCTTATTGATTCAACATCTTTTCCCACTTGGTTTGAGGAGAGTATAAGACAAAACAAGTCGACATGAGCAAACAATGGGCCTCATTCACGAATAACTTCGTAAGAAACTACTCAACTTTCTTCTCAAGTTGTCCTTAAGTAGATTTCTAAGAAGTCCCCACGTGGGATTCATCAACGCACTCGTAAGCCGCTGAATTGTTCGCAGCTGTTCTCTCAGATTGATGAATCCCATTTCCTCGTAAATACAGCGCGCGTGCCAGGTGCTTCATTAGCATAGGTACTTAGCATAAGTAACCGCCCACTAATGCCCATATAAGGGACTGCAGGGCCGTGTGCAGACGGCAGAGGAAACAGCAACAGGCCTAAAGCAGAGTTACACGGAGCAAAATAGTCACCCTTTTTTCTTCCTTTACCAGACTGAGAATAAAGTTATAAAATGTTGACTTAAAAGGCGAAATATTATGATAATAAAGTCGAACTAGCAAAATTATGAGATTAATCTAAGAATATGATGAGATTAATCTCAAAATGTTATGAGCTTAATTTAAAAATATATTATGTATTATTTTAAAGATGAATCTCAAAATGTTTTGAGATTAATCTCAAAATATTTTGGACCCTGGGAGGAGATCCAGCGCGGACCAGCGCTGAGACCAGTGCAGACCCGAGGAGAGACTGGAGTGACCAGCACACAGAAACCAGCGCGGACCTATAGGAGAGACCGCATAGACTGGAGTGACCTGACTGGAGAGACCGGTGCGCAGAGACCAGCGCGGACCGAAGAGAGACCGCATAGACCAGACTTGAGAGACCAGCGCGGACCCGTATGGATCCAGGAGCATGCAGCACGGACCCGTATGGAGAGAGACCAGTGCAGACCCGTATATGGGAGAGACCAGTGCAGACCCGTCTAGATCCATGGGAGAGACCAGTGCAGACCAGTATAGATCCATAGGAGAGACCAGTGCAGACCCGTATAGATCCATGGGAGAGACCAGTGCAGACCCGTATAGATCCATGGGAGAGACCAGCGCAGAGACTCAGCGCGGACCCAGTAACCTCCTGCAGCAGCAGTATATATGCCGTTGTTCTGTGGCCCGTGGATAAAGAAATGCCCCCTATAAATAGGAAGGGGTCACTAATACACGGCAAGATTTCCAATGTATTTGATAAAGCGTTGGCACATTTCATTTCAAAATGAATTAAAAAGTAGGCCAGATCTGCAGTGAAAAAGGCGGTATATAAATAAAGATTACTAATAAAGATTACTACAAATAAATAAATACATACATCGATATGACGGACATATCACTGGAATGTTGTATTTTTATTCAACTTCACCAAAGAGGACAACCCCGGCTGTGAACATGTCGGCACTGAATGCGTACGAGTGCTCCTGAGGACTCGTAGGATTTGTACTTGCCCAAGAGAAATTCTGGTTACGAGAAATATTCGTGAATGCCACTTTCTTCGTAAAAACCGCGTAAGTAGGATTTACGTACAAATCTGTTCCTAAGAACCGTTCGTGAATGAGGCCCAATGTCCTTAGAAACTGTATTGACTGCTTCCTGGATCATTTTCAGAAGTTGGCATTTGGTTGAATTGACCAGACAGACCTGTGGGGGGGGCAGTGTTTACAGACCTACCTACTGCAGTTCTATGGAGCTATAGTTTGAAAAGAGCTTGCTTTACTCCTGGATCAGGCACCCGCTCCTCCATCTACCCTTTCTCCGCACTGCACTCAGGTTTAGCCTGTCGTACTTCATGTGAAACTGTTTCAAAGCCAGAGAAGATCACAGTTGGTTGCTGCCTGTGGAGGAGACAAGTTTCCATATATACATTTCACTTGCATTGACTTAAGTTTGTGACCCTGTTGGAATAATGTAACTGTAGAGCAGAACTGTGGAATCCGTGGAATCCGTGTTCAATATTATTTGAACACAGATTGTTGTGCTTTGGGTTACTGCTGGGAATACCACAGTGGGCAGCTGTGGCCCATAGTGTCATGTCACCAGTCTGAATCTGGAGTGTGAATGTGCAAATACATTATTGTAGAATTATTCTCTGTGCAGGTACTCATCATTAAGTAAGGAGCCCTTACAAAAATGTGATGTGGGCTCGAGGTACTCCTACGCTAACGCAGTTCGCCCAATGGGAGCAGTTGTCCAATCATGGCCTAGGAGGTTGCAATCTTTGCAGTCCGTTTAGCAACATTTATTCACATTATAAATGCAGGTACAATTGCATTTAACCTTAAAGTATTATTTAAAGACATCTTCCAGTTTTTCCTGGAAAAAGTCTGGTGGCTCAATGAAAAATTCAGTTCTTTCGTTCTCGCATTACAAAGACATAGCTAAGCTTCTTCTAGTTTCAAAGTGTATCATGACAACTGCCTCGCTTCTTCTGTACCGTACCTTTTGCCCTTCAATTCTGTCAGCTCTTTCAGGCTCCTGCCTGATCCCTTCTTTATTCAACCCTTTTAGAGCTTCCTCCTCTCATCTTTGCACTCTTTTTTTCCGCCACAGCTAATTCCCCAACATTTCCAAACGCTGCTATTTCTCCCTGTGCTGGTCATGACAGCCCTATGACCAACTTTATCACTTGTCGCTCAAACGTTTAACTTTTTCCTGTTGACCAGTAAATATTCTTTTTGGATCGTTTTTTTTTTTTTTCATTCCACAGATAAAGACATTAGCTGAGATTGTAGAAGCATTTCAGGCATCCAGGCTATGTCTGCTGTATACAAGGGGATACTATGGCCAAAAGGTGTTCCGGATTAGCTTTAGCCTTGCATGATTGCTTCACCGGCTCACGGACTCTGCAATGGGGTGCCACGGATGGTCAGGAATCGCCTTTACAACAAAAATAGAGGGGAGCAGAAAGAGATTTAGGCAGGGGCACATTAGGTGAGAGGCACATTAGTGAGGACACCGTGGGTTTGCAGGTTGGGGATGTGTTACATGAATGCATGAGCGGATCGGGTTAGATCAGGCCTAGTGAGACGCAATTAAGTCGTCGCAACACTCAATGCCCTTGAAACTTCTTTGCTGCATTTGGATTTTCCTTGTATTTGTCTGTTGGCTTCCCGTGGATAATAATTGCACTGATCAGATGGAAGAGCAAATTAGACACAACATCCACTACTATTTGGGGCTTAGGTACTTCAATTTCTATTCAATAAACAAGGCATTTTGTTTATTCCCACAGAAAGCAAAACTTTGGGAACAAATCAGATCCCCTTGTGCTGTCTTTGTCTTACTAGAAAACATGTTATCGCTTGCATACTTGCATTTTGGGACATCTTTGAGGTTGAGATTTGATTGGCTAAGCAAGGCGAGTTATCGACCTTCACATTTCCCTTCTGCAAAATCTAATAGTGATGAACACAGATTTTCTAGCACAATTGGAACCACGTATTTGATATATTGAAATTAGGTCCCCCAGGTTAAGTCTGATTAAACGTCAGGAATATGTGTTTTATGTTTCTTCCCTCCAGTCCAGTTTGGCTCAATAAAAAATGACTTTCTCTTTAGATTTTTCCCATCACATTCAGTCAACTTCTTTGTGATTGAGAAATGCATCAATCATTATTAGAAATGCAAGGTACAGATCCCCTTTGCATCCAAATTGGCAGAAAGTGCATTTGTGGTAAATCTAAACATTATGTGTGTGTGGTGATATGGTTTTATCCTTTGACTGTATACTGTATGTCGCTCTATAACATACATTTAAATTAGGCATCCAGTTTTAGCTCAAATTCTGTTTTACATAACCACGTGTTTTGTCTATTTAGTCAGCAGAAGAAAATCTGCTTTGCAAAGTGTCAAATTCATCTGAGTTTATCTTTGGAAGGCGCCTGAGCAGAGGCTGTTCGAATTTAATAAAGACACAGGTAAGCTCATTACAGATCCAGGAACACTTACAGTATGGCAGATTAGAGCTGTGGGAAGAGTGGGGGGTACAGTGGGCAACATTTCCTTTTCTATGCACTCACAAAGTTTGCGTGGGCAGACAAGTAATCGCATGCTTTTGGTTTTATTTCTCCCTCACGCTCTTGTAGGAACAAATAGGGTCTTGTAAAACCTTTTGAACGACTACTCCTCGATCGGCATAGAATTAAGCAGCTCCGAGTAAAGACAATAGGTTGGTAGAAAATGAGGCTTTGTGTGCATTTCATTATCCGGTAAAAGCATGCTGTGTGAAATCCTGTATACAGTATGCGTTTCTTGCTTACGAAGAAGGTCCGATGCTTAGTGAGCGTATGCCATGGTAATTGTGGGATGTTGTGTGCAATATGAATCTTGTTACATGACCACATAATGTCGTCCAATATGCTGTTTTAGGAAATAAACTTTTGGGCTGAGCAATTACACACTCAAAACCATTGGGGTAAGGGGAATCCTTCTCTATGTATGTACAGTATGAACATCACCAATTTCAAATATCATACATTTTCTTCTGTCCATTTAATATTACAGATCCCTTCAGATTCTGTTTGATCAACTGAACAGTTTTCAGATCTCTGACACTGCAATGTCGACAGCGTCCGTAATGTCGTTCACACAAAAAGGTACCCTAACACCAACACATGTCTGCGAATATAAAAGTCAAGCTCCATTCTTCAGTTTAGATATGGGATCTTTGAGAATACTGTCAATCATGAGACTGTATGTTCAAGAAGTCTTCAGTTTGTAGAGTAAACAGCCCTAGGGATAAGCTGTGGGTCAGTGGTCTGTTCCAGGCTCTCAATGCCAGCTGGCAACCAAAGAGGAATTAAAGGCCTCTTCAAGAAATAGAAGCCATTTTTCATAGCAGTGTTAATGAGCTAAGACGCTTCAACTTTTCTGCTGCAATGTGTATTCTATAGTTTACATCATTTATAGGCCTAAAGCCAAAGGTGTGTTCTTCTGTAGTTTGTATTTATTTATTAATTTTGATTAAATATATATATATATATATATAATAATAATTGTCCACTCACCTTTGGCCCTCCGCGGGCGGTTATCCCTCTCTAAGCTCGGGTCCTCTACCAGAGGCCAGGGAGCTTGAGGGTTCTGCGCAGTATCTTTGCTGTTCCTAGCACTGCACATTTCTGGACCGAGATGTCCGAGGTTGTTCCGGGGATCCGCTGTAACCACTCATCTAGCTTCGGGGTCACTGCCCCGAGTGCACCGATCACCACGGGCACTACTGTCACCTTTACCCTCCAGGCCCTCTCCAGCTCCTCTCTGAGACCTTGGTATTTCTCAAGTTTCATGTTCTTTTTTCCGGATGTTACCATCGCTTGGAATTGCCACGTCCACCACCACGGCTGTCCTCTGCCCTTTGTCTACCACCACGATGTCAGGTTGGTTTGCCATTACCATTCGGTCGGTCTGTATCTGGAAGTCCCACAGGATCTTCGCACGCTCATTTTCCACCACCTTTGGAGGAGTTTCCCACTTAGACCTTGGGGTTTCCAGCCCATACTCTCCACAGATGTTTCTGTACACTATGCCAGCCACTTGGTTATGGCGTTCCATGTAGGCCTTCCCTGCCAGCATCTTGCACCCTGCAGTTATGTGTTGGATCGTCTCAGGTGCCTCTTTGCACAACCGACACCTTGGGTCTTGTCTGGTGTATATATATATATATATATATATATATATATATATATATATATATATATATATATATATATATATATATATATATGTTTTAATCCAAACATTGAACATAGTTTGGCTGTAGCACTGTAGCGTTCAGCCAGGTTTCTGTTGCAAAGGGAACATTAGGCAAGGCAGCTGTAATGGAGCTGTAACCTTTAATGATAAATTCAGATGAATAAATAGCCACAAACTACTATTATTGATTGCCACAATCAATCATTTAGAGTATCATTTCAATATTTCTTTCTGACACAAAAATATAGTGTATTTGAAGCCATCATTTTATTTTCATGGTTTTCATCTCTGACAACAATCCTTGGCCAATTAATAATTTTAAATCAAAATGTTGTATCTTTTGAATGGAGAAAGGTCCTTGCAAATTAAAAAAGGAAGAAGTCATTTTCCTGAAACCCATGACTAACCACAGATGAAAGGGCCGATAATTGCCATCAGCATCAAAAACAAACCACTGGACTTGTGAAACTTCCAAGAAGCTTTGAAAGTTCTTATGTGATAATAGCTGTCGAAAACAAGTCTACACAAGCCCTATGTCTGTGCAGGGGTCTGACAATGACTAAAACAAACAAAGCTAATCATAGCTCTGCAGCAACCTTTAAAATCTCCCTGTCAGACGTGTAGTGAAACACTCGATATTTTTACTTGTTTGCCCCAAATGGCTATCAAGCAATTATCTTGTTGCAGTGTGACATTACCTTGAAGATGTATGGGACAGATTATTGAAAAAGTCAGGTATAAAAGAAACAGAAGATCGATGCCATCACTGCGCCCTGACTGGAAGCTCCAGTGTCTGAAGTGTACGTTTCTTTGATTTTTTATGGATCGCTGGCCCGGTTTGTCTGCTGCCTGCTTTGTTTATCCAAAAGAGTGAGACGGTGTAACATAAAAGCATTATCGTGATTTCAATTTTGAAATGGAAAAGAAAAGAAAAACAGGATGGCTTGGCTTGCCATCATAACTCCTAACTTGTATTTGAATTGTATTTGTAGAGAGTGAGAGGGAATACATGTTTTGAGAGTTTAGCAAGTTCATAGCCTTGTCATATTTTTGTAGTGTCTAAAACATGTCAAGAGGCTGAAGCTCTTTAACACATACTAAGAGGCAGGTATGTCATCCACCATTCATTCATTCATTAATTCTCATCCCCTTTATTAGTCCTTTTCTTAGCACGAGCCCCTGATCAATCTGCTGGACCCATCACCTGCAAATGGCGCACCACCAAGCATGGGCTACAGTGTCTTAGTGGGAGCAGATGGAGTAGGGGGAATCAAACCCACGACCATCAGGCCCAAAGACCAATCCTCTACCAACTGAGCCACTGTCGCCTCGAGATCACCATAATCAGTCTAATCATCCACCATGACACAACAAATTGTTGCACTCTTCCCATACTGTGGTAATGATGCTATTTTACCTCAAGCAACAAACAAAACAACTGTAATTCACTTTCCCACTGTGGTCAAACAAACACACATGCAAGCACACACAGACACACACATACACACACACATACATGCTCAAAAAAAAAAAAGGTATTAAAAGGATTTCATTTTTTCTCATTCCCGTTCACTCTTTAATACATTGAAGTTCGTTGCGGCGGGAGCGTGACTTTGTGGTGTGTATTAGGCGCAGTCTATCGGATAGTGCTAACGCTGAGGTTCAGGTGGAATTGGGGCCTTATCAGTGTCGGGGCAGGGGCCCAGTGGCTACTTAACACATGCAGTATTTCCTGGAAGCATCAATCTGCTTCCCATGATTTACCAAAAACGGATGTGCGCGAAGAGCCGGTACATGAAATGCTTTGGCTAGAGAAGGCTGAGCAGGAAAATGCCAATAAGCCGTCCTTGATATGTTTGCTTGTTCTTTTCTATTTCATTTTACATTGACTACTTTTTCATTCAACTCTCAGCTTCAAGGTTTCCGCTGTGAACTGTATTGAAATTGCTCTTCCATTTCCTCTTCATCATCATGCAGCATAAATTACGCGTTATGTACTGCTCACAAGTGCACATTCAGGAAACACTTGTGTGCTACAGTATATGCCACTTCCTCATCACCGGGCAACCCATTTGTCATGCTTCACATTATTATGTACAGTTCTCCTCGGCTCAATTTTACTCTTTAATCCACATACATAACATATTTGATGTTGTATACAACAGTTTAAGGAAATTAATCACCATTTTGCCCTATTAGGGAGGAGAACATTTGTACGCAGATTCATTGCCAAGTATTCAACAGTATTCATCTGTGGGAGCTGGAAAGGCTGGAATTACACTTGCTACCGGTGCAAGCAGGATTTGTACCTTCAACCTATGAATCAGGGTGCGTGATAATACTTATCAGTTCTCTGCCAAAACCAATAAACACATTTCAGTGAAGGTTATAAGATGTTAATCCATGATAACCTATGACATGAAAATTGTTCATAATTGTATCAAAAAAAGCAGAATGAGTTTAGCCTGATAATTCCCATGCTGCTGTGTGCACTCAAAAAATGTGAATCTAAAGAATGGCATGTAAACAGTAATGGAAATGTTCGCATGGATTTGGGGACCAGTCACAGAACGGGTAGAGATGGCAAGATGTAAAGTACCACGAGCAAGATGCACAGAAGCTTGTGTTTGTTTTTATACGGACACATTCTAGCAACCATGGCTTTCCACAAACGTTCTTATATACAGTAGATAGAGAGATAACTTTATTTGCAGACACAAACAAAAAAAACACAAAATAAAATAAACAACAGACAATAAAAACCTTAAACTTTCAAGAGGCAGTCAAACCAATGATTCCAAAGCAGCGACATGTAACGTACCTCGCTGCACTTCAACAATGGACAATAAAAAAATCACAGCATTTTTTAAATTGAGAGAGTGTTTACTCGAGTGTTTACTCGATTTGATACAAAGAGTTCACTGGCTCTTGTCCATCTGGGCTCTTTTAATAAAATTCTCAGCGCATCATTGTAAGCAACTGTAAGTTTCTGAAAGCTGGATTTTTTGTAATTGACCCACAGATGTGCTGTGTACAGAGATGAGCAGTAAGCTCCAAACAGAGCTACTTTCACCTGTACAGAGCAGGAGGAGAATTTCCGAGACAGGGTGTTTGCTTGTGCACATAAAATCCGGCACTGACGATACATGTCCTCGTCATCGGTCAAATGGTCAGTTATGATGTGACCGAGGTACTTGACCGCATCACACACAGTCAAGATGTTCCCTGAGAGCATAAAGTCAGGAAACTTCAGTGACCTCCTTTGTCCTCCTTAGTCCGGCAGATCATGATCACACTTTTAGTGGAGTTGTATTTTACATCCTGAAGTTCCCCAAACTCAGAGCAAACATTTAACAACTGCTGGAGACCGGCTGAACTCGGGCTAAACACCAGGTCGTCTGCATACATCAAGTGATTAATTAAAGCACCACCAACCATACAGCCAGTTTTGCACTTATTCAGCTGCCTGGACAGGTCAAACATATAGAAATTAAAGAAATATAGAGATTATATATTTCTCTTGTATTTATTATTGTTTAAAATTGATAAATAGATTTTAGTTGTCCCCTAAACTTTAGCTGTCCCATTGTAATACCAAATAAAGTTGTATGGCTCCACCTTTTGTCTGTTTGGACATATTAGTATTTTATTAATGTCTGTTTTATATTTTAGTAGAAACCTAAAGGGCTACTATATTATTTCCATGGAAATAGAGCTGGCTAACACCTGTCATTTTGATGGTGATGAGTACTTTTCTATATTAAATATGCCTTCCTCCAACCACTTGATTAATCAATCTTAAATGAATTTATTGTGACACATGTTTATATGTAGTGTACTGTTTTGAAATAACATTCAATTTGATATAACTGTGTGTATTTGTTGTGTTCTCTGTTCTCTTTGTGGCTACAAAGCTGCCTTGAAATAACAGATAAAATGGAAAGAGAAGAAATCAATGTCTCCTGTGTTGGATAAATGCATAGAGCTGGCAGTGTGGGGCACTAAGAGGGTAATCTCTGAACAACAATAGCGGGGGCTGACACAGAGGCAGTAATCTGGGCTGGACCAATGCTATTCTTAAACAGTGTGTTGTGCTGCTCTCAAATCACGGTGTAAGCTGTGGTACGGTAATGATCCGCTTTCTCTGGAGGCTAAGCAGCACAGTCCAGGGACCTGACGTCTGCTGTAGTGTCACTCAAATATGCTTAAGTCATCTGAGGTCTCAATCCTCCCATCCTCACCGTTTCTGAAAGAGTTTTGGAGTTGACAGTAGTGTTCCGTTGCGAGTCTTCTTTTGGTAAAATGGTTTACTCTACAATTTAACTTTTCCAAAACAAAAACGTAACATTGAGGTCCCAGAAGCCACACACAAAAGACTTTATACAGTGCCTTGCGAAAGTATTCGGCCCCCTTGAACCTTTCAACATTTTGCCACATTTCAGGCTTCAAACATAAAGATATAAAATTTAAATTTTTTGTCATGAATCAACAACAAGTGGGACACAATCGTGAAGTGGAACGAAATTTGTCGGATAAATTAAACTTTTTTAACAAATAACAAACTGAAAAGTGGGGCGTGCAATATTATTCGGCCCCTTTACTTTCAGTGCAGCAAACTCACTCCAGAAGTTCAGTGAGGATCTTTGAATGATCCAATTTTGTCCTAAATGACTGTTGATGATAAATAGAATGCCCCTGTGTGTAATCAAGTCTCCGTATAAATGCACCTGCTCTTTGATAGTCTCAGGGTTCTGTTTAAAGCGCAGGGAGAACCATGAAGACGAAGGAACACACCAGGCAGGTCCGAGATACTGTTGTGGAGAAGTTTAAAGCCGGATTTGGATACAAAAAGATTTCCCAAGCTTTAAACATCTCAAGGAGCACTGTGCAAGCAATTATATTGAAATGGAAGGAGTATCAGACCACTGCAAATCTACCAAGACCCGGCTGTCCCTCCAAACTTTCATCTCAAACAAGGAGAAGACTGATCAGAGATGCAGCCAAGAGGCCCATGATCACTCTAGATGAACTGCAGATAACTACAGCTGAGGTGGGGATGGTGTGTTCAGGGTGATGAGCTGTGTTGCTTTTACGCCAAACATATCGTTTTGCATTGTGGCCAAAAAGTTTGATTTTGGTTTCATCTGACCAGAGCACCTTCTTCCACATATTTGGTGTGTCTCCCAGGTGGCTTGTGGCAAACTTTAAGAGACTTTTATTGGATATCTTTGAGAAATGGCCACTCTTCCATAAAGGCCAGATTTGTGCAGTGCACGACTGATTGTTGTCCTATGGACAGACTCTCCCACCTCAGCTGTAGTTATCTGCAGTTCATCCAGAGTGATCATGGGCCTCTTGGTTGCATCTCTGATCAGTCTTCTTCTTGTTTGGGATGAAAGTTTGGAGGGACGGCCGGGTCTTGGTAGATTTGCAGTGGTTTGATACTCCTTCCATTTCAATATAACTGCTTGCACGGTGCTCCTTGAGATGTTTAAAGCTTGGGAAATCTTTTTGTATCAAAATCCAGCTTTAAACTTCTCCACAACAGTATCTCGGACCTGCCTGGTGTGTTCCTTTGTCTTCATGGTTCTCTCTGCGCTTTAAACAGAACCCTGAGACTATCAAAGAGCAGGTGCATTTATACGGAGACTTGATCACACACGGGTGCATTCTATTTATCATCATCAGTCATTTAGGACAACATTGGATCATTCAAAGATCCTCACTGAACTTCTGGAGTGAGTTTGCTGCACTGAAAGTAAAGGGGCCGAATAATATTGCACGCCCCACTTTTCAGTTTTTTATTTGTTAAAAAAGTTTAAATTATCCAACAAATTTCATTCCACTTCACGATTGTGTCCCACTTGTTGTTGATTCATGACAAAAAATTCAAATTTTATATCTTTATGTTTGAAGCCTGAAATGTGGCGAAATGTTGAAAGGTTCAAGGGGGCCGAATACTTTCGCAAGGCACTGTACAATGAAACTGCTCTGAAAGAGAAGCTTGCGGCTCAAATATACACCAATTGTCAACACCTTCAACGTATACATGGGTTTTGAATTGAAATCAAAATATTGTTTATTTTGAAGTGGAAAAAGTCCTAAAATGTTCCATAAAGCAGGAAGCTGAACCCTATGTTTAACTTTTTAGCCTCAAGCATTTAGCTTTTCGCAAAGGTCAAATTATTACTGTAAATGCAACAAAGTGAACTCAACACTCTCAGAAGCAATGCATCAAGTAGTCACAATTATCCTCTTAATCTTACTTAAAACCGTAATTTCGCAAAAATATATAATTAGTATGGAAAGTGGCTGAACACTTTCTGAAGGAGTTAGAGGAACTAATATATATATATATTTATTATATATTATATAATTTGTGTTTTTTCTCTAGCTATTGGCTGGGCTTCCATGAGCTTCTATCTTAGCCACTTCATTTCAGGTGTATTGCTCTTGGTTCTTTACAAATATTGGACTATTAAGCATATAATTAGTTTGAAGTATAATTTCGGACTTTTTGACGCTATCACAACATCTATTCAAAACAAGCAGTGTTGAGTTCTCCCACTGTCAAGCTGGGGAACTTTCAAGTCACTATCTCTTAAAATCTATGTAACTAGTCCGTTGCTCTGAATGAATGAATGAATGAATAATTTTATTTCAAGCAAGCAAGCATGAGCATGACACAATGTCACAATAACAAAACTTAAATTCATAAACGTTATAGTAAACAATATATATTAACACAGATTACATTATTTATTTATTATTATCATTATTATTATTATTTTTTTTTTTATTATATTTTTATTTTTTTTCCTTAACAATAAAGTAATGCTCTTTGCTTGAAAGGGAGTGAGAAGAAGTGAAACACTTGTTTACTCCCACCCCCAACTACAAAATAAAACTAAATACTGGATACCGTCCTGTACAACATAAAATTACAACAAAGTTTTACATTATACTCTGTCGGTCAGATAAATACATAAACACGTGCAAATGCACACATACATACGCACATATATTTAAATATACCTGAGTACACGTACATATATACATACACACACATCCATATACATGTACACATACATATATACTAACACGCACAATCGACACACATATAATGCTTTTATAAGACAATAAAATAGACCTATATTCTCTTAGTCTACTTTTGTTTTTAAGTTGGAACCTAACACTATTTAGAACGTTTCATCTAATTTGTATCTCATTAATATAATTTCTTTGTATTTAGATTTGAATTTCCAAAGTACTGTGGACTGTTTGAGGTCGTCCCCCAAACCATTCCAGAGCCGGACCCCACGTACCGACACACACATACTCTTCCGTGTCGTTCTCACGGCTGGAACTTTAAAGATATTAGAACCCCTTAAATTGTGTTTTCCCTGTCTTATTTGAAAAAGTAATTGAATTTTTTTTGGCAGTTTATTTTTACTTGCTTTGTACAATAACTGTGCTCTCAAAGCGGTTTGGTTCTATCTCTTGCTTTTACATGTATTTTTGGCAAGTTATGTAAGCTATGCCAAACAGCTCTGAGTCTCAGCCAAACTTGGCATATAGTGACTCACTAGGCCTTTGTCGGGTGAATCTTTCTGTTGGGACAAACAGAATGTAATACCCTTGCATTAACTTCCATTTCTGTTTCTCTTCCAGTTCGAAGCATACGTTTACGAGGGCTCGACTGGAGTGGTCGTCAACCTGACAGTGGACGACCGCGACGACCCAGCAACGGGGGCGTGGAGAGCCATCTTCTCTGTAATCAGCGGGGATCCCACCTCCAGCTTCGAGATCCAGACAAACCCAGACGACAACGAGGGAATGCTCTCAGTTGTCAAGGTATAGCTGAACGCAGACATACTAATACCTTCCATTTGCTAAAACAGTTCTATGTAATTAGAATCTTAATCACTTCAATCCAAGCGTGGAGGTATACTTATGTGTCTCTCTTTGTTTCTCTCTATGTATCTGTCATTAGCCTTTGGACTATGAGGCCAGGGGGTTCCACACGCTGCTCATCAGAGTGGAGAATGAAGATCCGTTAGTAGCAGAAGCTGGATATGGCCCTAGCTCCACAGCAACAGTCCATGTAACAGTGTTGGACATCAACGAAGGCCCTGTGTTCTTCCCGGACCCTCTCATAGTCACCATGATGGAGAACATCCCAGTGGGCAGCTTTGTGGCTTCACTCAACGCCACAGATCCGGACATTTTACAAGGACAGAGTATCAGGTAAGAACAGGACCATAGAGTCATGTGATCTGCATAGTTTGTGTCTCGACATTCAAATGTGTGGTTAAAAAAGCTGTACGTGTGTAAATTACCAAACAGCAAGATTATGTTTAATTCAGAATTGTTGCTTTAACCTCTTGGCATCAGTTGTATATAGACAACAACAAAAAACACATTAAAAACTTTTGTTCTAAACCAAGACACTGTATCAACTTACAGTATTATAATATAAAGCATTTGGCTCAGTATGAGGTTAATCACTGTGATACCATTCTGCATCACCCACTGTGCTGAATGCTTTTCCATGTACACAGTGTTGTCTTTATAAGCCATACAAGACTGGTTACGCACTTGAACTATATAATCTAGAATATAGTTGGCAAATAAACTCTAAACAATTTAAAAAATCTAGTATTGCTTAATTACTAGCTTCTTTACATTTAAGGTAATTAAGCTTATTTACATTGTTGTCTTCTTAAAATAGCCTCCTAAGCCTTAAACATAAGAAGACAAAATTACCTTGTTACATTTAAATGATATATTAATTGAATGAAGTCATGATTCAGGTCTGTGGAGAGGCAAGCCCTTTCATAGTAAAAGGTTACAGATACAGTGTTACACTTTTTAATAAATTCCTTCATGTTTTTCATTACAATGTGCAGCATCGCTTTCTCGAAGTTGTAGTATCATTGTTGAGAGTCATAGACAAGCACCTGTTGCCTGTTATTTCTGACACTGTCTAAGGAATTTTGCTCATTTGTTTTACCATTTACTGCATGGAATCGTTCACTCTGGATCCGTGGAGTCACCCGCACATTTACTTTGACATAACAACAGCAATAGAGTAAACTTGTAGAGGCTATTAGTTTCATTGTGCCACACTATTGTACAACAAACTTTAATTCCTCCATTTTATGAGCAAAAATGCTGTTACGTATGCCTATTTACTCCAAATGTGTATTGGGGAAAAGATAACAAGAGCTGAATAATGATCGTGCCACATAAAAAGCATCGGGTCGTCTTTTTGGTGTAGTTATAAATGATGGTGCTGTGTGTGTGCAGCTTTATGATGAGGAGAGCCAACTCTGTGTAGGAGGTATAAGGCCAGACCAATGAAGCAGTTAGAATTTCATAAGGTCACCCTAAATTGCCTTCCAGGGCTACAGTTGTGTAAATAAATCAGCTTGTTAGTCAAATGCGATGAGCTTTTAAACGTCTATGCACTTCTTCCAGCTTGGGTAAAGGGTAATATTGTGAGAGACATATTGTTGCAGTATTTTTGAAAATCTGATTTCTGACTCATATTTGGTTAGCAAGATTCATAGCAGAAATGGTAAAGCAACAATTGAAAATGGCTGGCATTGGCTTGGGAAATTAAAAAATGGCCCCACAAATTTGCAGGGTAATTCCTTATCCTTATACATCCAGGAGCAATCCATCACGGAGATAGTTTGATGAATTGTCACCTGGACTGGGTTTGGACTCGCATCCGGGCGTCATTTTCTTATTTCAGGATTGGTCTGCGAAGTGGAAAAGGTAAACTGCCGTGTGCCCAGTCCTGCCCAGAGGGGATAGAAAGCTCTGAAATGTTCTTGTCTTTAATTGATTGTTATTGCTTTCTCAAACCCAAACTGATGGTAGACACTACTTCCAAGTTGTGCATGACTGAGGAAGAAATAAAGATATTGTATTTGTATAGCACATTTCATACATGACTGCAACGATGTGCAGTGCAAGCAGCTATGCAACAAATAATAATAATAGTTTTTATATAGCGCTTTTCTGGACACTCAAAGACGCTTTACATGTCACTATTTTTTCACTCCAAACACGGTGGTGATAAACTACTACTGGAGCCACAGCTGCCCTGGGGCACACTGACAGAAGCGAAGCAACCATTGTGTGCCATCGGCCCCTCCGACCACCACCAACCATTCACACACACATCTGACTCATTCTAGGCAATGGGGGGAAGTTTCTTGCCTAAGGACACAACGGCAGTTTGGCACTTTACAGCCGCAGCCGCCCCACTGTGGCTGGTGTTCCCTGAGGTTAAGTGTCTTGCCAGGGACACAACGACAGCAGACAGTGGGAGTTGATGGAGAAAGTCTATTGAAAGTCTTGGGCTCGAACCCACAACCTTCTGGCTCAAAGGCCAATGTTCTGCCAACTGAGCTACTGTCGCCTACAAATCAACATGATGCTTTCCATGTTCTGTCCAAGTCTCTCCTTTGACCAAGGTGTGAAGACACAGCAGACACACAGTCCAGTAGTTCTGTTTAAGGATGATCTCTCTCTTTTTACAAGATGCGCTCCCTCTCATATCCTTCTAACCAGCCCCATTCCCTGCTCAGAAAAATGTCTGCAATGAGAAATGTGTTTGTGGATTTTCTAACACAATGATTTAATTCAAATTGATTTAACCGGGACAGTCTCACTTAGATTTCAAAATAGTTTTTTCAGAGATGCCGCATCCCAGAGAAGAGGAGCGTTCAGTGCATGTTTTTTGTAATAGGAGGAAACCGGAGCACCCAGAGGAAACTGACACAGACACAGGGGGACATACACACGCCACTGAGAAAGGCCTTGTGCTGTCTGAAAAGTTTGAACCCAGGATCTTCTTGTGAGAGCACTTACCTCTCAGCATAATACTGCCCAATATCTATAAACCGAATTAGAATAATTTTAAGCATAGAAAGGAGATATCTCCAAATGTATGATGTTGTTTGGTGTTGTTGGCCATTGGTCTACTCATGGTTGGTCTACCCTAATGAATGCAGAGTGAAAACCAGCAACTAAAAGTTTGACTGTAAACATTGAGTCTAAGAGGGATGGATAAATTGAAATCTTGACATTGTCATGTCCTGTCATTTTTTACGGCAGAGGCTAGAGGCTGGTTGCTGTTTGACAACTAGACGCAGAGAATGGAAATAAGAGAGCAGGGAAAGTGAAATGTTGTAATTCATGCTGTGTTGTTTTTGTTTTCCATTCTCTTCGCTTGGCTCCCTCTTCAAATCACGTTGTCTCCCATTTGGCACTCAAAGTACATGTGGAGAAAGTCACAATGTAGACAATGCATTCAAATGGGATACGAACCATCCCAGGATCCGCCTCTCGTGGTCGTCCATTCCTAATTCAATATTTTACTCTTTAATTGTCATTCAATTTGTTTTCTAGTGTTATGCTGCATCCTTCACAATGGCTGCCCTATCTTTTCTAACGTTGTTTTTACTTCTCTCAAGCGTGGAGTCCATTTGTATTTATTCCATCTCGTCTGACAAACTTGTCATTTCATCCAATGTCATTTTCTGAGTTTGAAGTGTTGCTCGTTGACAGTAAACCAACATCAGGTCGAGGTGCAGAGTTGGATCAAATGTGTTGCGAATACCAAGCAGGGGAGCAGCAGGAGAGGACGGGATCCACACACTGCCCTATTGTCAGCCTAGTGCGACTCAGCTGTTTGTTGCGTGTCTCTTGAGGGATGGGAAGGTCAAATGGTGACACAGGCTGAAGCATAAACTGTCAAATACAAATGTTTGGATCAGGAGGAATGTATAAAAAAGTATATGGGTTTGTGCACACACACACACACACAAAATAGTGATTATGAGTTTTAAGCCTCGCTCTTTGAAGGCATTGAAACATCTTGTGCTGAGGTTTTTTACCAACAAAATGACTGAGAAAATGGAAGATATGATGTAGAATGGTTCAAAGCTGATTGTTGTGAGTTCATGGATAGAATTTTCCTCAGGATTTTTCTCTAAAATGTGATTATGGAGAGGAGCCTCTGATGCAGATCTGGTCCCTCTGTTCCCAGTGTACAGCAGCTTTCCTGTCAGTCACAAAAGCAGTCTTTAGGCACCGCAGAAGTGCAAGAAGCTTGTGTTTGTTGTTCAAGACGTGAGGTAGAACGCCAGGGGTTCGTTATCTCATTGAAAGTGTAGGAAATAGCTTTTTGCAATACTCTTATACAGACTCTTATGCAAATACTCTTAACTTTCAAACATCTATGTGAATTAAGTGGTAGCTCTGACTGCCACCTCACAACCCAGAAATGGATTAAGGGGAAGAAAATGGATGGATGGAAGGTGACACAACACAGAGACCGATTTGAAGTGGATACCAATGCTTCTTAATAAACTTTCAGCAGCGTTCGTCTCAAGTGCAATATGTTTTGTTTGTCATACTCTCTGCCAGTATAACTTTTTTAAATATATTTGTTGTTTTTTGCCTTTTTAACATGAATACACACACTATCATTTTGTTCAAAATTTCTCAAATAATGATTAACAATAATTCTACCAAAAGTGTGTATGGTATGTGTTTTTAAGTAAGGGAATTATTTCAGTGTTATTATACTAGTACCTATAATTTTACTCTTTCGCCACGCAATATCTCTGTGTGAATTTGAATTTACTCCTTAAGTATTGAGTTTTTTTCTTTTTAAATATTGAAAAATAAAACTAAATCAAATCAATAACTAGTTGAAAGCAATACACCACTGAGCAGTTGAGATGAGTGAATATACTTTCTGCTAGTCCTTCTCCTCAGAACAGTGACACTCTGGGATCCAGCTGGATTTGCTTGATCAGGTCCACTCTGGAGCCTTTTGGCAGTATTAGGCCACTAAGCCCTATTTGCACAGCGCCATTGTTATGTGCAGTTCTCCAGTGATTTATTATAATAATTGCAGAGGCCATAAACCTATGCAAATCAGCCGTGTGTGACATTTGTGGATCAGTTGACCCACAAGGAAACTCCGGCTTCATTCAAATAGGATTAACATTCAAATAAAGGGACAAAATTGAGGTTTGGCTTCAGTATAAATCAGAAAATAACTTCACATTATTGGGCTTGAGTAAATACAATTAACAAATAAATCAGGTAATGTTTGGTCTGAGTTTTCGATGTTGCGGAAATGTCCATTTCTCACAGCTTACACATGAAAGATTTGTGATATTTTACACACACATAAATACACATTGGGGAGGTTCAAAGCAATTTCCACTTATTCACCTATATGGAATACTATCAGCCACATTTTCTGTGTGTTTATGTAGACCTGTTTACATATTATGCATGAAAAAACACATTTTCTTGCATGTCTTTAGCCTAGAGCCTTGCAGAAATAGGTCTCTTTCATCAGCCATGCAAGAAGCTCACTTCTACCTTGACTCTGTACTTTTATCAAGAGGGCATTGAGAGCTCTGTAGGGGGAAAAACAAATAAATAAAAAGTTTTAAAATAAATCAAATGCGATGCGCTCAGACCCAACACTTTGAAGTAGCCAAGACTTAGGTTGAGCTAAAACATTCTGTCTTTAATGATCTGCTCCAGTCTCCTTCCTCATTCTCTTTCAAAAGCAGCGTGATGAGAAGGAAGAACTCTTGTAATTAAACCTGAAGATAAAAAGGCGCATTTCAAACATCAGCGTTGACACCACTGAACAGAACTATGAATAGGGGCTGCTTTTGAACAGTTAAGTAGCGTTAATTACAACAATGCTGTGGGCTAGAAAGAGCTATCGTTTTAATTTACCTTTTGTAGTCACACATGGAACAACAACTGAAGTCCTATTATCTGTCACTGCTCACAAGACTTCACTGAGACTGGTGTGTGTCTGTGTCTGTGTGTGTCTGCGTATGGGTATGTGTGTGCGTCTGTCTGTGTCTGAGTCTGTGTGTGTGTTTGCGTGTGCATCTGTGCGTGTCTGTGTATGGGTATGTGTGTGTGTCTGTCTGTGTCTGTGGTTGAGTCTGTGTTTGTCTGTGTATGGGTATGTGTGTGCGTCTGTCTGTGTCTGAGTCTGTGTGTGCGTATGTTTGCGTGTTTGTGTGTGCGTCTGTGTTTGTGGCTGTGTCTGTGTGTGTGTCTTTGTGCATCTATGTCTGTTTGTCTCTCTGTGTGTGCGTCTGTCTGTGTCTGTCTGAGTCTGTGAGTGTGTCTGTCTGTGCGTCTGTCTGTGTGTGCGTCTGTCTGGATTGCACTACTGTAATGCAATCCAGACATTATTGTCTGGATTGTTGTTGTGGTGAATGTGATTGTGTGTGATGTGGAAGTTTGAAAAATCCGGTATATTCCTAGTGTCCGACTTGATCTCCTATCATTAACCTCAATATATGATACATAAAGGAGAAAAATAAGATTCTGGACTTTTCACTTTTATTCATAATTCTTAAACTTCAGTCTTGTTGTTCTTTCTGTTTTTTTTTGTTTTTTTTGTTTTTCCAAACCAATCCCTATTTCGGTCACAGCAGGACTTCTTAAGACTCTTATATACAGGCAGCATGAATAACTTCCATTGTTTCCTGTCAGGTTATGACAACAATGTGCTGATACTGTCCTCAAAAAAGAACGATGGGTAACTTTATGAGTTTCACTTTTGTTATAACTTTTTCTTTAAAATGGAATGTGTGTAAGAATTAGCAAAGTTTACTCAGCTGTGTTTTATACCCAGTCTTAAAGCTCCTCTCTCTTCTGCCCACTAAGCCGGAGAGAAAAGAAACACATAATCCAAAGTGTCATTAAGAAAGTTTTCCTAATTGAATGTGCTTTCGTTCTCGGCGACGCGGCCATCGAGCAACTATTTGCACCAGTAATTAATGCCTGATGTTGAACGAGCTTGTTCATCACATTAAAGTTATTATCTTTATCATATCAGTCCATGGACATTACTGAGAATAGATGGTTAAGAAAAAGAAGTCCGCTGAAAAGGTCTCCGTAGGTAACGCAATGATTTCAATGTATTTGTGTATAGCCCTAAATCACAACAGTAGTTATCACAGAGGACTTTACAAAACTGTCGTTTCGCCGACACAGATCAGAGAATCATACACAGAAAATGCAATGATACAAAACACATATAGCCATTGGTCCATAAGGGTTAGACGACCAATGTCCATAAATGTTGATAAAGTCCATAAAGGTGATTGAATTTCATTAGCCATTCATTAATTCACTCATTCAGACTCTTACGGAAAGTCTGCAATGTCTAAAATGTGCTGTATTGGCTTTGATTTTCACTAAAACACTGTTAAATCTGGGATACCTAACTCCCAAACCAAAATAGTTTAAGATGTTTTGTTATAATCGATCAAACGACTGCAGCCCCTCGCTCTTGGATCCATCACTAGTTCTTTGACTCTAAGCCTTCCAAAGGGAACTTCAAGCCACTTGCTATAACCGGCTCTAAATGAAATATCCATTGACAATTGAGCAGACTGTCAGCAAAAAATAAAAAAATGAGGCGAGCAGTAGATGTAACAATCTGCCATGTGTTTTCCCCCCAAATAGGCCAGTTGCCAAAAAATAAAAGTTTCTAAAGTTTTGCCACGGTTTAGCATTCCCCGTGGTATTTTCCATTACTGTGTGGATGCCTGCAGATTCACTTTGTGCTGAGATGTGAGTGAGTTTATACACCGTGCTGCCTCACCTGTGCATTTAGCCGGAACTGAGAGGTCGACAGGCTGCCCTCCCCCACTTCCACCAAACACATTTAAGTTGTTTTCTACTCCCTTGCTTTGAAAATCAAGAGATTTAGAACAGTCCCATCATCCATTATTCACCAGATACCTGTCTGCTCACTCTGGTCATATTCAAGTTAAAAGCGGAGGGACGTACAAGCGGTGAGGATGAGAAGAGTCGTCTGCGGTGAGAGCTCTGTAGGTGCTTGGAGACTGAAGGTAAAAGGGAAAGACTGACAGGTTGGACTGGAGGCTGGCTCATAGTATCTGCATACAAAAACTAAAACAATAAATAAGACAATAGCATAGAAAAAGGTCACATTTACACATTCACACTTCGCAATAATAAATACTTTGTGTCTCTTAAAAACAAAACAAAGTGAATTGACTGTGATTAAACTGATTTTTCTTCCATCTCTCTATTCAAGGCAGGTCCAGAGACTTGCTGAGACCAAAAGGTGACGTTCTTCTCATGCTGAGCTCAAAATGGCTCCCATTTGGACAAAGATTTTTATAGTAAAGCAATTGTTTTGTTCCTGCTGGAAATTTATAAAATTTGTCAGTTTCCTTACTTGCTTACTTGGAAAGAGAAGGAAAATGCTGTCAGTTTTAAAACATGAACACAGATTAGCCCCGCCCTAAACACTTCCTGATTAGGCGCAGTTAATTGAAATCCCGGACAGCTGTGGCCCCATGGCACACACTGCTTGCCTTGCTTTTGTCAGTGTGCCCCAGAGCTGCTATGGCTACAGCAGTAGAGTCCAGTATTACAGCTTTCCAACAAACAACACAGTGATCAATATAATACTGCGACCCTAACCTTTTAAACGCATAGAGTGTTTAAAGTCATAAAGATGCCATTTTGAAGACATTTTACCAGCTTTACACAATATGTAATGTGTATGTAACTAAAATTATTTGAAAGGGTTTTTCAGGAGTACATTCCAATTATAGGGGGACGCACATCCAAAATCCTGTGTCTGTGTGCGGATTTATAACTATGGTCTATTACTCATGTACTTCTTACATGAGTGTTGTCAGCTAAATCCTTCACAGTGAGCTGATACAATCAATTATAGACAGTGCAAACTTGCTAATTACCGTAAACACGCTGTGCTGATAAGAGAGGATAATCTTTTGACAACAATTGCCCAGCTTGTTATTGTAATCCCACAGTGTTCAAATATTTGATTAAACAACAAACAGCAAAGAATAGAGCTGAGGTGATTATTTTATGACCCGATATTCCCTCTGAAGTGTTGAGTGAAGCGGGGAGCTGTCCATGGTGCTAGCTCGATTTGTCCCACTGCTTATATTTGGATTATAGGCTGTCTGTTCATCTAACTGACTAACCATGATGCTTTTAGCTCATGGATTACGCCAAAGTTATACAAATACATGCATCAATTGAATATAGCATTGCACACAAACATCTTTGGTAAAATATTTCTCGAATAAGCACGTGACCACTGTAGCTAACTGCAGTGGTCACATGCTTATTCTATTCATTATCTGTAAAGTTCATAGATAAATAGTCAATCAGATGTTCAGATGTAGGTCATTTCTTATTCATGCTGCTGACGGAAGACTTGCCTGGTTAATAGTGTCAGAGGAAAGAGGAAGAGTCCAATGAAAGCATAGAGTGTGGGTCGAGGGAATGTTTAGTCCTACGAGTTTGCCAGGAAATAATTAAAGCAATATAAAAGATGCCAGAGCTACAGGCAGAGGAGTGATATCCTCCTCTGCAGAGGCAAATAGCTTTTACTACTGTTAATTACTGGGTTATGGTTCTCAACTGATGCAAAGAGCTGCTACTTTGCACTCTTATTATGAATGATAGCTTTTTGTCATGTTACTCAAGCTTGATAATCTATGAAAATGAAGCTTGGTGACGACGCCTGTCTCTGGTGTGTATTCCAAATGCAAATGAGTCTCTGAACCGTGTACGTGTTCTCCGTGCGTCAGAAGATTGGTCCTGCTCTCAAACCACAAGTTCTTGGAAAATAACAGTCCAAAGCAGTTTTTCGTTTTAGACATTGATTACCTGTGGTCTGGTCCTCCCTGCTGCTCTGTTAGGTCCACACAGCAGGCCTTTGTTCTGTGAGCTCAATGTAGTTTGTGTTGCTGAGTGGAGTTGGCAGTGAGCCTCTTGTACGCTTTACTCACAACAGACTGAGCAGCATTGTACCTTCCTTTAAGCCGAAATCCAATATGACTCTTTTCCTTTGATTCTAGGAAAGGGCAGTTTGGAGTTTTATTTTTTTGCTTGAGGCAGTTGACATAGAATCTCTCTTGTAAAGGTGCAGGACAAATTTAGAATTGATATCAGTAATTTGCTGAAAAATTAAGGAATCCTATTATACAGCACATTTTGTGGACCAAGCTCATGCAAATCTCTTTATAATGTGTTTTTTTAGCACTGATATTTTCAGTCCACACACACAGCGAAAATAGAAGCGAGACATGAAACCCTGTTGGCATGTTACAATCGCACAACAGGTGTAAATTAGCACACCTACTATAACCTGGCACAATGTATGTTATGTTTAGTGTATACTGTCCCTGTATAAACACAAATATTACATAGATTTGAAGAGAACGCCACACAGAAAGGCTCCACAACCTAGGACCTTCTCACTGTGAAGCACAAGTGTTAACCACTGCCCCACTGTGCCTTCATCTCTCATGTTTGAGCAGAAGACACCGCCACACGAACAGGTCTCACGGATGATCAAACATGTATGACTTAAACAGCATTTGATTACCCATATACTTTTAAATACAGACTGATAATTATTTTCTATTTACTAAAGCGCAAGTGGGAGCGGATTTATAAATACATTAGGAGCCTGCATGCTCAATAGGTGTGTCATGCCTTGATTGTGAAACATGTCATGACATTTTTCACGCCGGTGCATCAGACTGAACATCGTCTCCCACATTTATCACTTTCTTGACGGGTTCTGTCGCTGTGTTTGAGACTCGCAGAGCTGAGCCTGGCTGCCGGAGCTGAGTGTGACAGCTGATTGATGTGGCCTGTTTTCACGTTTGCTTTTCCGTTTTCTTTCTGCTGTCACCTCCTCCTGCTCCGGAATGAGCTGCTGCGTGTAGCTGATACCGGCCGCGTGAGAGCGCCTGCTGTGGTCACTGCATGTGCTGGCGTGAAGGGGTTATTTGTCAACATGGCCCCCGGCGATGGTCAGCCTGGGACGGCCCGCTCACTTATGATTACAGAAGCAAACCGAGGCGATGCTGGTCTCTGCAAAACAAAAGCCCAATCTGTGGGGTGTTTCAGAGTGATGTAATTTTTAACTGTTTCGATAGAGGTTCACATTTAAAAACATAATATAATTTATGTGTTTTTAAGATGAGGAGAAATTTACTCATTTGGCAAGCATAGGATCACTCAGGTTGTGCAAAAGACAGGAAATGTACAAACATGTTAAAACGTGAAAAGATAGAAATGGAAAAAAGGGTGCATGAAACGGGAAGCTAATACTTCTACATAATAAGCAACATTTTCAAACATTAGTGATAGCAATCTAAAACGAATAGAAGTGGCCGTGTACTTTTATTTAAGAAGAAGAAGGTCCTTTCTTTGTCTCACTGTGGGGAAATATTCAGTTTGATGAATGCACATACACACCTAGGCATGCAGCGAACAATACTTCCGCACTTCTTATAGGCAAAATGGGTAAAGTGTCTTGCCCAAGAACACAACATCAGCAGATATCAGTGGAGTCGGTGGAGAAGGTATTGCAGTGGGCTCTAACCATGACCTTCAGGCTCAAAAGCCAATGCTCTACCGACTTATCTACCATTACTTTTACAAAGCAAAACATTTCACTGTTCAATGAATTAAGTAAATTTATCTGGTTTGTTTAATATGGGTCCCATTGGTTGCCGCCAAAAGAGCAAATAGACAAAAACATTCACCAAAGTAGAAATATAGAAACAAATTTGAAAATTCAAACATGTTTAAAAGCAAATGGATGTAATGTATGTATTTATTTATTCCTTATGAGTTTTCTTTTCACACCCAGACGCAGACCTTCTTATAAACTCAAACCATATTTTCTCTAGCAGCTAGCCATCTGTAATGTTTCAGCTCTTTGTCATGGCAAAGAGCTGTTGTTGAAAGTGAACATCAATTGTAAAAGTTGAGGAATCTAATCAAAACTTTGAAACTTGCTACAATAAAGCTGTTTAGGCGCTGACTGCTGACTGTTATATATCAGCTGTGCTCTTATAGTGACTGAGCAACGGCTTCTTATTCAGCCTGGAGAAAGGAAATCCTTTTAGATCATTGCGGTTTCGCGATAAAATCTATACTTTGTGCAAACATTTCCAACAGAGCTCTCACCAAACACATGGTCACACAGTTATTTTACATCCCTCCCTATCGCTATTATCCATCCTTTCCTCATCTCCCTCTCAAAAGTCCCCCTTCTCTCTTCCTTCTCTCTGGTTGGAAGGTTTTGGGGATAAACGGTGGAGTGGTTCGGTCCAAGCAGCAGCCTGTTCTCTTTCAGCGCGTCTCCTGATTGATGTCCTCATATCTATTGCTCGCACACACTCAGCAACTCTCTGATTGAAACACACTATTAGCATTGGCTCAGCGCCGTCTCATTTCTCGCACTAAGTTAAGCTCACAATCACCGGAAGATCTTGCTGGCACAAGGGGAGTAAAGAAAAGTGATGGACAGATACAAACAGTGAGATAATGTGAGTGGCAGTGCATAAAAGATCTGAAAAGGCAACTAAGAGAAGAGAGATATGTTTCCGCTGTGTGCTCTTTTTTTGCCAGGAAAAAGAAGGTCCATGGGTTTGGAATCATGGTGAGCTTGAACAATGCACATGGAGATTGTGTTGGGCTTGTTTTGTTGTTTGACTAAATATTGCAAGCTTGGCCAACAGGCATTTCAATCTGCAGAGACTACAAGAGACTAAATGCGTTTAAAGATGAATTGATTGCAAGTATGTTTGTAGTTCATTAATTTGGCGTATAAGCCTTGCTCTGTGAAGATTGATGCTTGACTGCAGATTATGATCTAAAAGGATGGTGGTGGTGATCCAGGACACTCAACAGTCGACTGCATTTATGGACATTTATTAACACTTATGGACATTGATCATCTGCCCTTTATATGATCCAATACCAATGTGTTTTCTGTTTAATGTCTTGGGTTTGAACTGTTCAATTCTTTTACAAGAATACATTTAATTGAATTGAATTCTGATGATGGCAACAGGGCAAGGTAAATGTGAGCATGCAATAAAATCCTGGGGAAGAGGTAGTTGTGGCTTCAAAGGATGTTTTCGGTGTGCGATGTCCTGCTTTTGAGTGCCGGCCATTGGCGAAGCTGATTTGATAGGCAGAAGAAGAATGGGGCCAGCCTGGTGCGATGATAGGGTACTCCACCAGTCTGAAGTTACACTTAAGCTTTATGATGAATAATGGTACACCCAAGAATTACAAAACAGATATATAGAGCACCTTTTAGTGATACTAGTATAGCTGCACCTATTAGTAGTATTGATTTATATAGCGCCTTTCACAGGCAAAGAGTAGTTGTATGATAGTTGGTGAACCTGACCTTCCAACCAGCACAAACCAGTCCTCCAGAATTGTACATGTTTCAGTGTTGTACAAAAAGGATTGGAACTACATCTATCCCAACAGCTGTGAAGCACTTTAACAGCACTTAGCGCTTTACACAAACTTGTGTACTTCACAGCATATTAGCACTGGGCTTAAACTAGTTTTGTGACACCCCCCCCTCTTGTTTTTACTATCTTCAATGTGTTATTGGTAATTTGTGTTTGGTGTGTTTCTTTTTCAATTAGTGGTTGCTGAAAAAAAACGATTTCCCTTTGTGGGACAATAACGAGAACTTTAAACGTTAAACTGTAGTGGGAGTGGAAATCCTGGCAGACGTGGGGATAGCATGCTAAATCCACACTGAACCCAGTGAAAGGGATTCAGTTTTGAACACAGGGAAATTATATTCTAATGTTATCACCTCATGAGCAGGTGGACATTGCTTGTTTTAATACTCTACAGGCAAAGGTTGTGGCTGAATCTGCCAATTTCAATCTGGTATTTGGTAGCATTGAGTAAAATTATCTGTAAAATGCACGACCACCGCTCTGCCTCAGGGCTGAATGTGACTGCATTGGTGCCAACATATCAAACCGAGTCTGTAAAGCCAAATTTCAGAAAAAAGTGAAGATGCAAATTCTTCCATCAGTCCAGAGGCACATGTGACCTTTTCTGCTCAGTCTTTAAACAGTTATTTTAATTGGATGCATTACCCTTGGCCTTCCCTGGTTTCAAATAATTATGCTTTTAAGGCTTGTAAATTCAGCTGAGATGCCCATGTTGCACCTGCCTGCTCTGACTCTGATCTTTGCTTTATTATGCATCAGGAGGTTGCTTCACACTGCGGGGCATTTTAATCAGTCAAGACACTTCCACCTCCTCTATTCATTATCTACTGTTAGCTATAGTCACTGCTCTCACAAACAGAAGCACTGCTGCTCCCTGGTTAAAGATGCATGTGTATTCTGTGTGCGTGGGACGTGGGTATATGGACCAGTTATAATTCATAAACCATCCTTTCTATCATACAAATTGCATTTATTACACTAAATAAATTTACACTTTATGGTGGCTTGTAGAGTTCTGTAAAACAAAACTACACCGATCTATAGCAGCCTGTTAGTTTATACAGTAAGGATGAAATTAAAAGCAAGAAACCAAAAGAACGTATTTCAGTACTATACTTGCTCCATTAAATTGCTATATGTGGGCTGTTTCTGTGTTGAAATAATGGTGCAGCTAGATTAGTTTTATTATCTTATTTATTATTCATTGATTTTCAATAATTACCCAAAGTTTGCAAATAGGAGTGCTGTACAACAAAAACAATACATGGGTTTGAAGGTTATTTTATTTTGAGGAAATTAGAAAGAAGCAAATACACTTTTGTCTTCTTATAATAACTTTCAAAGCAATAAAAATTAGCATTTGCAGATATTGTCAATTACGTCAGACGGCGTGATGTGGTTTCACAGGGTTTAGCAGGGTTCAGGAGGAGAACAGCTGTTTAATCACCAGGAGACTGCTGCAGAGTTTGGCAAAAATAGACTCTATGGGGAAACGTTCCGGAGACCTGCACTTGCACTCCGACTTGCAGTGGTCTGAGGCCATCGCTCATTGGTTTTAAGCACTTCCAAAGTCCCGCAAAGTGTGCCAGGCAATAAAGGTTTAACACTCAGACCCAGAGCATTCAATTTGGCAAGGCAAGGATAGGCAAGGCAAGGCAAGGCAAGTTTATTTGTATAGCACAATTCATACACAAGGCAACTCAAAGTGCTGAACAAAACAAGAAAGCATTAAAATCATAAATAATCACAGTACATTAAAACAAAATTTAAAAAAAGATAAAAATATAAAATCCCTCAGTTGTATGCACAGCTAAACAGAACCGTCTTTAACCTGGTTTTAAACATTGTCAGAGAGGAGGCCTGTCTCACATCTTCAGGAAGACTGTTCCAGATTTTAGCAGCATGAATCTGAAAAGCAGCCTCCCCATGTTTAGTTCTGACTCTGGGCACTAACAGGAGTCCAGTCCCTGTGCTCCTCAGAGTCCGGGCTGGTTCATATGGGACTAATGGCGCTTTTCCACAGCACCAGCACTACACCACTCTACACGACACGTCACGACCCGGTCGAGTACGCGTGCTTTTCCACATATCTCCATCGGACATCTTCAAGTGGGTGGGCTTTTCATACCACCGCTACCGTTACGTCATTTCCGCTACCGTTACGCCATTTCCGCGCGACTCACGAGCATGAAACCAGGAAAAACATTACATCCTCAAACAATGGAGGACTCCGACACGATCGTGGTGTTGCTGCTCTCTCTGTGGCTACTAGTCACAAATAGACTGAAAAGCCTGAGAAGAATCCAGGCGGCGAGACACCAAAGAATGACGAAGTTATTGAAAACCTTGCAGGAGTTTGCAGTTGAGGACAGGAGACAACGAGCTGAAAAAAGACGGCGTTTGTGGGTAAGCTAATATTGCTATCGCTAGCTTTGTAGCAGCCGTCCTGAACAAAATGGCTGCTGGCTGTCTCTGTAAATCATTAAAATGTGTATGCTGTATGTGTGTGTTTCAGATGCTTCTCGGGTTGCGTCGCCGCCGCAAGCCATCGGTGTGGGCCTTAAACCGAGCCTCCGAGTGGTGGGATATTGTAGTCCCAAGCTTCAACAACACGCAGTGGGTGCAGAATTTCCGCATGTCCAAAGAAACGTTTGATTACCTCTGCACAAAGCTGCGCTTGATTATGGAGCGACAAGACACTACTTACCGGGTATGTGTGCCCCTAAAGAAGAGAGTGGCTATCGCACTCTGGAAACTTGCTACTGGCTCTGAGTACCGAAGCATTGGTCACCTTTTTGGAGTCAGTATAACAACGGTGTGCCGCTGTGTGCAAGACTTTTGTGCTGCAGCAAATGCGGTGTTGGTCCCAGCGCAGATCCGTTGTCCTACTGGGGAGAAATTCAGGGAGATTGCTGCCTACAACGAGAACAGATGGGGGGTCCCACACTGTGTTGGTGCCATTGATGGATCCCACATCCCTATCATGGCTCCACAGGAATGTCATTGTGACTATTTCAACCGCAAAGGGTGGCATTCCATTATTCTCCAAGGTGTGGTTGATGGAAAGGGGTTGTTTTGGAACGTGTTTGCCGGATTGCCTGGGAGCTTGCATGATGCCAGGGTCTTGAGACTCTCTAACTTGTGGGAGTTAGCCTGCCGGGGAAGCCTCTTCCCAGCTCACACAAGAGAAATTGGTGGGGTGACTGCTGGCTATTACCTCCTAGGGGACTCCGCTTACCCCCTGCGGAACTGGCTCCTAAAACCTTTTCAGGACACCGGACGACTGACAGACGAACAGCAACTATTCAACAGAAAATTCAGCAGAGGGCGGGTGGTTGTTGAAAATGCTTTCGGCAGGCTTAAAGGAAGATGGCGCTGTCTTCTGAAAAGGAATGACTCTGACACTGAACTGGTAAAGTCTATGGTGCTGGCTTGTTGTGCTCTGCACAATCTGTGCGAAAACCATGGAGAGACCTACGTGACAGAATGGGACACACCTGTAGCAACAGTTCAGCCTGTGGTAGCAGTGGCACAGGGTGCAGATGAGGGGGGCAGTGATGTTAGGGAGGGTCTGATGCGTCACTTTCTGTCCAATGTCTGAACATTTAGCCTGTTTTGGAACAACAAATAAACCTTTTTGTATTCAGCAAAAATGCCTTCTATTCATATTTCACTCCTGGGAAAGTACAGGTATTACTCATATAGGTCACATTACAGTCACCACTCAAAGAACAGTCGCAGGAATATGCCATCTGCTGCAGATGCTTCCTGGAATACTCACAATGAAGAGCAATAATCCTAAATAAAATCAATATCCAAACAGTTATTCAAATCAATATCCAAACAGCCCACAACCTGGGCCCATTTAAACGCAGAGCTTCTAAAGTTCACTCCCAAAAACAAACTCAATTATGCAAATGACTTACAGGAATTGACACTACCCAACACGATGTCAAGACTTTGCATTTTCTCCAGATGCCAATTTCTGGACCCAAATCCGCAACATTTACTTTATGGCCAAAAACTCAAACATACAACTCAAAGTCCTCCATAGATACCACTACAGAGACCGCTAACTTTTAAAAATGGGTTTCAGCACTTGCTCGCATTGCACAAAAATAGTGCTGATAACATTAATATAGATATGGATGTTAATAGCAATAATGAGAAACTCAAGAGGGCAAGTGGAGAGGTCCAACGCACCACTAGAACAGGACACAATGTAGTGCAAGTATTGACAGTCATAATGGATTCATTTTTTGTGCTGTTACTTGTTTTGTCATTGTAACCTTTTGGTGGGATATGCATGTATGTGTTCATGTATATGCAGAGAGCCAATATTGCATATTAATGAAATATTAATTCATACATTTTCAATCATACACCCATTAACCATTCCCACCATTACAAATACCTTTATTCCCTTTCAGATTTGGATCAGCCACTCGCACGTGCACACACAAACTCTTTATCGTGCCTTTCTTACCCACTTTCCTAGCTTATTGTATTGTAACCAACACTGTACATTATCAGTAGTCTGTATTGTTCCCTGTAGGCTCCTCACTTAAATAAATAAACCTTCTATTCCTAAATTTACCACAATTAAGGATTTACTGACAACAAATAATGTGAAACCTTTGGTTTGCATGTTAACTCATGTGTACCGAGAAATGAAACCTGGCTTGGAAAAAATCACACATTTATTTAAAAAAAACAAAATTTTAAAGTGCACCAATAAAATTATTTACAAAGTGTCTTGGTGAAGAGTGTCTTGGTGAAGTGTCAGTTTCGGCGGCCACTCATGGCTTCCACCAGCTGGCCCAGGAGACCAAGAAATGATTGGTTAAATGCAGCCGCCTGTGCATTTTCCTCCCTCCTCAATGTCGCTTCCAACTCTTGCGACTCTCTGACGAGCTGGAGTTGCTGTGTCCGGTTCAGCTCCTGCTGCACCACATCTTCAGCTTGGATCTGCCTCATCATTTCTACAGTCTCCGTCTGGAAGAGCGCCCTTTTTCTCTTCCCTGTACAACAATAAAAAAAGTATTAACAGTTGGTAATTATCCAAAGCAGTGACATTTCTGGAGACATATTTTTATGTAGGCAAAAAGATTATTACGTTTCAGACCAGTATATATCACACTACCCGAGATTTTGCAACAACTACCCTTTCAAAGAGGAAAAACCTCCACTTAAAGTGTTACGTGTGGGATCATTTGACTTAATTGCAAATCGGGTAATGTTTGTATGTCATGTATCACGCTTTGTCAATAAACAATATTTAATGGTCAATGTTTAGGCATTTTAGGACAAAGCATGAGCATGACTTAAATACACCCAGATTAAAGACCTTATGACGGGTTTGATTTATTTAGAAATACAGTTTTAATACCATTTTATATTAGAAGAGAACTACTAAAGGTTTCAAAATCAGTTGTTGTTTTTTTTGTCTGATCCCCCCAAATCGAAATAACCCCATAGCAACGCCCTTAGAAACGAAAAAACTTCACAGCCCTTGGTGACGTCAGAACGGGTACGTTTCAACGCTGTAAGTTGTTTACAATTTGGTATTCATTCTTTTTTCGCGGATATTCAAGATGACAAGGCCGTGTACAGAGAGTCTGAGATAAATACTAGAATGTATCATTTCACTGTCATTGAGATAGTCCAGTGGTTGTGTCGTTGGACTGCCAATCCAGATACTTGGGTTCAAATCCCACCTCGGACATTTTTTCACACTCAAAACGGCAATTTATGTGTAATGAGCAATTGTCACCTGTAGAGGGCAGTATTGTGTTGGGCATCAGTGGAGAGAAGAGAGAAAAGGCAGGCTGGTGCTCTGAGACTGGGTGGCATCTCTGACTGCCACCCCTGCAGATGGATGCAGTCAGTGCAGCTAAACTTACATTTCGCTGCATTTCTTTTTCACACCAAAGTGAAGTGGTATTGTATCACAAATTAGATTTTTTATTTGGAAAAAGATCACTGACAGGTGGTCCGATTCCTTTTTTATTGACATTCTCTAAAGCTAGGGTGATAGTGTCCAAACTATGCATTAATTGGACATACTTCACCGAGTTGAATGCAATTACTTCTGAGATCCACCAGGTGTCGGTATAGAGCTGCACTGTTGCGGCACAGTATCAATGTAGTTGTATTATTTTTTTTTTGCTGCTATAGGACATGAATTTCTCCCAGGGTGATGAATAAAATATCTATCGATCATGTATTATGTTTGCCTTACCCGTGACCACACGCTGTGCGCTGCTAGACGTGTCGCTCGCTATCGAAGGGAACGCATCAGGCGTCGAAGCAGCAGCTGGTTCTGGAGGGATTGGAGACGGGGACCTTGGGGGGTCGTTCGACGCTTCACTTGCGACAAGGGATTCTATAATAAGACAAACACACACAACGACTTAAGTAAAAGCACAAAACTGAATGGCAACACGTGAAATGGCAAGATGTAGCACGTGTTAGCAGCTTGCTATCGATAGCTTAAAGTAGCTAGCTCACTTTGTACAGCAGACAACAATCAAACGTTTACATGAATAAATACATTCCAGTGGGCATTGAGCCACAGGTTACGTGATAATGCATTTTCACAATAACTACAGATAAAAGTTACAAAGCACTTACCATTATCGCCCATTCTCGACGTGGAAGAAGAGTCCAGAGCACACTCCCGTCCATTGTTTGCAGGCCTGTGGCCATAAATGGCATCCATCTCGGCATACCACCTCCAGGTCTTCCGATTGACCCCACTTCGGCCGTTGTGGTCCTTTATGGCCCGGTAATCGCACTTCATCTTCTTAATCTTGTCCCTGCACTGTTGATGCGTACGGTGGTAACCGTGTGTTAGCAAGAGCTGGGCGATCTCTTTATAGACCTTCTCATTTCGCGTACTGCCATCGAGCTCCTTCTGTATTCTGTCTTCGGCCAGTAAAGACAGAAATGTTTGGACCTCATCAACAGACCACGGTGTGGACTTTTGCGGCTTGCTGGATTCCATTTCTCGAGTGCAGTGCGTATGCTCACAGGGCAGTTTTAAAAATGGCGGGGTTGAATCTTGTCTCTCAATACGGTCAGACGTCGCACTTATGACGCTACCAGTGACGACAGTCGTTGGCCAATAGTGTGAGAGAGCCGTTGGCCAATAGCGTAGGCAGTCCGCTTACGTCACGAGCGTGTAGCTTTTTGGAACCGCTCCAGAGGCGGTCCGAAAATAGAACACAATACCTAGCTTCAACGCTAGTGGAAATGCAAAAGTAACGCGCCGTGTCGTGTAGAGTGGTGTAGTGCCGGTGCTGTGGAAAAGCGCCATAACATGTCACTAATATATTTTGGTGCGAGGCCATGGAGAGACTTGTACACAAGCAGAGCTGTTTTAAAGTCTATTCACTGAGCCACAGGATGCCAGTGCAGAGACCTGAGGACTGGACTAATGTGGTCGTACTTCCTGGTTCTAGTCAGGACTCGAGCTTGACATGTAATTATTCAGCTCATGTCCATTTTTTATCTTTAAAACCTTTTGACTTTTTCTGTTTCTTTATGCAGTTAATTTCTAAGTTTTTAGTTTAATTAAGTCAACTTTTAATTTTGAAACAGAGGAGAGAAGTAGAGAAGGGCAAACCCTAGTAACCATAGCAACATGCTGCTAACTTGCAAACTTACATTTGGTCTTGTGCTGTGTTTGTAACATTGAAGTAATCCATGCTCGCTGTGACTCATTAATTCTGTAAATGTCCATGGAAGAGCAGTATCCACTTGTGATTTCCAAGATAAAGTTCAGTATGGAGAAATAATCCAGGAATGTTTTGTTTCTTTAACAAAACAAAAAAAAGGGTTAGGGTTAGGGTTAGGGTTACTTCTTTCCACTACGATGGATTTGGCCCTAAACAAATCCAATGCTCGCGTTCCTCTTCTTCTTAGCCAAACAATGAGACCTTGCTTGAGGCAATCTGTGCAGCAGTTTTTTTTGTTTTTTTAAAAGCCGCGTTTATAAACAAGCCTCTGGTTTCATAGCTGGTATAGTGGCAGCAACGTTGACGGTTGCACACATCTTATCTTGCTCAGATGACGTATGGCAAAGTGATTGATAGATCTAAACAGCTTACGACAACAAGGGCTGAGACATGATGTTTTTACCCATGATTTTTTTTAAAGAAACTGTGCGTAAGGAGGCAACACCAGTGGGGGCGGGTCCCGGCTCAAAAATGTCCAAAATGACGAGGGCTGACCTCTTTGAAATACTACCCCGGGCCAATGGGATTGGACCCGGATTCAGAATTATTCAATGCTAATGTACGTATCTTTTTTCCTCAACAACGGGATTACACGATGGTCCAAAAGTTGGCTCTTGGCCCAAAGCTACGTTCCAGATGTGTGTCAATGCTGAGGGGAGTGTTTTTTTTGTACCACTCTAGTTTAGTCGCTGTGGAATTTTGATGCCACTCCTTAAAGGAATTATATTAAAATTATGTATCATGCATGCGTCTGACGTGTAATTTGGGTATACAAGCCGAAAGGAGGGGGTGTTATGAGGAATACTGATGGTGAACGGGAGCAGTTTTAAAATTATGGGAGCCCTCAAAGTACAACACAACGTGGCTTGCTTTGAATACATACAACACATATGGTGTACCTGCAATACAATTTGACATTTTTTGAAAAACATGTTTTTTTAAAGTATAATAACCCATTCAACAGTGTCACAATTGCAAAATATAATACTGTAGGTAGTGTGTAGAACATTTGCATTTATGCATTTAGTGTATTTGGCAAGTTTAAGCCTTGTTAGCTGCCACAGTTCCCCAGAGCCTCTCGGGTTAAACAGCCCCCATACAGCCCGACTCTAAATGAACTCTTAGTAATGATAAAGCCAGTGCACATGGCTGACCTCACCAGTCAGTCAGCCCACATTGCTTCTCCGTGAAACTTAATGATGCATTTTGGGAGTGGGAGGTGAGGGTGGGAATATCTATCACACCCCTGGAAAGTAGCAGAAAAGCCTGATGCGGCAGAAAAGAGCAGCGGCTTTTAGGCAGAGATGGGTGAAGTGGAAATGTGCATTAAGAGTTTCCATGTGGAGTTTGGGGCCGTTAAACCAGGTTGACTTTGGGAACGATATGCAGAATTCCAAGATGATTTGCAGGTCAAGTTATTGAAACAAAATAGGCTGAGTGCACTTTGAAACGTTCTTGCTTTTCAGAAAATATGTTATAACCACCATAGACTGTTAATATTAATGAAAGTAGTCATGCCTATCTAATGTGCCACCACTTTTGCCTTTCATGGGTGCTTGCTTTTTCAAAATGGCAGCAGGGCAGGAAAATGTGAAAAAACTAAATTGCACATGCGTTAGCCGGCACGAGCCCCATTCATTTGAAAGAGTGCATTCTGCGGCTAACTTCTACTACTCGTCCACAGCGGCTAAACTAGGAGTAATAACACTCCCATTCCATAATACCAGAAACATCCAGTACTAATAATGCAAACTGAACTCAAAGAATCAGGCTAAATCATGCGACTTTTCAAGATCTCAAAACATTCCATAAGATACACACAACAAATAATAATTTGACTGGGTTGACGCCCTACAGTGTGATTGAAATTCTAATTTGAAAATAGATATTCCTAATAATAAGTCATATTTAGGCAGAGATTCAAGTTCAGAGTTATTTAAAAAATGCTGTTAAATTGCATAAGTTCCGTGTTATCCACTGTTTTCTATTAACAAAAGAATAAAGATTTTTGCACTTGCAGCGGTTTTTTTCTACATTAGCATGAAGCAGTAAGATTCCATCAAACCCTGTTTTTTTCATCAATATTCTTAAATCACCAGTCCACTTGAGAGCCGTTTTATATTTTAAACATTCACAGAAGTGTTTGTACCAAACAGTATTATCAGCACTATTTAACGAGGTGATTGCAAACAAACAAGGGCACCACTACATTTAACCAGAGAGTTTCCCTTTGAGCCTCTGCCTGCTGAGCTTTTATTCTCCTTGAAAATTAGCTCTTGTTGCAGATCGTCTGGTACTTGCTGCATCCCACCCACACCTGCCTCCGACACACAAGCTCTGGGATAAACACAAACATACCCGCTTTTTGGATCCTGATAGCAACGGATTACAAGTGGGCGGAATCCCTTTCATCCCAGATCCAGGTCAATCCCAAAGTGTTGCTTTAAATCAATTGAGAGCAAACGTAACAATCAGAGACCTGGTCCGTCTCTGCACATTCACAAGACGTGTCGACAGTATGTGGGCGTTTCCACATTTTGTTTTATTGGTTATTATGTGAATAAACACAGTGGTAGACAATCGAGACATGAAATCATTTATAAAAGACTGATTTAATTTTTTTTTAATTGTTTATATTTTATCTTTATTTACAATCCATTTGGTAGCCAATAACGATATGTTTATACGGTCAGAACACAATAGTTATCGAATGTGTCAGTTCTACCATTCATTCAAGAGGACGACCCTAACATAGCATTACAATATGTTAGCATATTTTACAGAAACAACCTATTGGTGTGGATTTTGTGACTTCTTTTCCAGTTTGACTTCCTGGGCTGTTTATCTGTTGAGTGTCTGCCCCGCCCTAATGTGTTTCATGTGTCTCTGTGTCTATATGTACCTGTGCTCGTCCCGATGTATTTCTAATGAGTGACCAAAATACTATGAATACTATTTTCAGCCAAAAGTGTGAATGGGGTCAGCTGAATGGAATTCTTGGACTATAACATGCACTGGTTCTGACCATCGCCCTCACTCTGGTCATTCATTACAACTATTCTAAACAAAAATCCTCTTTCATTTGAAACGGTAACATTTACTATAGTTTTTGTAGTTTGACCGTGTGTTCGAAACTCTGAACATTTCCATCCTAATGAGTGTGGTGGTGGCTCGCTCAATGCTGTTCCATTTGTTGACTGATTTGTTTTGACTTTGTCTGCTTTCAGAGATAACTTGTATCGCCAGATATGAATATTCCAAATGGCTTTTTAACGTCTGTCTAATTTGCCCTTTCAAAGTCTCTAATGGACTGTCCCTGTGTAAGTACAGAGAGCTGGAACATTGGCCGTGACTGACTTTGTTGTTACCTGACAGACTAAAGGTGGAATGGCATTTTATAGTGGAAATACATTTAAATCTACACTTCAAGATTAAATATATAGTTTAACAAAAGAAATGGGCCAACGACTGGTGCATGATAGAACTCAAAGCAAAGCAGAAGTGAAAAAGATCTGTAATTCTGTTTATCCAACTGGAGAGTTTTAAGAACTCACCTTTACCCCCTTTTCCCTAACCCTCCCCGTGTTTATGGAATATACTTTCACCACTCTATTTCAAATCAAATATTGTCCTCCACAAAATAAAGTAAAATGGTTTCAGTTAAGTTTTTCAATATTTTCACTGCTTTACCCACAGTGGTAAAGTCTTCCCTTGTATCATTTTAAACCCAAATCTTTATATAAACAGTATGTAAAACAGACACGGTGGATCCCTGAAACTGTATAGGAGACATAAGATTACAATAATCGACTAAAATTAAATGAAAGAAAACCGGCTCACGGTATCGAAAGTTAAGCTATGGTTAAGATTGCCACACTGTGGTTAAGATGATTTCAAAGTTGAGCAATGCATGACACTACCTGCATCTGAAAGCTAGATACTGTCAGACGTCTGAAGCTAAGCAGGGCAGGACTTGGTTTGTACTGTGATGGGAGACCCTTTTGAATAGCAGGTGCCTTTGTAGGGCAGCTGCGGCTGTACAGTGCCAAACTTTTGTAGTGTCCTTGGGCAAGACACTTCACCCACATTGCCGATAATGAGTCTGGTGTGTGTGTGAATAGTAGGTGGTGGTCGGGGACGATGGCAGATACTGACTTCTGTCAATGTGCCCCAGGGCAGCTGTGGCCGCAGTAGTAGTTTGTTACCACAATGTATAGATTAAATAAGATAAGATAAGAATTCCTTTTTTCGTCCCACAGTGGGGAAATTTCGATGTTGCATCGCACATATAGGACAGTAGTAAGAGCACACAGGGATCACACACAATATATACACTATATACAAATAAGTGAATGAAATGAATAATTGCATGTGAAGCATCTTTGAGTGTCCAAAAAAGCGCAAAATACAAAACTGTTGCTTAATTAGGATTATTATCATCTTTTTTGTTTTTGGTCTATCTTCACCTTAACAGGTAGAACCTTTAAAGGTGTTTTCTTTGCCAATTGCATGTATATTGTGTCCTTGCAAAGTCTTCCACAGCATGACACAGTGTTGAACAAAGACCACGAACATGAGCCGAGCCAGAAGAATGGAGGTTCACATGAGCTGGCTGTGTGTCAGTGGAGGCCATGTCCATAGATCATGTGATGCTCCCCTGTCTCTATGCATTTGACTGAGGGCACGTGGGCTGATAAATGTCTCATTATTAACAGTGCTGTTAACCTTGGAGCACTGGGTTCTTTATTACAGTCAAACATGTTGCTTACAGTCTGTGCAAAAAGAAGTGATAAGAGGGATGTTGTTGGAGAGAGCGAAAGAGGAGAGAAAGGTGTGAACTGCTGAGGCCAATTCCTCTGACTCTAGTTCAAGAGCTTTATACAGTATATATAGCTGAATTAAACAACTCAACAACATTGTGTGTATTATCTCTATTTTGTACGGTGAAAAAAGCAATACAGAGCAGTTTTTTTTAAATGTGTGTGTGTGCATCTGTTCTGTTTGTCCTTCATAAAATTGCTGAGCTTGTCCACAGATGTTATCCAAATTATCGTAAAGTCTCCAAAAACACAGGCTGCTTAACTGTCAATGTCTGCATATAGAAACACGTACAGGCCCAGTGCCCATTTTCAAATACAGAAATATGCTCACCCTTCTGCTGCTCATATAAAACACCCAGGAGAACAAACTACTCAAACTATACAACGTCCTCGTACTCTACCCTTACAAGGTTGGTTGTCCATGATGCCGTACTCTCATGGTACAAAGCTCAGCAATAGGAATAATATAATACATTAGTGTACTTTGGATTAATGAAAGAAAAAAAAATATCTGTGGCAATTGGAGTTTTAGTGTTTATTTTCCGATGGGGACAACAGTGGCTTAGTTGGTAGAGAGAGTATTGGTCTTTGGGCCTGAAGGTCATGATTCAATCCCACCACAACACCTACTCCAATGGCTCTCACTGATGACTGATGTCGTTTTGTCCCTGGGCAACACACCTAACCCCACTTTGCCCGAAGCCCCTGATGAAACACCAAGGCCGTGTTTTGGATGACGAAGCAGCAGCCATTTTCCTGTGGACCCACCATCTGTTATGAGTATTGGGTGGCAGTTCTTATTGCCACCCCCCAACCCAGAAATTGATTAATAAAGGGGTAGAAAATGAAGGAATGAATGAAATTATTTTTTTTTATGCCAGAAGGTGTAAGGACAGAGATGATTTGGAACATTTAAGGACATTTCTGGGCATTTATTAGCATTTATGGCCATTGGTCATTCTGCTTCTATATGCTCTATGGTTTGTTTTTATTGCATTTCTGTGTTCGAACTGTTTGATTTTTGTATTAGTTGTTGGTGAATTGACAACTTTGTAAAGTCCTCCAAGACAACTACTGTACTGGTGAGATATAAGGGCTCTATAAGTAAATGAGAATTGAATGAAACTGAATTTGGATAGAATAAAACAAGAATCCTGATACCTTACATTTTCAGGTGCCAGTGCCATATACTGTTTTACTTCTGTAAACCTTAACTATTGCATATACAGTAACACACATCTCACTGTTATTCTCTTAGCAACTCATTCTTGACAGGTACAAATAATATGACACAAAATAAATGATTTAGTAAGTTTTGAAAGTATTGATTTTAAATACATTGCCGGAAGAAGTTTAGTGGGAATGGATCTGGTGAAAATAGAACCACATTGTACTGCATATGCGTTGCCTCACAGATCCTCATTAAAATAATAGGCCTCAGAGAAGTTGAGCAGTTATTCAGATGGATGTGAGGCAGAATGCTTTACAAAACACAAAACATTATGTTCTCCAAGCCATTTCTCTACAAGTCAATATTCAATATGTCAAACAACTTTTATTCAGAAGACAACTTATTCAGATGGAAGATTGAAACTCAAAATGCTTATTGACAGAAACCATTTGGCGCCCAATAGGCCTGGCTCAGGGTTTATTGTAACCCCATGAAAGTTATCACAATAAAATGTATAGCCTCGTAATTATAGATAGAGACTTATCACTTGAGCATCTGCCACCTCTCAGACTGCTATTTTCTGACTAAGGACAATGTGACATTGGAATGTAACTCTGGTTGCTTCAGTACAAAAGTAAGTTTATTATTTACAGTATTGTGACAGAAATGGTCCTTTCAACAATATAAAATATCAACAAAAATATTATAATATAAGAAATAAAATACATGAGGATTGAAGACACAACTGTGGTTTCCAGGGTGATTTTTTTTATATATATTCCATTGCTCTTGTTAAAATAGTTCTCTTGTTGACTTTGTTTCAGGTATGCAGTTTTGCGAGACCCGGCAGGCTGGCTCAATGTGAACCCAGTCAGAGGAATTGTCAACACCACAGCTTCACTGGACCGAGAGTCTCATTATGTCCATGACAACAAATACACGGCGCTCTTCGTGGCCACAGATAATGGTGAGTGTGAAATGTGGCTCTGGCCAAATGACCGGCTCTAGACAGGAGACAGTGGAAGTCCTGTGCTGCAAATGCTTCATCTGTGGAACGAAGAAACCATTTTTCTCAAAGCCTGTTATTTTTATGGTGTTCTGTAGCACCATTGTCAACTCTTCCTTATGTCCCAAAAAGGCATAAGACAAAATATGGCAACACCTAACAATGGATACACTAGACCCTGTTTCACCCTGTTTCATCCCATTTCAACTTTACTCAAAAACTGCATGTTAGGTTCAAGCATGTCTACTCTATTTGCGACTGGCAACTGTGGGGAGTTGGGCCTCTCAATTCGGCCATTTTGACATGAGGTCAATTAAGCCATTTCTTTTTTGGTAGACTTTTTAAACGTTGGCAGACTTTGGAGTTTGATTGTTCTTCGTGCATGGATTTTGCATGGAGTCATCAGAGGCCAATACTACTGATACTTTTCTTTTGCCTCTCTCTTTGAGATATACTGATAAAAAAGACAAGATGGGAAGAGACATTTTCCCTATTTCAAGCAACAAATTGGATATATGTTTTGAATATCTTTCGTCAGAAGGCTTCTATAGATCCAAATTCAATGGGCCTCATTCACGAATAACTTCGTAAGAAACTTCTCAAATTTCTTCTCAAGTTGTCCTTAAGTAGATTTCTAAGAAGTCCCTACGTGGGATTCATCAACGCACTCGTAAGCCGCTGAATTGTTCGCAGCTGTTCTCTCAGATTGATGAATGCCATTTCCTCGTAAGTACAGCGTGCGTGCCAGGTGCTTCATTAGCATAGGTACTTAGCATAAGTAACCGCCCACTAATGCCCATATAAGGGACTGCAGGGCCGTGTGCAGACGCCAGAGGAAACGGCAACAGGCCTAAAGCAAAGAGTTACACGGAGCAAAAGAGTCACCCTTTTTTCTTCTTTTGCCAGACTGAGAATAAAGTTATAAAATGTTGACTTAAAAGTCGAAATATTATGATAATAAAGTCGAACTAGCAAAATTGTGAGATTAATCTAAGAATATGATGAGATTAATCTCAAAATGTTATGAGCTTAATTTAAAAATATATTATGTATTATTTTAAAGATTAATCTCAAAATGTTATGAGCTTAATTTAAAAATATATTAACCTCTTAAGCCCAGAGGCCTTTTTTTCCCGAAAAAGCTATAATCTACATTTACTAAGGTTTCATATAGTATTTAGCCAGATATGTGGCCAAACTTGGTACCAAATTACCTGGTGGACCTTGGGGATTGCTGTGGAAGTGAAATAAAGATGATAAATTGTATTGGTTGACAATAACGGCGGCACGGTGGCTGAGTGGATAGCACTCTCGCCTCTCAGCAAGAAGGTCCTGGGTTCGAATCCCGGTCGGACCAGGGCCTTTCTGAGTGGAGTTTGCATGTTCTCCCCGTGTCTGCGTAGGTTTCCTCCGGGTACTCCGGTTTCCCCTACCACTAAAAATATGTCCAATAGTTCTGGCATGTGCCTCCTGTACTGGTGACCCCGCTCCCATCTCTGTGTGGAGTGAGAGACAAATGCCCAAAAATTAACAATTGTAAACCGCTTTGAGACTCAGATCTGCAGTAAAAAGGCGGTATATAAATAAAAACTTAGTACTTAGTTAGTAATAAAATGAGGTTGAAACAGACAATTCTAACTTCCGCCTAAAAAAAAAACACATATTTTCCCTCAAAAAAGCTTTTTCCCTGTCTGTGGTGTAGCAAATAAGAACAAAAATTGACAGTTTCCGATATTTTGGACCAGTCCAGCAAAAAATGTGCCAAATAAACAAACCACTGCAGAGTTGTACATGGAATTGGAAAAAAAGTCCAGGCGGAATCCAACTGTGCCAAAATTGTGCCAAATGGCACAAAACATGTCTGTAGAGTCATCGAGATAAACTTTGGCACCCGGTTCCCTAGCAAGAAGCTCTACAACCTCCTCGCGTGTATAACGCTGTTTTGCCATCTTTTACTTTCGTCAAAATTCCGAGTACTGCCGTGCGTAAAGGGTTTGCGCACAGCCTCCTTCTGCCCCAACTATACGCATGTACACGCCTCCGCGGTACTTTGGCCAATCAGGGCATGTCATACCATTTTGGAAAGAAGACACCTTCGGCTATCAAAAACCATTGAAAACGTATTGATGGACAGCACCTGTGGCCAATCACAGGAAGAGATACACAGAGGTACGTGACATGACGCACGGGTGCAGCCTATCACAAAGGGCCTCTTACAGAAGGTGGAAGTAACAGATATCTGCCAGATCGCTAGAAAGCCTCGCTATGAGGTTGAATACAAGAAAAAACGGACTTTTATTCCTATGGAAATGACTTGTGATGAAAAAACAGCAAAAGTAAGTTGACTTTTACTTCAACGCTGATGTTTTACTGCTTTGTTTTCTGGCATTCGTCTGCGGCTTGGTCAGCGAGTTTTAGAGGTAGCGATACCAGGCTTATAGCATTGTGTTCAGCTCAAGGAGGGCTTTCTAATGGTGTGCTGACAGCAGGGCTACTTATTGTTTTGAGGGCGCTTGTGACGCCAAAGCAAACATTTGATTCGACATGTGCTTTATGACGATTTGTCAGATTGTGGTTTGTTGTTTGAACCTGGGTCTGTTGAACTGAAATTGAAGTGGATAATGTTGTAGCTGAGAGTTGTCCGAACACGAGGATGTGAAACATGTGATTGTCAGTTGTTGTATCTGTCAGCTACGGTCTGGACAAGCTGCAGCAAGGGGGGGCGGACCCCAAATGGGGGGTAATCGGGCTGAAGAATTATTTTAAAGATGAATCTCAAAATGTTTTGAGATTAATCTCAAAATATTTTGGACCCTGGGAGGAGATCCAGCGCGGACCAGCGCTGAGACCAGTGCAGACCCGAGGAGAGACTGGAGTGACCAGCACACAGAAACCAGCGCAGACAGGAGAGACCGCATAGACTGTAGTGACCTGACTGGAGAGGCCGGTGCGCAGAGACCAGCGCGGACCGAAGAGAGACCGCATAGACCAGACTTGAGAGACCAGCGCGGACCCGTATGGATCCAGGAGCATGCAGCACGGACCCGTATGGAGAGACCAGTGCAGACCCATCTAGAGCCATGGGACAGACCAGTGCAGACCCGTCCATGGGAGAGACCAGCGCAGACCCGTATAGATCCATAGGAGAGACCAGCGCAGAGACTCAGCGCGGACCCAGTAACCTCCTGCAGCAGCAGTATATATGCCGTTGTTCTGTGGCCCGTGGATAAAGAAATGCCCCCTATAAATAGGAAGGGGTCACTAATACACGGCAAGATTTCCAATGTATTTGATAAAGCGTTGGCACATTTCATTTCAAAATGAATTTAAAAGTAGGCCAGATCTGCAGTGAAAAAGGCGGTATATAAATGAAGATTACTAATAAAGATTACTACAAATAAATAAATACATACATCGATATGACGGACATATCACTGGAATGTTGTATTTTTATTAAACTTCACCAAAGAGGACAACCCCAGCGTGTGAACATGTCGGCACTGAATGCGTACGAGTGCTCCTGAGGACTCGTAGGATTTGTACTTGCCCAAGAGAAATTCTGGTTACGAGAAAAATTCGTGAATGCCACTTTCTTCGTAAAAACCTCGTAAGTAGGATTTACGTACAAATCTGTTCCTAAGAACCGTTCGTGAATGAGGCCCATTGTTTACAGACATTTTCACACGTTTTAGATAAAATAGGCAAGGAGTTAAACTGTCTGGGCTTTCTTATGTTGTGTACATAATATATAATATTATTGGATGCATGTTTACATACGCATAACTCCACACTATTGCAAGTGTGTAATAATCCAGGCTGACGTCATGATGTGGTATGTAAGTTGTTGCTAACACTTTGTGTTTGCAATGTGATGCCCCACCACAGCTTACGTGTGTTCACTATGTCCCTCCTGAGCCCCAGATACATGTTGGAATCTCCCATCTCTGTCCCCCTGTCTCAACGGCTCTCCATATCAATTTATCTACTCTACCGTGCCTGGGGCGATTCAGACACATCCATTAGAGCCTCTGTGAGATCCTATTAGAAGCCTGCAGAATAGCCCTGTTGTTAGTGTAGCTCCAGAAAGATGAGTTGTTGAAAGAGGAGTAATGATGAGTCCTGTGGCAGAGGGGAGTGCAGGTGGAAGGGTCAGAGGATGGGGAGATAGGAGCAGATATAAAAGAGCAGATAACGGAGAAGATGAAGAGCCGCAGAGGGCTGTGAGAACGTGGAGCTTTTAAAGGCGACGGCTGATTACAAACACAGGCTTTTTTTGTGAAATGGGGAATGTATGGTCTTGCAGGAGATTGTAGCTACAAGAATACTCAGATCAAGCGCACACTGCATTAAATCCAATGTTTTTTTTGGTCTTGCATATCCTCAAACCAGCTCTCCCACTAACTACTAACACAAAGACAAGGGAAGTATATTTTTCATCACTGGAGCGTATTGACAATTCGCACAATATTGTATTGTTCGTGTACAAGGAATATTGACCAAAGAGAAAAGGTGCATTGTGTCAGGTTAATGAAGAATGTACACAACCTTGGATACACAACCAGACTGCGCGCACGGTGGACAGAATCGAAATTGGGATCCCCGCAAGCACAACATCGCCGGTTGCACTGCAAAAGACAAAACTCTAGCATGATAAGCTACAAGGACGAGATGCAACAAACCCATCTGGACCAGACTTGGGAAATGTGTATCAGCAACTGTTTGTGGCCTGTTTGAAATCAGAGTATGACACCTCCGGACATGGTGTGGAATCCGAGTTCACCAATCGTTCACAGAGAAATTGATCAATCGCGAATCATATCCAATCCAGAACCTGAGGCAAGATCGCAAAAAAAGTTCAGTTCACAAATGCTTGGACCTTGTGCTGCTTTGCTCTCTGAATATGTGCATATTTTAGGGACATTGCCCACCCCAAATAACTTACAGCTAAATGGAGCCCCACAAATATATTGACTCATGCTTAGAAATGTTTTGTTTGTGCTTTTGACGTGACAGAATGTGGCAAAGTTCATGTGGTATGACTCTTTTTCAAGCCACTGTCTGTGACTGCGCATTGTGCCATGTGCCGTTCACTAAAAATGTCATGGGACTTTCCTCCAATAGCTCTGGGTAGCCTTTTCCCTGCAAACATGCAAGCTGTTCCACACTGCCCCATGTGGAACAGTTGAAATAGAGCCACAGACTCTGGAGGGTTGTGTACTTAAGCCTACTCCCTGCTGGTCACTACTTCTTATTGTGAAACTAATGTCAGACGTGTCTTGATGCCGCCCTCAGCCCCCGCCTCGTCAGACTTCCTGCTCCACTGATTTGAAGCTCCTCTGTCTTCTCCTGTGGGTTGTGTGGGAGCATATATGCAGTTATATTAGTAGAATACTGATTTTATCTTGGGTGGGTTGCGATTTTTTACTTAACATAATTGGCAGAACAGATTTACTGGCTTTCCTGGTACCATCTCCCTATTGCTACAATTTGGCCTTGGGCTTCCAGCAGCTTATCAATTGACCCATGTCTCCAACGGGGAGATAATTACAAAAATACACCATGCACTTTTTGAAACAAACTGAAAGAGGGTTTGTATGACGACAAATGATATTTTAAATATGTTGAAGTTAAATTGGCAGTGTTTGTCAGTCAAAATGGGAAAATGCATATACAATATATATACAATAAGTTCAATGTGATGTGATTGAGATGTGTGTGTTTTTTGCATTTTGTCTTTGTGGCCCTCATTTGCAGATTGCCTACCTGTCATGTGATATTGACTTGCATGTCTGTCCATGTGTAATCTTTTTTTGCAAGCCTCATTGGCCGCTGTTATCCCGGCATCTGTATTTGTGCACATTGCCCCTTTCATTCTTCATTTCCAACAGTTTTGTTTGAGAGTTGCAAATGAAAAATGCCCTCGTGCCAGTTGTGTCCTGGCAGCCACACCTGGCAGGCCTGTGGAGAGCAGTGATTGTGTTTGAGGAGATATTGTCCCAACTTGCGCAAAGAGCCTGTTTATATAAGCCCTCATCGGTGGCTGCTGTTTTTCTGCACATCCACTAATTCTCTCCTGTGCCGCGCTTTCCCACTGTGACACCAGCTGTTCCCTCGTCTTTTGCTGTCCGCTTTATTCTACATTATTTTTGTTTTGTGTTGTATGTGGGAGGATAAAGGTTGCGTGTTTCTGCTTGTTTGTTATGTCTTTGTCCTACTGCACAAGTATCCTGCTCATGCTGCTGCAAGTCCAGAATCGGCTCTGCTCTGCGCTTCTCATTTAAATGTTAAAACGCCTCCTGGTGGGAGCCATTTGTCATAGGGAGGTTGGAATATATTATCTTCACTGCTGTTGCCTCAGATACGAGGTGCACACATAATCACACAAGTGTGATCTTTACTATCTGCTGCCAACAAACCTGCCATTAGAAAATCTTCCAACTCTTTGCCAAACTGTGTGGAGAGGCAACCTCTGCTTTGAACTCTGCATCTGCAAATGCACTCATGCCATAGATACAATTCCCATGCTAAATATACCAATGGTGTCGCACACAGTCACATAGGTCACATGGGTAACCCGTCCCCTGAGATGCAGTGCATTTCATTACACCACAAACTGTGATACAACATAATTATGTTATTTTAATTCCAATTAAAAAACTTTAGCTTTATACACACGATTGCTGTCGGATTGAGGAATTAATGTGTTTTTGCATTCATCACAGCCACATCAGCTCCTTTCCAATTTTAATCAAAAGCTGAAAGCTGCAGAATCTTAATAGGTCTCTACAAAAGCTGCTGTGGATGTATCATTAATACACGAGCACAGGGACCATGTCTCATCTTCCACTGACAACTGTGTGTAATAGGTTCATCATATCATCAGAGCAAGACACAGAAATCTCTTCGGAGGGGTTGCAGGACTCTAAAGCAGAAGCCGAAATTATTGTTAAAGGGTGTGTGTGTCTAATTCCTTCTTTTCCTCTTTTGCAACTGTGTAGTTGTTGTAAATGTGCACATGAATCTGACTATCATTAACCGGGCTAAAATATTATGATTTACAATTCAAGCATAAAACTCCAACTCCATGACTTGCATTTCAACACTATAATAAATGTGTGTCTAGTAAGTAAGTAAGTAAGTAAGCTTTATTTATATACCGCCTTTCACAGACCAGAGTCACAAAGCGGTTTACAATTGTTATTTTTGGGCACTTGTCCTCGCACTCCACACAGAGATGGGAGCGGGGTGTCTAAATACTGATGTGTACAACAAGGCTGACACATTGCAACACATTGCAACACTAAGTGCTGTGACCCAGTGTGCTGGTAATTGGCTTAATGGCCAGGGTCATTTTCCTGTTTGGGTTGGCTTTGATTGAATGGCTTCACCGGCAGTGTGCTTGTGTGTGTGTGTGTTAGTGTGTGTCTGTTTGTGTGTGTGTTGAGGAGGAATATCGGGACTATACGTACATGATAGATTGTCGATATGGTTGACACAAGACAAGTGACTCACAACTATCTACTGGTCCTCTGAAGATAATTATAACCCATTGTGACCTCATCCTATATGGAGACCTAATGTGTGTGTGGGTGTTTGTGTGTGCACGAGTGTGTGCATACAGTATGTGTGTGTGTGCATGTCATTAGCCCATCACACACAGTTGAGCTGGCAAGTTCACTGTGGCCCAGTAAGCTCATCCATGGCCAGATGTACGGAGATGCATTAAAAACAGAGCCAATCCATGAGCCAAATGCAAAATCCAATGTTGTTTTTACGACATTGAAGATGGATGCTTTGTATGTTGTGTCTTTAGTTGCTTTTTAAATGCGTAATGAACTCCACTGAAGCCAATCCAGTTATTGATGCATCACAGTTTGATTAACGCAGGCTTTGGGAGCGAGTTGCTGGCAGCCTGAGGCCTATTTTGTGGAAATGTGCCGGCTGTAACTTTGCAAATCATCTATTATAATGGAGCCTAGAGACAGGGAGCTAAAGAGCAAGCCTGTGAGTAATAGTAAATACAACATGGGGGAAGTGGAGTCAAGGAGACAGAGAGTGAGGAAGTCTCTCAAAAAGGTGATGTAGGTGGGAATCTATGAAAATGTCAGGACAAGATTAAGCATAATTAAAGAAAGGGTTATGTTATCAAGTGTATTTCTTCCATTCTACTCAATTACATGAAGAGAATATACTGTACATGTGAACATTGGTATACTTGAGCTTTATGGTGCGATACCCTTGGATAGCCTTGTGATTGTGGCTCAATGCAGTGGATCCCTCTCAACTGTGGTTCCCCCTAAGGTTTCTTTTTTCTCCCTCTGTGTTTTTGAGATTTGAAGAAAAAGCATCTAAGAGAAAGGGATGATCCATGGACTCGCTCTATGGACTTTGATTAACCCATCTTCCAATGGACCAATGACTCATAGGTGTTATCTGGTTTAATTGTTTCATTATCTAAACTGCTGTTTTTACAGTTTTGTGATGTCCTCTGAGATGGAATTACAATGAAGAAGTAAATACATTTGATATGTATATTGACTCTACGTTCTAGCTTCATGTTAAAGTTATGACTCTCTATTCTATTTTACTTCAGTCATCTTGAATAGTTTTTGAGATTATATGATTCAACGCTCTCTGACCTGCATCTCCATCTTTCTTAAATCCTTTTGTACTTCATTTGCCGACCTCTTGGGGAAAAGAGACTTCTTTTTAAGCATGCTTGTGGAGGTAATTACAGAAGCCTTTTGTTTGGCTTGGCCCTGGAAGAAACGGCATGATCTTGGCTTATTTTTTGTTTTTTTCTGGCCTTGAAATGCTGATTTGTTTTACAGGGATTGACAGAAACAAATGCATCTATTCTCTTTGAATCTGGATTGAGGTTCACTTCATGATGTTACAACATCACAGGTATACAGAATAAGAGAATACACAAACATGCATTACCAAAACAGTACTTAATTGTAAAAAGGTGCCAAATATCTATCTCTTTGATGTTGCGCAAAAAGGATATCGTAAAGGTATTTGGACATATTTTCAGTTGTGTATATTTACTTCTTGAACGTCCAACTCGTCAAAGAATTATGTGCTGCGACAGTTTTTAAAGGTTGTGAGATCAATTTCAAAGTCTAAACTTTCACATGACAAACTGGGATTGCCATCTGTGTGGGACTTTCAATTATGTGCCTATGCTATGAAAATTCTTTAATTTAATTGCAATACCTGATTTCACACATTGCATTAACACAAGATTTCCAATTACTTTGTTAAACCCCCTCCTGTTATTCAACTCATTGTCATTCACTGCCTTAGTATATGGATTTCTGTGAGTAGAATTTTTTAAAAGGGTGTCTACTACTCTTGATAGAAGTATTATCTATTACTCTTTATAAAAGTAATAGAAGTATACATTTCAAATATATCAAATAATGGTAGGCGGATGACTTTTATCTGCATGCTTTATAGGACAGATAGTGGTATTCATATTCACATTTAGCAATTTTGTTCCACTGTGTCCACCTCATTAGCAGACGTCTTCTCCAACTATCTCAACGGTATAAGGGTTTTTACGTATCCATCCAGCCGCCGTGCCCTCTGCTCATGTAAAATTGATTTGGTCACGGAGGACTGCCTTGTAAAATGAAGCACCTGCTGAGTCTTTGTCTTAGCTATCAGTAATGATCACTGTGATATCTGCCCCTCCTGAACTGGCAGCAAATTGTGCCCTATGGGTAAGAGGTGTTTTTTTTTTTTTTTACCATCTCCTGCATGGAGCGTAATCTAGTCCCAGGTTACCTCTGCAGTCCTTGTCAATTGAGTTTATTGTTTATCCAGTGTTTGCATGAATAATAGCTGCAAATGCATGTGATGCGAAGCCCAGGAGGTGTTTAGGGATTATAAAAGCACTTGTCGTCAGAGCAGCTCTAGTCATAATAATCATACACTGAGATGCCCAAATAAACCTGTTCACTCTCAAAAGCATTTTGTCGCTAATGATACTGCTGTGAAGGCATTTAAAACTAATGTGTACTTCAACATAAAGGTGAGAAATTGCTGTTGGGAAAGGCACATTTAGTGGTAGATAATAAAAGTATCACAATAACATTCCAACTTTTGTTGCCAGAATCTTTTGTTGCCAGAATCTACATGTACCACCATCTGTGGTACATGTAGCTCCCAAGCACTGATTACTCCAGTCGTCCTGCTGGAGTATAGCTGCAAACACTACAAACTCTGTGTATCATGTATGACCACTTAATGTTGTACCTGGTTTCATTTATATTATGTGTGATGCTGTCTGTGTTGTATTTTGTTATCTAAAAAAAAAAAGCGATAACCAGCTAAATGTCCAAGCAAACTGGCAACCCAAAGGAAAGAACCTCTTTTTTTTTTGCCTAAAGAACCCAAATAAGATGTTAATGTGATCTGGGGACTCATAAAAAATTTCTTTTAAACTTAAAATAATACTCACTGTCCTTTTATAAAGTTGGAGCATTATGACCAGGATTAGCAGAATCAGTTAGCGGAATGTTTTGTATGTTGTGGGCTGATTTGAAGTTGAAAATGTACGGGAAAATAAAATATAAAATTGTGTGACGCTTAGCACGGCTTAAAAAATGTGACAAATATTGCACATTCAACAAATCTGTCTGATTAAAACCTTGATCTTGGAGCTTATCACAGAATAATCCTTTCACTTTATTGTCTATGCGTATAGAAGGAATTCTTAAACAGGTATACCCCAGTTCAGTGTTTAATTAGTGCCAAAAAAAAACCAAATAATAACTTTCTACCTGCATCAATACTCCGATCGCTCGGCGTAATAGGCAACAACTGATAATCCGAACTCTATTCAAAAAGTAATTTGCCCGAAAAGCAGCGCCGCACCTGCCCGCAGCCCCGGCTCCTATAATCACTCGTGCCTATTGTAATTGTCTGTGGCTGGTTTCATTTACAGTCACCATCAGCCAATCAGATTAGCCACGTGTCATGTGATAGCGCGCCTAGGCCCAGAGGAGCGCCGTGACTGATGGGACAGAATGGAACGGGTTATCTGAAGGCATTTTTAACAAGTTTGGGGACTCGCCGGGATAAGAGCGAAGGAAACCCAAACGAGATTGAGATGATTCACGCTTCTGTTGCTCCTGCTGAATATTAGCACTGCGGAAAATGAAGCAAGGGGATGAGAAACGTCTTTGTAATTTTGACTTTGATCAATAAACGATTTAAATTTGAAAGAAGCATCACCTCAGAAGTGTGTTTTAGTTGGATTTTGCCAATTTCAAATGTAGAACTTTTCGGTAAGGTTCCAATTAAAAATTAGTTCAGTTAGGTTGGATGGTTTGATCAAAAGTTGTTAAAACTGAGACAAGATTGGACGTGTTTTAAATATTTCATTTTTGTAATCGTTTCATGTAGACTTTTTACTCCCAGTTCTATAATCTGAAAATTGAAACCAGGATAGACACAAGCAATACGGCGCAGTACTTTTGCTAAGAAAGACCATCCATCCATTTTCTTCCCCTTAATCCATTTTTCCGGGTCGGGCGGGTGGCAGTCAGAGATGCCAACCAAATCACAGACCACCAACCAAAGTGGGGTTAGGTATCTTGCCCAAGGACACAACTACAGCAGACATCAGTGGTGGGGTCGGAGGGGAAGATATTGTGTTGGAATCGAACCCACGACTTTCAGGCTCAAAGGCCAATGCTTTAGAGAGCTAGTGTCAACCCTGTCCAAGAAAGACTTTGATGTTAAATTGCAAAAGACTTTCTCTCACCATTGTTCAGCTCTTGTAAGAATTTTGTTTTTTTATTCACTTCTCTCTGGTTATTCGGTGCGTATTAAATCCTACATGTCAGAAAAAAGCAGCAGCGTAGGAGCATTTTCCTCTAACAATTCTGATCTGTATTGTACTAGCACCGGTAACTACAGGAAATGTTCTGAGTGAAATGAGAGACACTTTTAACAAGAATGGACTTCCCAATCTGTTACAAATAGGAGAAAAATGGAACGAGTGGCTGTGTGCTGAAGCTTTTGTGCTTGAAGAAATACCGCTTTTCTCTTGCTGCAAAGAGTTATAAGACAGCAGTTTTAATTCAAGTTGCTGCATGGCTGACACTGGAATAGTATCATCTCTCAAACGGCTGTGGTCCTGTCTATCCTGGGATGCATTCATCTCATTGTATTGTCCCCTTATTACCCCGCTGTAGCCCACCTGTGAATTAGTCTCCGCGAGTGTTTAGCTTGGCGGTGATTTATGGTGACATTTTCCCATGAGACATTGCTCATAGCTCCACCGGCTGTTATGGTTTATTTCATTTTCTTCAAGCGTTCGACCGGGAGGAAAAATAATCACTGTAATAACAATGCACAGTATATTTCGCCAAGGGCATCTCCTTCCACTGCTGTTCACACCACGAGTCAGGCCAAGCTTTTAATGGCTCTACTAGTAGCTCTTGGAAAGCTCTGGTTGCTGGCGTGTCTTCAGTGGTGGACGATATGGTAGGGTTCGCCAAATGCTGGGGAAATGCAAGGGTTGGCGACTAACTCCAAATGGTACTGGCTGTACTTTTCCTGCTCCAATTTGTTGTGCTACATTAATGAAAGCAGCAACATATTTTCTCATCAGAACAAGATTGATTCAAATGTATGTCGGAAAGTTTTTCTGTATAATTTAGCAACAACTTTAGAGGGACAAGGCAAGGAAGTTTAGCCCTAAGCGAGGAGTTTGGAGAATAAATATATAGAGAGATGGCTTGGTGCATTAGAGGTCTCCGGAGTGAATCAGTCTGGTCCCTTCTCTCATAGAAAAGCAGACAGCAACAGCAAAAAAAGCAGCGGCACTATTGCAAGTCAAGGTCTGACTTCAGCAAAGCTCGTCCAACTTTTCACTAAAACACCTCTGGTTTTAGCTCTTATTATCTTGTCAAAGTCAAAGGTGATGGTTGCTTTTAGGCTACAATCTGGCAAATATATTTCCAACTACTAAGTGGTGATGCTGAAATATTCTTCAATATTTTGTTGCTTTTTGCCCTCTGTGTACGGTGCGACTTGTCATTCTTCGTTCACTGCCATATTCTGGAATATTCGTTTGGTGTCCCGAAAGGCAAGCATGGAGCCGAAACTTGATTTGAAAGTGAAAGATTAGGAAATACAGTATCTCCCCGTTGAAATCTGAGTTGATTGCTAACTCACAGGAAGCTTTTGTAATCAAGCAGCAGAGCACAAGAGGACTAAAGTGCACATGGTAAGGGTGAGTGTGGCCTTTATATTACTGTATGTACTTCAAAAGTCATTCATTAAAACTCTATCAAAAGCTGCACAATTAAGCCACCATCCAGGACCACCTCTTGTTTAATTAATATGGAAAGAGCTGATTCATTGTGGTGAGCTAAGTGTATGGATGGAGAAAATGAAAGGAAGAAATGCCGAAAAGGGTATAGTTCAGGAGTCGTAAGACAATAATGACAGGTGAGAGTTAAAGCCATGCCGGGACAGGAAATTGAAAACTCAAGAGCAGCGGATGTCAAATATTTGATATGCGGTTCTGCAGGGATTAGGTTTTACTAAAGCCTTCGGATCCCAGTCTTGAACATAACTTGTAATGTTGTTTACCCTCATCCACACATAAGGCATGGAAAGAATGTGTGTGTGTGTGTTTATCTATGGGGAAGACTTTGCAAAATCTACTGGACAGATTGAGCTGAAATGTGGTGTGTAGATTGGATGCAATAGTAAGACCCCATTTAAATGTAGAGATGATCCGTGGTGTTGCCGGGGTACGTGTTCTCTGAGTGAACATTCTAGTAGTTAGTTGTATTTGGTTAGCCACGCTGGTGCAAACACAGACGGCTCCGAAAACCAGGAAGTACAATAGACCCAAAGTTCAATAAGCGGTCAAAATGGATGTAGACCAAGCCAAACATTTGTGTTTGAAAAGCTCCCAGATACTGAAAAGCAAGACCAAGATAAAGTTTGGTGGGCTTGAAAGACGTTATTTTATTGCCCAGCTTCCTGCCTACGTCACGACCAAACAGGGATTGGTTAAAGCAAAAAAGGTTTCCACCCACTGCGTAGAGAAGGAATCATAATGTTGGGCTTTCAGTCGGTGACCACGGAGTGAACTGAAACTGCCCGAGGCATCAGGCTTGTATTCGGCCTCATCTGTGAGTTTACAGATCCACAAGAACAAACCCGGATTTATTCTTCGCTCAATAACAACAATAAAGAAACTGTTTCACATTCATTATTTCACATTCAGAACTCAGAACTGACTGACTAAAAGGGTATAGGTTGATGTTTGACACTTTCAAAAAACAAGACGATTCAAGATTCATGAAAAAATTGGCAAGGCATCAAACTGTTACGCATTTATACAATTATTATTACATTTTATAGAATTATACACACTAATTTTACACATTATAATTTCACAAGTATGCAAGTAAACACAGATTCATTATCCATGAATGCATGTAGGCAAACTATACGCATCAAACCTCAATTGCTGTGCACACTGGCCATTCCAAGTTAGTTTCGTCAAAAGCTGCTCTGCGGATATTTACAGTTCCTGACACATTGCCACAACAATAATAATAATAAAGGATGGTCCAATGGCCGGCAAGGGATGAAGCGGAAGAAATGGATGGATTTTCCAATGCATCAACAATACGGAGTGCCTTATCCCTAACCTTGGACGTGGTTACAGCCATTTAGTCACCAAGGCGTAGACATACACTCTGCACAAGACAAGGGAGTTTAGGTCTTAAAATTGCGAATTCAGGGAAAGTGAAAATGTCGAATGAGCGTACGCATCCACCGTTGCAACTCCTCATGAACAAAGTGGTGTGAGTTAGAGGCCACCAGACAAGCTTCATTGAACCTAAGCTATGACCGATCAAGACAGGCGTGTGATGCAGCAGCGATAAGCAGGAGCGGCTGGGCTGTAGAAGCAGAGGAATGGAGTGATTAGGTGTGAGGAGTGCTCATTTACGAAGACAAACAACTCCATTTAAAGCCAGTGGAGCACACAGCCTGTTCCTCCCACCACAAACAGGATCAAATTTGCATCTCTTCGCGGCTGATTGGGGCAGATCCTCATCATGGCACATTCGGGCCCATGTCTTGAGCGATAATAGATTGTCACAGATCTCGTCTCAAGAGCTGTGCAGTCTTTGATTTTCTTTTGAATACAATTTGCTTCTTTTGAGGCGTGTCAAATATTGTCACAGTTCATCTTAACACATAAAAATCCAATGGAACTTTTGCTCCTCCAGTGTGGAGGTGCCATCAGAGAAAGTGGCAAGTTGAAAGTGGACCGTTTTCTGCTTGTATGCTGCTGTTTACTAGTACTTCACTTTCAAATGTTACCATCTTTTGTCACTGTCTCTAGATCAGGGGTTGCCAACCTGTGGCTCAGGAGCTACCAGTAGCTCACCAACCCCTTACAGGTAGCTCCCCAAATGATTTAGACATGATTAACACATGATCTTGAATGAATACATTTTGAGTTGTTACATATCTTGTGTTTTATTATGCTTTAGTATTATGTGTAAGTATAAATATAGGGTTAAATATAGCATATTTTACATGTATTCTCCATGTTTTGTCGTAATAATTACATTGATTGTTATTATAACTGCAAAAAGGAGTAGCTCTCTGCCACTTCTGTTGTATAAAAGTAGCTCTATGATTGAAAAAGGTTGGTTGGCTCTAGATCTTATCCAGTCAAAGCTAACTTTAGCTCTGTATTCTTAAAGTGATGTACATTGACCTTGTAGCAGGATTAGCTTCATGCTCATGGGCTGCCCTGAATGCAAATAAGTTTCACTGTGTAATTATGTGCTTTTGTGCTTCATTTGTTTATTAATTTCAAACATGCAAGAGATACACACATTTTTTTCAAAGAAATAAGAGAAACATGAAAACCGGTGCATAGTTTGAAAAGGGATTGGTGGAAGCAAAACGCTTATATTAATCTAATCCCCTACCATTCATTCAGACACATACTACATACAATACAGAAAAGAAGAATACGAAAAATTATCAAAACCCTACAGTACCCAACAAAACACATAATAGCCATTGACACACACACACATACACACAACCAATGGCACACCAACGCTTATTCACACAGACAGGACCCAAAACACTCACTAAATATAATGTGTTAAAAACACCCCCACACACACACACACACACACACACACACACACACATACTGATCATCCATAGAATATGTTGGGCTCAGTATCTCATATGAGTTTGGGAGTTTAGGCTTTTAAGTTGCAGCAGATGTATTTTGGAATAACAGATTGTCAAACCAGCAGGAACCAGCGTCTATCCTGTATTTGGAGGTATTTCTTAACAGAAAGCTACATTTTACTAGTATTGGTTTCTAAAATTCTGAGTAGATGATGCAAACATTTCATTTTACAGCACCATCCATGACCCAACAGTCTAATTTACCAGTGGCCCCAAATGCAACATACTGTATAGTGCTGATACTGGCTGAAAGGGCCTCGACAGCTGGATGAGGGTTTTTAGTTCAGCGTAATCTGAAGGCTCTTAGTTATGTCCAGTCCACACCTGTCATTTACATTAACTAACTGAGTAAATGATGGATGATACAGTTTATGATTTTTATCTCCTGTACATTTTCTTTGACATAACAGAGAGATTGATGTATTTTTTGTTGTATCACAATCAGCGATCCCTCTAAGCTGTGCACGTGCAAAATGGATCAGTGTTTCTGAGACTTTGGCGCCCAAAAAACTTTGTCCTGCGCGTGCAAAATAAAAATCTGGTCTCATAGATGTGATTCACAGATGTATTTACGGCTAATTAACGTGATTGACAGAAAAAACAACATAGGGGTGCGTCAATCAGAAAAAAACACAGCTATTGGTTGGATGGTTTAGCCCACTATATCCCAGGGTGTGTAAACTTTGATCCCAGCATTAGCATTCTCCGTTGGAAACACAACTACAGCCTGTGAATTCTCCATGTACTGTATCCCAGCTTTAATTCAGGAATCACTTGACATTTATTGCTCATACTGTATATCTTGACTTGTTTTATTATATCCTGCTCTAAATTGTACTGCTTTTTCATCCTCACAAGGTGGATGAGACTCAATTTCCAATTACAGATCTTGTCTTAAGAAGTTAATTGTCAACTGACCCCCGGAGGCATGGAGGACGTTGCATGCTCTCCCCCCGTCTAACCTGTAATCACAGTAAAGCAGAAAAGTATTAGAGAGTGGCACAGAACAAGAGCATCCTTCATACGGCTTAATCTCATACAAACACACAAGAGGGCCATGTGCCAGCTTCAAATGCTGTTTCGCAAACCAGTCTATGAGTCATATTCTTCTGGCATTGAAACGACGCACGCTTTCCATTTGTTCGAGTTAAATTAGGTGAGATGAGCAAAGACGAATTGGAGTGCAGCTTTTGAAGTAGATTGGCTTTTGGAGTGTTTGTGCTTGTGTTTTGACATTCTATTTATGAATTGTTCAGAGGACAGTTTAATAAATTAAGTGCATGATATATTTTTTTTTTTGTTCCAGGTAATCCTCCAGCAACGGGCACGGGAACATTGATAATCTACCTTGAGGACTACAACGACAACGCCCCCTATGTAGTGCCGTCGGTGGCGCGGGTTTGTGAAGATGCCCATGACATAAACGTGGCCATCGTGGGAGGCAGAGACAAGGATCTACCACCCAACGGCGCCCCCTTCAAGATAGAACTGGGGAAACAGCTGGAGCTCGACAACACATGGAGAGTCACAAGAGTTAATTGTGAGTCATCTTTGTTAGTTTTTTTGGGGTATTGCACTCAATTCAATTCAGTTTTGATTCTTGTATAGCTCCAAATCACAACAAAGGTTATCTCGGAGGACTTTACACAACCGTGAAATGAGAAAACACTTGGTCCATAAAGGGCAGATGACAAATGTCCATAAATGTTGATAAATGTCCATAAAAGGACGGATACATTAAATATCTATGTCTGTAAAAGGTGTATTGCTCAATTGTGCTTACGGTGGTCCGGCTTTTTGCTTGGGTTTGTATATTGGGTCTAAATGTGGTTGTTTTTCCTGATTATCATGTCATTATTATGTGTCATATGAACCATATGTTTCATCAGAATACTGAAAGCCCCTTTAATGAAAGTGAGACTATGCACGTCCACTGTCTGCAGCTTAAAAAAGGTCAAGTCGTTTTTTCAAATACCAGCTAAGTAAGTAAGTCATCTTCATCTTATAGAGCACATACCAAGAGCTCTAAAAGCACTTTCCAATTCTTGTACCAGTAATTTCCATTCTCTCCACACACAGTGATGACAGAAGCTAGACGTCGAACACACTGGCCCAGCAAAGATTCTAACCAGTCCCATCCATTTAATCTTTCATTACATTCAGACCTCATGTACACGTTTTTAGTGGTAGGAGAAACCGGAGCACCTGGAGGAAACCTACACAGACATGGGTAGAACATGCAAACTCCACACAGGGCTGGAGGCTGAATCAACCAAGGATCTTCTAAGTGGTGTTTTCTGCCTCCTATGATTTAGTCTAGTCAATGTGAATGCTAGAGTAGTGTGTATAATGTATAGTGTATAATACATTGTATTGTAAATGATCATACGTGGTCATATTTTGACCATTAATAGACGAGCATAAATGTGCGCGTTGCTCATTTCCCTTCTGAAATGAACAACAAGAGACAGAACTGATATGAGACTTGACAGCGTCTACTTTCTCTGGCGTGTAGTGTTTCATGCTATTGTCACAGAACGTTCCAATCATTTAACAGTGACGTTGAGCAAACCGGAGTCTGTGCCGATCACGTGAACAACTGTAAAATAGCAGCAAACAACGGACAAGCGAGACATTGATTTGTAGTTGCCAGAGCGCCACTGCTGTCTGTGTGCGTTTGAGTGACAGAGCAGCGCCAGGAGCTGCTCAGCGGAGCTCGAGTGACTGACAGAGGGAAGAGAGAGGCCCACCTCAATCACCACAGCTTACAGACCCCCACCATGCTCTCTGTGTGGGTGTTTGTGTTACAGCTACAGTTATGCTTTGACAGCACTATTTTTGTGTCTATTTTAGCCACAATCCGACGATATTTATTCATAAAGATTAGATTAGATTAGATTATACTTTATTTGTCACCATACACATGCATAATTAAATAAAAAGCAACTCCACCAGTGCAGAAATGTATACACAGAATAAGTTAGCAGACATACAGAAATAAATTAATAACATTGAAGTGCACAGTTGCATCTATTGCTCAGGAGCTATAAATATAATATACAAGATATAAAAATTCAGTGCATATGAAAGGACTTGATTATTAAACATGTTTGTTGGACTGGACCTCTGAAGATCACAGGAGCATTTGCTTTTAAATACTCAATTGAAACTGAACTCATAAAAAAGCTGTTTAAATACATAGCATCTCAAGTAGTTATTAATGCCATACTGTAAATGTATAAGCATAACTGTACATATTTAAGTCTTTATTATTAGTGTGATTTTGTTTGTGGTCATCCTTGTATAGTTGAAAATAATAGTAGCAGTTTAGACATTGACATTGTTATGAACATTTTAGATGAATAACAATGTCAGCTGTAAATGGAGACACATTCATAGAATATGAAGAGGTTCTTTATTCCTCCCACAGTGGGGAAAATGTCAGTGTTGTATCACAGATTTACAGAGCAGTAAGAATGAGGAACACAACCACACAAAATAAGTGTAGCACAACTTTACTCTACTTTCTAAAATCTTTAGCTTAATAAATAGACCTAAAAGTATAAAAAAGTATAAACACAAACAGTACAAACATACAGTATAAGCTCTGCTCTAGTGCAAAGACATATAGACGTATATGTTTAAGTAATATGCTTAACTCTATAGATACATCTGTAAGACAATCTAGTGCAAGATCGATGAAGTGATAAGTGGTTAGCTTTGAGGATTACTGCTGTATGACACTGCTGTAATGTTAGCAGCAGGAGGCTCTGGGCTAAAAGTGACGAAAGTGACAGTGGTCCCATATTGCACATTCTGACATTTTTGCACGTCATTGCTACAGATGAATGACATGTGAGGTCAACCATCTTCATCAGTCTTCTTTGTTCATTGTACATTCTGACCGCAGCAGGGAGGAACGACATGGGGAACTCAGCAGCATTGTCTTCTACCATGGAACAGTACAAAAAGACCCAGTACTTCAACACACCACCTCTTGCTCTTCTATGGAATTAAATCGATCGTCAGGCAAAAATGTGCTGTCTTAATAGATTGTTTTATGGCGTTTCCATTCTTTATATGCCCCAATGCCTCCACAGGTATCCCAGCACCCAGCAGTTTTTATTCCAACTGCTGTCCTCTCTCAATAATTCTGGATACATTAAAGCCACAAAAAGCGATCTTTAGAGAGCTTTAATAGCAGAGCATGGTAATAATAATGTGCTCTCCCCTCTCATGCACTGAACTATTCCACAATCAAGTCCAATCACCCATTTATGACAAATCAGCAGGGTTGACCCCTCTGTCCAACAATCAAAAGGTTAAAAATGTCTTTTGTGCTTGAAACATAATTTGTGCTTATGTCATATTTCGTCTATAGCCTTTTAAATGTGTATTTTTCAGTCCAACTTATAGATGGTAAAGAACTTTTGTTTTTACTTTAGATTATTGTATGTTGTATTGTTTACAACGGTGTCAGACAAGTGAAAAAGGGTGACACACTTCAGGCTGACATGAAGCGGTGCCAGAGTTAGATCTTGTGCCTTCTAAGGAACTTAAAAGACTGATGCAACACAATGTAACGCCTTATACAATGAGGCCGATGGCATTTGCTGCAGGTTCATTTCACAGAGATCTGAACTCACTATTTACCCACCAATTATTTCAATTAGCATGTGTCCTTGTTATGCTCAGTATATTTGCATTGTGGACATAATACTCCAATTTAAAAATCACATGAAACTCACTGCACGTCTTTTTGCGCCCACAGCCACACATTCCCAGATCATGCTTTTGCACAGTCTGAAGAAGGCCAACTACCTGCTGCCTCTGCTCATCACGGACTCGGGAGTGCCCTCCATGTCCAACATCACAGAGGTGAAAGTGCAGGTGTGCGAGTGTAAGAAGAACAAGATGTTGTGCAGCTCGGCGCAGTCGCAGCAGTGGAGCCTGGCGCTGCTGGGGACTGTTCTCCTCGTCATCACTGCGGCCTGTGAGTGCCACGCTGACGCAACACATGCACGCTATACATTAAACATCAGCCATCACAACGCATCAGAGTGCAGCTCCTCCAACAGGAGGGGCACAGCCGGTAGGACTTTCATCTTTATTTTAGAGCTGATCCACCATAAATATGTAGATCCATTAGGATACTGGTGGTGTCATAGGAGGTTTCTAATTATGTTCATGTGTGATCAACAGTAGATACATGTAGCAACTGTAAATAGTATGAATCAATTTTAGGTTCACCTGCTGTATATAAATTTGAATTGAATTTTTCAGTGAATAACTTTTAAATTGTACATTAAAAAAAAAACATTTTAAAATGGTTAATTCAATGGTTATTTTTGAGAATTTATGATTTCTGCGGAAAACTCCTGGGTCCCTACCAGGAAAATAGCCAGCTCTTCTGTCTAGTTTTATCATGCTGTGTCCAGTTACAGACCTCTCTGTTTGCAGTAAACTGTACACACCTCATGTCATTTTGCTCGTACAGCTGTTGATCATCTGTTGAGAACGGCTTGTTACTGGATTTATTTATGTGAATGGTCCAGAGCAAATCGACCCAGAACTTTACCATGTCTGCTTGGAATTGTGAATACAGTGGTCCCTCCTTTATCGCTGAGGTTACGTTCTAAAGATAACCAGACTGAGGTGTGTGGGAAGACCTCTGAACTATTGGCCACAAAAGTTTTTTTTTTACTTTAAATAAAGGTAACAGTCATGTTATACTAGCGTTTAAATTGTGTTGTAATCAAGCTAAATTGCATGCAAATCTGCAAACAGCAAGGCCACAAAAGGTGAACCGCGTTATTGCGAGGGACCCCAGTATTACAGAGAATACTGTGAACTGTACCCAGGACATGCAAGTGAATGGTTCAATATTGTACGCCAGGGGTCTCAAACCTGTAGCTCAGGTGCCACCATGGATGTATTATATTAACTGGATAGGGTATTGCTAGCTTGTAGCTGAATAACTCATGTGCTCGGGGGATTCTCACGGTACTGCAGACTGAACCAGACTAAATTCACGTGGGCTACCCAGACATTTTCCCCATAGGACTCAATGCATATTAAAACAGCTCAACCTCAGTTGACAGAGAACCTACAGCTTTCATTTCAAGGTCAGATTTTGTGGGGATTTTAGTGTCCCTTGTCATCCTGAACTTTTTTTCTTCTTAAATCCTTCGGTTTTGTTTAAATCCACACTTTAGTGCCACAAACTCTGCTCGTCTAGCTCTCGCTCTAACTCCCGCTCTGATTGGTCAGAGCACGGCCGAGCCCCTCTGTGCACGTGCGTGAGACCCGGTGTGAGACCCACACACGCGTGTTTGGCGCAACGCATTATGGGAGATCATCCACTGCACAGAACCGGGAGGACCAGACGATGCCCAAATACAGGCGAGTTTCCCATAGATCTTTGTGAGTTCCAGGCGACTTCCGCTAATCTTTCAGCCCCCATGCCGTCACAAAGCGCCACTGAGCACAACTATTCATTTGAATAGGGCGCCATCTTGGATCGCCGGGGCTTGGGTGCCACCAGTAGCTCGGCACCTCCTTCCAGGTAGCTCGACAAAGGATTTAGAAATGAAAAAACATGTATTAATCATTATTATTATTTATTATAAAAGTATACTTTTAGTAATGAACATGTGATGATAAATAATGACTGTTGATATAACAAGTTTCTGATATCAAGCGTGCTCTCACCAACATACCACCTTTATTATACCAGGATCGCTTAAAGGAGTAGCTCTCAGTGTTTTTTATCTTGGGAAAATTTCCCTCCGGGGTAAAAGGTAGAGACATCTGTTGTACGCCTTAAAAACAGTACATGAATGAACTATAAGCCCCATCTCTGTGTCACCTCATGTTCCTGTAGCCCAGTCTTTAAAATGTGTATAATCCATGTGCACATTCATTCTATTTCATTTAGCAAAATGATCTTGTTGCTTTTTTGCCTGGGGCGCTGCTACAATTTGCTGTAAATCCCTGAGTGAAGCTCTTATCAGTCACATGCATAATTCAGCCCGTTCAATTCTCTGCTAAAACAATATGAACGGCATCCAACAGCTATTTCAGTTAAGAGAGAAATGATTTGTAACTTTGAGGTTATTCATCCTCAATACCCGCAGCACATCAGCGGGGGGCAGAGGCATGGGAACGTCAGGTAAAAAGGGAACGCAGATTTGCCCTGAGCAGGATTTTTGACATCTATATTTATAACAGGTGTTTTGATGTATTAAAAAAAAACTCAGCATGAGAAAATTGTCAATAACTTACAGACTTATTCCACTTGGTTGACTTAATTAATATTCTTCTGAGGTATGACTTAAACAAAATAAAAAAACAGAAAGCGGGAAAAGTGTTCACTCCTTGATAATTGAGAATTTTTCTGACCTTCAAATATGATTTATTTTTTTGTAATTGTGCTAATGTACTCATTAGCAATGTCAGAATGCATGAATTATTAACTCTATGGTCTAGACAAAGCATCTAATTTATGATAAGAGTTCATGTGACTTTGACAAAGTTCGTGAAAGCATTTTTTCAGAATTTCTGCTTTGACTTTTTACGTTAAATTTTTATTATTTCTGCATCTATCTTCAAATGATTCACCTCAGGGAGTAGGCCAACATTAAAGAGAAGGTATTTTATGTTGACTTTTTGTTTTAGTGATTAAAAGTTGCTCAAGCACATCCCTATAGAGTCCCTCTCATCACATCCTATTTTTAAAGTACTTACCTGGAGCTTGTGTAAAACTCCTGACTCTCTTAAGCCACTGAAAAAATGAAGTCTGAATTAAAGTGACAGTGCGTAGCAAGCGACAGCGTGAGAAGGCGCCACTCGAGCGTTGATAGGCCATTAGTCGTGTCTTCTCCGCAGTGCACTAATCATACGCTTTTGCTGCATCAGCGTTTCAGGACACTATCCACCTCCTGTCAAACTTTTATGGCAAATCCCAGCTGGAACATTTACGTGAGCCTGGAGCCAGTGAATGATGGTGGTGGTCTGAGGGGCCCGTGGCGAGGACTGGCTGCCTCGCTTGTCACTAAGTCATTGTAAAGGTGCCTTGAAATGTGTAAAGATGAAAGCAATCTTAATGAATCAGCAAAGAAATTTCACAAATGTCACTTTTTGATTCTTTGATAATTGCCTGTTTGTCTATTTGTGCAATCATAAAAACAAATATTATGTACGACAATATAATTCAATATATTTCTTTGGAAAGCAACAACATCAGAGAATCAAACCATTCGAACACAGACGCTATTAAGTGTAAGTTATTTACAATAGAAGCAAATGGTCCATACTGAGCGGGATGACCAATGTCCGTAAATGTTATATCTATAAATGTCCAGGATCATCACTGTCTTTAGATCCTTCTGCAACGGCAAGGAACAACCCAAAAGAACAAAAAAAAACAAGGTTCTGCTCCAATGGATGTAGAAGCTGTAGATCAAGGACCCAAACTGCAGATCAAGGACTCAGGCTGTAGATCCAAGACATGGACTGTAGATCCAGATACAGGACTTAAGCTGTAGATCCAGGACTCAGACTTTAGATCCAGGACTCAGACTGTAGATCAAGGACTCAGACTGTAGATCAAGGACTCAGACTGTAGATCAAGGACTCAGGCTGTAGATCCAGGACTCAGACTGTAGATCCAGGACTCAGACTGTAGATCCAGGACTCAGACTGTAGTTATCAATCAATCAATCAACTTTATTTGTATGGCGCCTTTCCAACACAAGGCCACTCAAAGCGCCTCACAACCCACATAGTATCACACAAATCAGAGACATCAATAAATACATTAAAAACAGAATAAAATCACAAATAATGAAAAAAAAAAAAAAAAAAAAAAAACTTAAAATATTAAAAGCACACACGGGATTAAAATAATAAATAACCACAATGCATTAAAAAAAAAGAGTATGTATCAATAGAATCCTTCAGCCGTATGCACAGCTAAAAAGAACAGTTTTTAGCCCCGATTTAAAAATTGCCAGAGTAGATGCTAGCCTCACATCTTCAGGAAGATTGTTCCAGATTTTAGCTCCATAAATCTCAAACGCTGCCTCCCCATGTTTAGTTCTGACTCTTGGAACCAGTAAGAGGCTACCTCCTGTGCTCCGGGTCGGTTCATATGGGACTAACAAGTCGCTTAAGTACCCTGGTGCGAGGCCATGGAGAGACTTGTACACAAGCAGTGCTGCTTTGAAGTCTATTCTCTGAGCCACAGGAAGCCAGTGCAGAGACCTGAGAACTGGACTAATGTGGTCATATTTCCTGGTCCTGGTCAGGACTCGAGCTGCAGCATTTTGGACATACTGCAGTTGTTTTACAGCCTGTTTGGAGAGACCTGTGAGCAGGCCATTGCAGTAGTCTAACCTACTGGAGACAAATGCATGGATGAGAATCTCCAGATCTGATTTAGACACTATGTTTCTAATTTTGGCAATGTTTTTCAGATGGTAAAATGCTGCTGATGTTACTGATTTGATATGACTGTTAAAATTTAAGTCTGAGTCCATTATAACTCCTAGGTTTCTGACCTTGCCTACAGGTTCCAGGGAGAGAGACTGGAGGTGACGAATAACGCTCTCTCTTTGTTTCTGAGGACCAAAGACAATCAATTCTGTTTTGTCTGCGTTTAGCTGAAGGAAGTTATTTTGCATCCAATCACTAATCTGTTGAGTACAGTGAAGGAGTGATTCCACTGGTCCATGTTCTCCTGCAGTAAGTGAGACATAAATTTGAGTGTCATCAGCGTAATTGTGGTAGGATACATTGTTGGAGCGTATTAACTGACCTAACGGCAGCATGTAAATATTGAACAGAAGAGGCCCCAGAATTGATCCCTGTGGCACTCCGCAGGTCAGAGCCATATGATCTGAGACACAGTTTCCTATCTGAACCAAGTATTTCCTGTCTTCTAGGTAAGACCTAAACCAACTTAGGGCAGTCCCAGTGACACCCACCCAGTGCTCTAGTCTCTGCAGGAGGATCTCGTGGTCGACTGTGTCGAACGCAGCACTCAGATCCAACATTACTAAAACTGTGACTTTTCCTGTGTCGGTGTTAAGTCGGATGTCATTTGTAACCTTCACTAGTGCAGTCTCAGTGCTGTGATTGGCTCTAAAGCCGGACTGGAGCGCATCAAACGAACTATTAGTTACTAAGAATTCTGTAAGTTGTTGGTAAGCAACTTTTTCCAGAATTTTTCCCATAAACGGCAGATTTGAAATGGGGCGATAATTCTTAAGAACTGTGGCATCTAGACTCCTCTTTTTTAGGAGGGGTCTGATGACTGCCGTTTTCAGGGCCATTGGAAATGTTCCAGATGAGAAAGACATGTTCACTATTTGTGTGAGCAAAGGTAAAAGACTGCTCAAAACAGACTTAAAAAATTTAGTGGGTAGTACATCCAGGCTACATGTGGAGGAACTAAGGCTAGAGACAACATCTTGGACAGTTTCATTATCTGTTGGTGCAAAGTGCAATAGCTCAAACAGCCTCACCGGCTGTTGTAATGTTATTTCTGCCTTGGAGGTGATGGCGTTTTTGATGCTCTGAACCTTGTCATTGAAAAATTGTGCAAACTCATTACATTTAGATTCTGAAGCAAATTCGAATGGCAGCTGAACAGGGGGGTTTGTTAATCCGTTAACTGTTGAAAACATAAGTCGTAGATTATTATTGCAGCCATCAATGGTTTTAGAAAAATAAATTTCTCTTGTTCTACGTAGCACCCTGTTAAACTTGCACAACTCATTTTTGAAGATATCATGATCAACCTGGAGATTGGATTTTCGCCACTTCCGCTCGGCCCTACGGCACTCTCTCTTCTGTACCATGACTGAGTCCATTTTAGTCCAGGGGGCCTTTGGCTTATTTGTAATCATTTTAACCTTCACAGGAGCGATGATGTCCAGAACATTTATAACATTGGCGGTGACAGAGTTAAACAATTCGTCAACAGTAGAACACAATGTGTTCTCAAAGTTTATCATTCCCATGAATAGTTCGGTTGTGTTTTCATTTATGTGTCTGTGTCTGACAATTGCAGATTCAGATATATATGGTTGTTTGCTATCAAAACACATGTCAAAAAATACACAGAAGTGATCTGACAGAGCCACGTCAACCACATTTACATTTAAAATATTAACCCCCTTTGTAACCAGCAGGTCTAGAGTGTGCCCTTTGCTGTGGGTGGGGCCACTCACGTGCTGAGTGAGACCAAATGTTTCAAGTACAGAACTCAGCTCTTTTGCATTTTTGTCATTGCCATTATCCACATGAATATTAAAATCACCTGTAATCACTAAACTATCAAAATCGGTGCAAACAACTGAAAGCAACTCAGTGAAATTATCCAAGAAATTGTGACAAGACTGCGGTGGCTTGTACAGGACAATGATAAGAATAGAAGGAGATTGTTTTTGTTCTATTTTAAAAGAAATATACTCAAATGATAGAAAATTTCCAAGGAGAATTCTATGAGAGATAATACGATCTCTAAATAATGCAGCAATGCCTCCCCCCCTTTTATTTTCTCGGATTTCAGATTCAAATTTGAAGTTTGGTGGCGTTGCTTCTATTAAAACCGCATTACCTGTACTCTGGTCAAGCCAAGTTTCAGTCAGAAACATAAAATCAAGATCATAAGAACGGATAAAATTATTAATTAAAAATGATTTGTTGCACAGTGATCTGACATTAAGCATAGCAATTTTAAAATTAATATCAGTAACAGTGGGTTTAGTTAATTGATTTTTACAAGGAGCAGGAATTAGATTTGAATGTCTAACTGCTGTCCTTCTGTTATGATTTTGTTTTCCATTCAAATAAAAACATTTTTTGAAACTGATGCGAGGAACACACACAGTTTCTATTTGTCTAACATGTGAACTCTTTTGCTGTGTAAGTCCCGGATTCAGGACGGCATTGCTTCGTTGTTTAGAGCAGGAGGCAGCACGGTTCAGAGGCGAGACTGTTATTTCACTGCCAGACGGAAAGGGGTCAGTGTTTGCACCACAGTACTCACCCGGTGCTGGTGAGCAGGAGAAGAAGGAGGAGGGTGGTGGTGGTGGGGGGGCTCCGATGTAAACAGTCACGCCCCCCTCGGGGAACACTGAATAACGTGGCGTAAGTAATCCGTCAACAAGCTGGTGCCATATCTATTTGGGTGCAGACCGTCTGGACGATAAGCCACGTGACGCTTCCAGAAAAGGCCAAAGTTATTCACAAAAATAAAGTTAAACGAGCTACATGCAGACTGGAGCCACATATTCAGCGCCACTACGCGACTGTACAAGCAGTCTCCCCGGTTTACAGTCGGGACTGGACCAGAGATAAAAACACACAACCCGGAGGACTGGAGAAGGCGGAATAGATCCATAAAATGCTTCTTTGTGACCTCGGACTGCTGCAGCTTCATGTCGTTGATCCCCACATGCACGATTACCTTTGAAATGGTATCAGGCAGGGACTGAAGCAGAGGAGGGAGACGGATGAGCAGGTCTGGTACAGTGGCTCCGGGAAAACACTGAGTGACCGCGTTAAAAAAGCGGACGTGTCTCACGATGGAATCTCCAACAATCAAAGTAGTCGGGGCGAAGAGTGGACGTAGCCGCGGAGAGGGCGCTCGGTGTCCATGGCCAGAACCAGCGGGCTCATCCAGGGATGAGTCCGAACCAGGGCGCTGCTGAACACATGGAGGGGAGCGGGGGTGTTGATTCTCAGCTCCGGGCAACCCACGCTGTGTGCACGGAGACGCTGGAGCGGCGAGAGGAGCAGGCTCGGGTCGCTGCTGCTGACCCGGTGAAGGTAAGTGGTGGTGATGCACTGGGGTCAGAGAAGGGGAATGACCACTCTTTCGTCTGAGGACGGCTTCCTTTAGGAGCGTTTTTCTCGCAGTGGACTTAGATCCACGAACGGCAGAGTACGCTGCAGAGTCCAGAGGTTCTGCTGAGGGGGCTGGGATGTCAGTGGAGAGGGCTGCATAGCGGTTTGACAGGCTTAGGACATGGGCCACGGCGCTGGATGGCTCCTCGCAGTTCGCGGGTTCCTCATTCGGAACCGGGCACTTAGGTGTAGAACAGGAGGGTCCAGAGCTGACAGACCTCTCCCACACGACAGTGTCACAGTATGCAGCGCTCAGTGACATAAGTCGTGAGTGCTGCCCGCCAGCGACATCAAAGAGTTTGGACACGAGTGACTGTTTATCCTGCAGCTCTGCAGTGAGGCGAAGGACTTCTTTACGGAGGTCTGCAATAGTGGCACGGTCCCTCTCACGAAACTCCAATGTGAGGCAACTAATGTCGTTTATAGGGTTTGTGGTTATTGCAGTGTCGCGTTCCATGTCTGTGTAGGTTTAATAAAAGCTCATGACGTGGTGCCCTCGTGGTAGCCTCCGAGCTAGCACGTTTTCAGCAACACATCTTCATTGTCTCAGTTTGCTCTGGGCTCCAATTCACAATTCTCAAGAGCTTGTGAAGAAGTTTCAATAAAAAATACATTAAACTGTAACTTTAAAAAGAATTAAAAGCAGTAAAAAATCCATTAAAACGAGTTAGTCCAGAGAGAGACACTGCCTCAGTGATTGTGTCAGTGTCACATGATATGAGACAGAGAAAGTTATCATTGACTCTTCTTATCATTGTGACGCAGAATTCACCAAGCATTGCATTGTACACTAATAAAGAATGTGAGTTGGCTTTGGACCGTACTGATGAGATCTTGTTGCAATAGCCATCGTGAAGCTGACCGTACAACAATGTCTTATGTCCTTTTGATCAAATCTGCTTGAGTTCTGTTAGACCAACCCTAAATCTGATCCAAAAGATGAGAAATTGTCTTCAAACTTGGATGAACTGGCCGCAGTCATTCCGCTTCTCTGGGTCTCCAATATATTTGAAATCTTGTAAGTAGTGTTTGAGGTGATCTGCTGGGTGCTGGTAAAGCTGATCCGCCTCTTGTATGGGGAGCGATGGAGAGCTCTGATTGCTACAGCGTATAGAGCTGTTCTAACAGACACAAGCTGCAGTATCCGGTTTCATTTCGCTTATCTTCTCTCTGCCCTCTGCCCCTTTGCGGAGATAGGAGCAGAGCCGATTGAAAAGAGCCAGAGGGGAGGCTGTTCCAAAGGTGTGCAGATTAAAACATTCTGTTAACAGCGGAGTATCACCCAACGAGAGACGGTATATGAGGGACCAGATGGCTTTTTTTTCATTTGGAATCTCTTTCTGCTTCATTTGAGTTCAATTTCTCACCAATAACAAAAAAAAACTGCACTTTATTGACACGACAATCCAGTAACATCCATGCAATAGATAAAGATGATTATTATTATTATTTTCGTTCCTATTGTGTGAGTATAATTATTGTCAATAACGCGACTTATGCTGCACAAAGCCTCAGCATCTTCAATCTGTGTCTCATTGTGTTTGTTAAAAACACAGTACAGAAATAAAGCTGCACTTACGAAACGGCAAAAATCAATTATAGTGAGGAGTTAAAAAAAAAAGAAGAAAAAAGTAGACAAAGAAGATTTGCTTGATTGTGATTTTGTCTGCTACATAATTATAATCTATGACACGCAAAGGCTACAGTTTAAGTGAATATAATCTATTTAAATAAGCACAATTTACAGTAAGTTGTAAACTAGAAAGAAAATAATTATCATATTTGCCTATATTTTGAATGATGTTTTTGGATTATTGAAACTGCAGTGTGTTGGGTAATACTGTGCTTTAAAAATGTATTTTGGTTTTTCACTTTCCAAATTCAAATAGGTTATTCAAGGTTATTCTGGCTTATTCCTAGATTCCACCATTTGCTAAAAGCACAAACATTCTCTACCCTTTTCATACATTATTCTCCAAGACAGAAAGGCAACAAATATACTATGCCACATCTCTACAATCACATACTCATTTTTCAACTGAAGACGTTTTTGCAAACTTTCCTCCCTGCAAGTTTCAGTTGACTGTACTGTGTAAGTTTGTTTGAGATTATACAGGCACACTGCGTTTATTTGTTCTAAGTGTTATGTGTGTTTAGAATCTACAGAACGGAAACATCAAACAGAACAAGGCGCTCCGAGTCCATCAGGACATGAACTCAATCACAAGAGGACCATGTGACCGTGTATGGTTCTGAAGCTGTGACCGACTCCACTGTAAATAATGCAAACGCCTCAAGGACATTTCTGACCACCGCTGCGGCTCTCATTTGTCCTGGGATCTTTTTGAACCAGGAAAACAACACATTCTACAGTTGGAAAGTTGATGGAAAGTCAAAATCCACCATTTCAATACATTTGACGTTTATATTTTGAGCTTTTCAGTGTGGAGTTTGCATATTCTCCTCATGTCTGATCCGGTTTCCCCTACCACTAAAACATACATGTAGCTGCTGTCACTGTGGGGAGTGAGAGGAAAAATGCCCATGATTAACATTTATGAACGTTGGTTATCCTTCCCCTTGGACCAATGGCTCCCAATGTGTTTGTTATTATTACGTCTCATATCTTCGAACGGTTTGATTCTCTGACCTATGTTGGCAAATCGACAACTGTGTTAAGTCCTCCGAGATGACTAGCGTTGTTATTTAGGGCTAAGCAATTAAATATTTTTATTGAAGTAAGAAAAAAAATGAACGGATGCAGGTAAAATCAGATGCACCCACGACATTAGAGGAAGCATTCAGACGTATCGCGACCTTTTAGAACACTTTGGTTCTGCCCTATAGGTGGGCTCTGTCACTCAGCCGTCTCTCAAATTCAACAATCCACATCTCTTTCTTTCTCTTCTCTTAATAAATCTCAGATCTAGTGTGACCGCAATAAATTTCACCAGCAGATATACCTCTCCATAAATATCACACACTATTTGTCTCCTAAAGGTGCAGTGGACATAACTCACCTTCAGAGACTGCTGTTTGGGCTGGTGGTTCCTTATATGTTCAACTCTGGATTATGAAGGAAGCAAGATGTGAAATAAGGGGATAAAGGCAAATCTCCCGAGGGAACGCTCACTATCCGCACACGGGGAAGATATATATACACATTCCACGGCAATTCAACCCTGTACCCAGTCAATTTTCAGCAGGTCTTGCAGCTCATACCACGCGCTAAAGTCTTTTCCATGCAGGATTACCGGCTTCTACGGCAGATTAGGCTATGCTGGTAAATGCATGACTACCTCTTTTTGCACAACTCTGCTTTATTACCTCCGGGGATGCTGCAGGACCAATACATGTTTTAGAAGGGTAAATAAAACGATGCATACGACATAGATTGAATCAAGTTATTAATAGCCCTGTTTTTTCCATAATTTCAAACTTTATTTTTTTACCATGAAAGCCGCTCCTTTACAGGTTTTGAAGATGACCTGTAAGCCAATGTTGTGGCAAAGGCTATCAAGCTTCTGAAGAAGTTTTGACACAGACTTGAGCCGTCCCTTTTGGCTGTTTTTAGTCATGTTGCTTTCAGGAAAAGTATTGACTGCTGTGGACTTGAGGTGAATCAAATGTAGCTGTTTGCCATCAGAAAAAGGCTTCCAAAATTCAGTTTGTAATGCGTTAACCAGACTGAGGGAAACTTAAATACTCTCTTTACAGTTTATGCCGTTAGCAAGAGCAAGAGCAGCTTTCCAATAAACATGTTGTGAATATATCCATAATGATTTCTGATTATGTCAAATGAGCGGGTTCGTGTGCTGATTAAAGTTCATCCTTGATTGAGATATTTAAAACTTTTAATTTATGTGCCTCTAATGTTAACATCTTTTAAAAACAGTGGAAGTATTTTTGCACTTCAATCTCACAAGCCGCTAAATGTGTGAGCTCTTGTCTCCATTGTTCTAAGCAAGTATGAGATTATTTTTAACCAAACTGTAAAGCCTTTTGTGTTGCATTTGTTGAAAGAAAATCACTTTTTAGATACAAAATTTATTCAATTCCATAAAAAATTGTTTTGCCTTAAATCATAACAGCAGTCCCCTCGAAGGACTTTTCAACGTTTTCAATTCCTCAACAACAGATCAGAGAATCAAACATTTCGAACATAGGAAATGCAATAAAATACAAATCTATAGGACACAGCATGAAGGTCGTGGGTTCGATTCCCTGTGTGGAGTTTACATGTTCTCCCCATGTCTTCTTAGGTTTTCTCTGGGTGCTCCGGTTTCCCCTACCACTAAAAACATGTACAATATGTCTGGCATGCGCCTCCTCTGTACTGTCGACCCCACTCTCATCTCTGTTTAGAGTGAGACAAATGCCCTAAACAATTGTAAAGCGCTTTGTGACTAAAGATTACTTGCTTACTTACTTACTTACTTTGGTCCATAGGGGGCAGGATGACCAATGTCCATAAATGTTCTTAAACGTCCCAGATCATCACTGTCCTTAGACCCTCCTTGAGACCCAGGACCCAAGCTGTAGGGTGGGAACTGAGGCTAAGCAGTGCAGGACTGAAGAAGCTCCCAGACCAGATCAAATGAGAAGTGATTTGTGCTATAAATTCTCTCCTTTTCATTTCAATTATAAATGACATGTCAGCTTCAGAGATGTCCGGCTTAATGTAAAGAGATACAATTTTCATCAATCACCCAAATGGGAAACAACTGAAAAGTTTGGGCTCGAGACTAAACTCTGCTTCAATAGTCTTTTATGTGTGCACTGGGCCGATTTGTACTAAGCATTAAAGAATTATTAGTCATTTTTAAACTTCAATTAGAAAGTTCCAGTTCAACTTTCTTGTAGTTTTTCATCAATGATTAAATTGGAGTTTGGGTCGCGTTATTAACTTTGATTAGAGACATTGTAACATCTTGACAAATCCCTCGTCTCGCTGTCTAATGTTTCTTCTTCATGCTGCGGTGGCGGTGCTCTTGGTGTAACAGGCGTGACATACCTGGACCAATCAGCTGCCACTCTCTTATCCACAATTACAATTACTCCAGGCACCTCGCTCTCCTCTCCACTGCCCTGTTGGATTCTCCCAAAGCTAGTTAGATTTACATTTTCTACTTAAGCCTATGCATTTAGCCACAGGGATCCCCAATAAGTGGAACTAGACCGTACAAAGTCAAATCCGCCTGGATAGTTTTCTTATAATAGCTTGACATATTACTCTTTTTATGTTTTCTGAAATGCAAATACAGGTGGGTATACATTTGTGAATCTGCAGCTGTGTGAGAGAAAGTTTGTGAGTTGAATGCAGCGCAAGCTATTTGATTCTACAGGCGAAGAAATCTAATAACTATATTGAAGTTACAACCACTCTCGGCCTTAACAGCGCTAATCCATTCCGCTGTATTTACTGTCAAAGCCTAAACTTAGCAGCTGGAGGGGAACCTTGCACTTCTTATGCTATTTCATGTAGGGCAAATTCAGCCTGGCTTTTGAAGATCCTGTGTGCGTTTTCCATTGGATTCTTCTCCCTTCTCCCATTCTGCCACTTTATATAACCAGGTGCGTACAACAAATCAGTACCAGTATTTTTGAACATTGCGCCATATTACAGATCTACTGCCATTCAGACATACATTGATTGCCTAGAGATCGCCTTCAGGTCTATATGATCCAATTCCTTTTGCCATGTCTAAGAAAATTATAGTGCACATTGCTCAAGATGTGCTGTAATCTCATGAGGGGAAAGACAGGGGCAACACATACTCTGTGCAGGCCAATAGTCTCAGAAGCCGTTTCAAAACCACTGAATATTGCCGTTTTCTTCGAGCGCAGACCAAAGCGTGTACGCTGAAGGAAAATAAGCATAAACACATCCAAAAGGCGCTTGGATGCCGGTGCTGCTCATGACAAATTGACACCTCCAAATTGATTGTTTTACACACATTTTGCATCCAGGATAGGTGTTAAAGCAGGGATTAAAGGTAAGCCTGTTAGGAAAGGAAAGATGCCAATAGTCTATACACTTGAGGAGTAAGATGGTGTCTGTTTTTGGCCGGCAGTACATTGTCATGGAGACAATGAAGCTCTGTAGGTGGTCCTTTATGTCTCCCACCAAGTGTTCTTTTTGTTACATACTGTATCTATACTCTGGCAGAAGATATCGCTCTCTGAGATGCAGGACATCTTGTTGCGCTAACAGTTTTTATCCACAAGCTGTTATCAGTGTGAACAGAGCACTTTAATGATTTGCACTTGTTTTGAACTGTTTTAGTCGATCGATTTCACAGTGACATTTGTTTACTGTTTTATTTGTTTTATTTTTGTCTTTTAATGTTGTTTTATGTCTGTATTTGTCTGTGCACACTGGAGACTTTTGCTAATGTATTCCAATATGGTGTTTTTACTGCAAATGGCAAATAAACTGAATCCGAATCTGAATCTATACCACTTCAACTAGATGAGGACGTTGCTGTGAGTCAGGCCCACTCACAACATTTCATGATGAATGTGGTTAAAAATAGTATAAACAAAATGTGAAAACAAATTAGCTGTAAGTGATACTATAACATAATAATGTACTGTACAATCTGGTGGATACATCAATTTTGAGATTACGCCAAAGTTAAATAGTAATATTATTTTACAAGAGGTGGATTTCTGATCAATTCCACTGAGAGAATATGAGCAAAAAAGGCAGAACGTAGCCCTCATGAATTTGAAGGTCTTGGTGTCTTTCTCAATTAAAACAATGAAGTGGATGGGAATCTATTTACTTGAAAGGAATGATGTTTGGTAATCTCCAGATTTAGCAATGTTGGGAATTCAAATTAAACATGTTTTCAGAGGCATCCAACAGTGAAAAAAAAGCTTCAAACACAATAGACGCATACATTACCTCACATTATAATTGCATTGAAAAGCATACCCCCAATACAGAAATAAGCACTAATTGCTAATGAGTTTGTCTTTGCCGATGCAGGAAGGTCTAACATATAAGGACAGTGGTAGGGATCCAAGATACTCAACATTCAACATTTATCAACATTTACAGACATTGGTCATTTGTCCCTTATGGAACAATACCAATCGTTTTTCTATCATTGCATTTCTTGTGCACGGCTGTATAAAGTCCTCCGAGACAACTACTGCTGTGGCAGGAGCTCTGGTGTGTACTGGTGCACACTGGGGTTGCCTTGCACAGTTTCTCCAATGTGGTTTTACTGCAAATGGCAAAACGAATCTTGAATCTCGAATTTAAGGCTATACCAGAAAAAATTCAATTGAATTGAATGAATTGTAAAAAAAATATGCAATAAGAAAATATTTGTTTATTTAAATCCCTCTGGAATACGCATACAGTATAATTTAAAATGTATTTGCAATTAGTTTATGAGGGATTTCAGAGTACACAGTGTTTACCTGTAAATGTATGTGTATGTTTGCAGAATATCCATTTGGACTTAACAGAAAACTGATTCCAAGAAATCTATACATTCAAGTTGTCAAACATATATGGTGTATGCAGATATTGCTACAGTACAGTATACCAAGATTGACCATGTCCTTTCCCCTCACGTCTCTTCAAAGCCCGTTATATCATCACTCGAGAAACTTAAAATCCCCCATCACTCTATAACGCACAATTGAATTCAAGACCACTCTGTGAACTGTATGGTACTCATCCCTGAGCTGTTCCAACTGCACTGAAGTCCAATCTAAATGTTGTCGCTCAAGTGTCGTACTTTGTCCCGGAGAGAAGTTTTAAGGACACCAGGCTTGCCCTATCCAATCCAGCTCGTTCCAAAAATGGATACTTAAATGGGCCCGCGGTTTGGGAAGAGGAGGAGAAGAGAACTGTAAGGCAGAAATGGTCTCCTGCCGTCGCCAAATGTCAGAAAATGAAGGGGGAAGGAGATGGCAGCGTACAAGAGGCAATCAATAGAGTCTTACGTTTCATACTGCAGTGAGGAAATGTGCGTGTGTGTGTGTGTGTGCGTGTGTGTGCATGCGCGTGAGTGTGTGTTTAAAACCAGGGCTTGTGTGCGGCTCTGGATCACATTTCCAAGCAGCAATTCGCCCAGACTGATGAGACAAATTCAAATGTCACTTTACTGAATGTAACTGACCCTCTGCCAAGATGGGTTATTTGACTTGTTCAATCCAGTGGACCAGAGACTTGCATTACTTAAGATTAGGAGGAAGGATTTTTTTTTTTTTTTTTCTAAGCTATGGGAATTTAAAAGGATTTGGGGCCAAGTAGAGGGAGTGAACCTGTATTACTTATGGCTCAATACTGGAAACAAAATTCTACCCTATATAAAATGTATCATACATTAAATAACTTGAGGAACCCAATTTAAAGGTGTGTGAGTGGATCGTCACCATGGTGCATGTGTAAATGGGTTTTCAGCTTTGGTCGTGCCAATGTTGATGATTGCATTTGTTTCTGACATGGTGTGCAATGGTTTTTCCCATATCCCAATGTACATTTCTCATTACAGGCAATATGCAGACATCTTCTCCTGTTATATTAGCAGGTTGATTAGATTCTGTGGTTCCTAACATTTCTTTAATACATGATAACGCTTTCGCCCAAGAGCTGATTGGCTCAGTGAGGGTACTTAATTAACTCTTTTTCACTTTTCTGTCTGAAAAAGCTGTTCTGAAAATGTGACAGAGGACAAAAACTCATGCAAGTGGACGCTATAGCGACAGAACCAAACTGATAAATGTGTAGATAAATGTTGTATGGTTTGAAAGTTGGATAACATTGCTTCAATTATAATTTATTCCGATGTGGTTTTACTGAAAATGGCAAATAAATGAGTCTGAATCTTATATTCTCCACTCTTTGTTGTAACTTCCTTAAGAAAGAAAACTCATTCATTACTTCTCCCTCTGGTGGTGACAGGGAGAGTAAGTTATTAGTCTCATCGTTATTTTTAACAGCCGAAAATAGTGCTTATTAAGTATTTAAAGCATGGGGTCGCCACCAGTAGCTCGCCACCCCCTTCTAGGTAGCTCGCCAAAGGATTTATAAATGAATATATCAAATAATATACCTAATATTTCAGATTGTATTATTCACTGTCATTACTTATTATTGTAAATGCACTTACTTCATGCACTAGCAACAAAAATGTGATGATAAATAATGACTGTACACAATATCAAGCTTGTTCACACCAATATATCAAAAACAAATTTCCCCAGTGCTGCTTAAAAGAGTAGCTCTCTGCCAATATTGTCCCGGGAAAGTAGCTCTCTGGGTAAAAAAAAAAAAATAGACACCTGGTGTATACTATAATCTGCAGTTTGGAAATGAAAAAAAATAAATAAATAACAGTAAAACAAAAAAACAGTAGTCCTTAGCTATACAAACCTGGCCCCATGTACCCAAACTGTAGAAATCCTCTGTTAATGAAAGAACGTGTCTGCTATAAATCCCCTGTCCACATAGAGTGTCTTGATGGCATTATAAATCACAACACCATCCTGGACCTCCTTGCTTTTTCATTTGAGAAAGAGTTGCTGGTCTTTATTGATTTATCTGTCCACTGGCACACTTTCAAGAGGACTTTCCCATTACAGCCAATTACTTTGTTTCTCTAGTCGAAAGCCTGGACTTAGAGTGGGCAATTAGAACCAGTGTGGTGAATCTTAAATGCCACAATAGCATCACCTGTCGTCTGTAATTGATTGCACTCCGTTTTGGCTTGAACAATGACTTTGACATTGTTTTCTTCCCTTTTCTGTCTCTTCCTCCTCTCCTTTCATCTCTCGCTGCAGGCCTGTAGATTCTGCCGAGAAACCTCCCGTAGACCCTTTTTTTGCAACATCGGAAAGCAGCGACTTATCTCCCCCTACGCAAACCCAGGCTTAGGAGCACGGACGAGAACGGAGGACACACTAAAAAAACAAAAGAAGAAGAATGCAGGAGAGGTCTTCTCACCATGACAAATCAAACAAGGAAACAACACAACACCCCCAGACGCACACAGACTTTTGAAGAACTCACTTACACAACATCCCACTGTTTTTCTTTTCCTTTTGGATTTGTGTTACGCCCATAGCTGCATCCTCATGTTTTTTGTATAGGCTATGTATATTTCCCCTCTCTTCGATAACGATTTGTCTGTATTTCAGTCCACATATTGATCATACACTGGATTTTAGCATTGTCCATGGCACGTTGCCAGGAGATACTTGAAACAACATGTGATTCATTTTGTAATATTGCATAAAGCTATACATGATGGCCCTAATCTACCATGCTACCTCTTTGTTTTAGTCCCTCCCCAATCACCTAAAACCTTTCCTCTTTCACCAGGCCAGAAATCGCAAAATGGCAAAGCTCACTGGCCAACTGGAATTGCATTTACGTCTGACTTTGATATTTTCTGTTTTGCTGGTCATAGACTGTGTTCCATCTGATTTTTAGGCAGAGGAAACAAAGCTTTTGTCTTTGTCTGCAGTGGTTGTGGTGTAGACATGAAGATGGTAGCCATAAGCCTTTTAAAAGTCTGTATCTCTCTCTGGAGCTTTCTCCAGTTTGCTTCTGTTTTTTTATTAGTTGTCATGGAGTGGAAAAACGTCTATCTTTTTAGTAACTGTGAAAGTGAAACCTTGAAAAAATATAAATATTTTATTTTTTACCATATGTATTGTATGATTAACTTATGTACATCAGTTGCCCACAGTGAGTAATAAACATAAACAATGGACTTTAGGCACTATTTCTAATGATAACGATGAGGATTTTTGTGTAACCTCATATTGTTTCTCCTTTTTTTTTGGGACTGTGAAAAATTGCAGAATCAGGAGTGTATCCATTTATTTCCTTTGATTTGTCTACTGTCACTTCTGCCCTTTTCAAATCTATAAACATTTGAAGAACTACTGTGGCAGTTTGCAAAAGGCTGTGACTTATGTGCATATGGTTTGAATTCCTGTGTTCTCTTCGGCTCATAAAGAAGCACGTCGTGAGATTGTGGGTCTGTGTGAAAGACCACCAATTTTAAAGAAAAAAAAGATGACATTTTGAATGAGTTATGTCTGTCTTTTGCACTAATTTAATAAAGCCGTTACTGAAAATTCCCACACCACCGTTTGACAAATCTATGTTTACGTAAGGGACGGTACTTCAAACCGGCTTCACTAAATTGCTCGCTAACACACGTACTGGGATTTCTATTGACCTTTATCGCACCAATTGCAGCCATGTCCCCTGACCATTCAAAAGCTGACCTGGCTGCTACTACCTAGATTAATTTATGCAACTTTCTCCCTTTTTTCACTGGCAAAATCACCCACTCGGAACTGGCTTTTATCCTCTACAAGTGTCTTCAATCAGCATCAATCATTCCACCCGGAGCAAAAAGGCGGTTCACCGGTGGCAGGTATTTATTGGCGTTAGAGATGAAAAGACTCAACGTCGAGGGACTATAGCTGTGTTTTTTTGTGTGGTTTTTTTACCCTTTACTTTTTGCTCCGTGATGTGGAGGTGGCAGGTAAGTAGTCGGTAAATTGCTATACGCGACTCGACAGCAAAATTGGAGAGCTTTGTTGATTGTTCCTGCGAGTCCTGGTGCGTTTGTGACATGGAACAAAAAAATAAGTATGGGGGCAGCTGACTAGTTTGGTCCCACTGGGTCACTTAAGGCTATTTAAAAATCAGAGCAGACAGGTTGAGAAGTCATTACTGGTCATTGAAATATTGTTTTTTGACTTCGTGTTCAGGCCTCTCACTCCACTTTATAATCTTCTATAACCTAAACTTTTTCTACATTCTATAAGCTTTTGCTCTGAACACATTTCCGTTCACTTTCTTTCCTGCCTGTTTGAGTTACCAGGCTCTGAATACACGGCTTTGTTGCTGAGTTTTTTGTTTTTCTTCTTTATTTATAAGCGCTTGGAGATGAATCATCTCATTATCCATGGGTCCTCAGTCTTCCTGTTAATCAGTGATTTTACAGATGTCTGCACATAGAGAACAAATTGTATATTAATATTTGGAATTTTTCAAAAATAACAAGTAGAAATGTCTCTCCATTAAAGAGATGCATGTATCTTTATGTATATTCTATAGTTCTTTTCATTTTGACCCTTAAAGTAGACAACCTAAAAAGACTATAGTGTTTTCATTTACACAAAAAGTAAGTAATTTTGACATTTTTCAAGCTTGAGACCGCTGACTTTTTTTCTCTGAGTTCGTGATATGTGGAGGGTACACCCAGCACGCCCGGCTATTTTTGCTCAAAGGGAACACAAAGATATGCATTGCAAAGTTGTCTTTGGACGAGCAGTGCCATGCATTTGAAGCACTTCCACCGACTTTTCCCCTTTGGCATTTCATCTTTTATAATGTGAAATGTTTTATAGATAAGTGTAAAGTATATGGAAGACACTCAGTTTTAAAGACCGTCATTTGACTGGAGAAATTTCCAAGCCAAGATATGGAAGCCTGACTTCTCAAAAAGGTTGTGTGACAGTGGCCTGAGAAGGACGGGATAAGTATGTGCGATAAATCTCCCTACGGGGAAAAGTATTCCTTAACCTTAAAGCCTCCAAAAAAGACAGTTTGGAATCATTTGTCTATTGTCTTATAGTCTGTGTTTTGGGTTATTTCAAGGCTCTCTTTTATCTGGACCTTAATCTTTAGTCCTCAAAGTGTGAAACTGCCACACCATCTGCCATAATGTACATTCTGTGAATCCATTATTACATTTGTGAAGATTTTTGTATTATGCAAATTAAACATGTTTTAGCAATATAGCATTATTTTGACCCAACCGTGCAAGTCTATAATTTTGTTGAAAATGACAGCAGCTAAAAGCGATAAACGCATGCTGTAGATTAGTCCTTATAGAATTCAGAATACAATCTGCCGTTACAGTCGAGCAGAGTGGGCATGCATACTGAGGTTATAACTTATAGTATTTAAAAGGTTGGTCACGTAAAATGTGTTTATATGTGTTTTTAAAGTAATCAATGAAATCTCCACTGAATCTAAAAGGCACTTAAGGCTTCTGCTACCACACTATGCACACTCTGTATGCACTGAAAGACGGAATTGAACATAAACCTATATTTGATGTTATGTAATCCATTAAATTGTGGATTAAAATGTGTTAATGTCAGGATGTTATGTATGAGATGAAAAAATATTTTAACCATATCAAACTATGCCTTTACACATGTAGCGAAATCGCAAAGCTTTAAAATGTTTAATAGACAAAAGGGAGAGGCCTTTCCACAAACGGTTGTCAGCAAGGTTATCGAGTCAACTTGGTTTCAGCTACAGAAGCACCCCTGGGACCAAGTGGAGTCTATAAATGCCACGCCAGGGATTATGTGGCTTCTCAGCGATAAAGGGTGCTCAGAACATGTCCACATTTCTTTTTCCATCAATTGCATAGGTAGAAAGATTGGGACAACCTAACCCAGTTTGAGAGAAGAGGATTAATACACCCACCTTCTTGCTTCATAAATTGATAAAGCACAAAATATCTGTATCTGTAAATGAAAGCTATCCCAGGCCCTTTTTATTTATTTATTATTAGATACTATTATTATTATTATGGATGCCCTGACACCACTTCTTTCAAAGCCGATACGAGTACTTTAATTTGAGTACTTGCCAAGTACTGCATTGTGTTATCTCTGGGAATTCACAAAACTTATACATGTGAAATTTAAAATGTTTTATTTCTCATTTCAACAATAAGAAAATGCTTTGACAAATCAACATTTTAGCAATTATTTAAACAGTCAACATTTAGAGCCGCTGTCATATTCCACTCACACAAATAGTACAAATAAATAGCTCTGGTGCTAGCATAGGGGTTAAACTCCGCGTGGTGGTGAGTTTTCAGTGTCTAATATTATACTTGACATTTGCTTCGATCATGTTGAGATCTACAGTGCAAAGACACATTCAAGTATTCCCACATTATTTGATAAAGACATAAAATTAAACAATATAGAAATCTCATCTTTATGCTTTGGACCCACACAGAATGCCATTTCCGATATGCCTGTTGGTCTTTATAACCGCTGCATGAATAAATCACTAGGTTATTCTGGACACAGGATGACAATGGAGGACAAGGTGAGGGGAGAAGGAAGAACGCAAACCCTAATGCAGCGCCAAAAGTTTGAAAACATCTTTACGAGTTTCTGCAATTTTTACCGACGAACGGGAAGGCGGAGTTTTATCAACTTGTTCATTCCCAAAACAAATCCATTCGATTTTGATTCCACGCCTTAATTAGTTGTGGTTTCTTCGCGGCTTTGTCAGGGCTCTCCCAGCAACTGCGTATCCGGAAACGCCAATAGCGATCTCAGCATCCGATAATGATGATGGTTATATCCGCTGTCCGCCATTGCCCACTTAGCCATTCAGACTCATTTATTCATTCAGATGATCATTTAGTACCTATTAACACAGGATCCGCGTCTGTAATGACCACTCAATTATCATTTTGGCTCTCATTGGACTTGGGCTTAGCAAGGTTAAGTAACGCCCTGGACCTGGGACGACGCTTTCAGATACGAGATGACCATTACAATAGCAATATATTCAACGGGGCCTTTAAGGGGCTTTGAAATCCTCCTTTTGTCTCGTTACACTGTCAAGTCATACAGAATTATTTTCAATTAGCTGATGAAAATGCTATGGTGGAAGACGCTGTATACAATTAAAAGGTTATATCTCAGCAGCATTTTTTTTTTTTTTTACAATGTGAAATCCCTGAACTCATATAAAACTGAGCTACAAAACATTTTAATCAAAAGAGTGGCTCATAGGCTAGTAACAGGAGGGCGGGAATACAATTCACGGACGTATTCTTAGTTAGCGTTTTAATGCTTTCTTTTCTTTTTTTACAGGCGAGGACTGTAACAAAAAGTCGGTGAAATAAATAGACTACAAAAAAGCTTTGTTTGTGATTCCATGGCTAAATATAGACGCTGTAGCACAAACATTGCAGAGAATAATACATCTGCTGCTGACATAATGGGAGGTTTGGAGATGGGGCTACACTATCCATACATCTAGAGATAACGATCAAGAAAACAGAACTATTTCCGGTTCAGCAATTTAGGAGTTTGAATTATATATACGACCATGGCAACGGAGGGATATGTTTGGCTAATATGTTTAATTAAAATGTACTTTAGTTAGTTATGTTAAGACGGGTTAATAGATGACACAATCAATCACAGTTAAAGCTGCACTAACTGACTTTATTTTTGTATTCATTACGAAAATGCTATCCATGTCCTTGCAGTGCATTGGGATATACGTCCTTTTGAAGAAAAAGTAGCACAGATTTGTGTCGGCGTGACATATTTTAGTTCGAGTTTTGATGAAACAAGGAAGAGAATGTGTTTCGGGTCGCAGATTGTGACCAATCACAGCGCACCACTAGTCCCCACTTTCGTGAGAAAAAGACAGCGAGACAGCCATCCAAAAGAAAGTCCCGTTCCTCCGCGCTTCCCGGTTCTATAATTGTATGGTCACGCCATCCACGTGCAAATCCATGTCCATTTATTTATCCATATTGGGAGACGGAAGCTCCGTCAACAACAGTGGGTGTGTGTGGGGGGCGATAGTTTCGTGGGTGCGGGGAGGAGAGCAGAAAGAGCGAGGCCAGCGAGTCCGCGGCTTCAAAATCCCAAAGTCAGTTAGTGCAGCTTTTAGTAAGGAATTAAGTAAGTCATCTTCATGTATGTAGCGCTTTTTTTTTTGTAGTTTTTCCATTCACCCCACTCAGTGATCATGCAAGCTTCCAAACCGTCACCACCCATTCACGCCTATTGTACATGTGTTTTGTGGTAGGGGAAACCTATACAGACACAAAGAGAACATGCAAACCCCCTAACCCTGAACGTGGATTCGAAACCCGCTAGCCATGCCCTACATAACGGCCATGATCAATGAAATATTTAATGACTAAAATGAACCGATTCAGTCCTATCGCAGACTGTGGTTACTGCTACATGAAGAAATTATATACAATTACAATTATACAAAAAAAGCACTTGCACCCTATACTTCTGAGACTCTCCGGTGCATAACATTTTTTGCCTTAAACGTTGCCTTCTGAGAGATGTAATTACGCTTCAGATGTTGTTTCTTGTGGATGTTACGTGTCCTCACCTAGCTCGCTGGATTTGCTCTTCAAATGCAATTGCAACCTTGATGGAGCGGAGATGGCACTCTCTCAAGGACAGGGATATTCATGCCAAGCTGCAACCACCTCCAGATGAAAGCAGAAAGTGGGAGGCAGAAAAAGCGACCTTGGCTTGTTTCCTCCAGCTCCTTCCTGCAATGTGTGTTGATTAACAATCTGCATTAACAGAGCGGCGGAAAAGTCTGTGAACTCTCTGGACGGCTCGCTCACTCGCATACAGGAGAAAACGTCTGCTCATCATCTTTAACAGAGCAAGACACGGAACCAGACTCAAGGCCGCTGTGTGAATACAGAGGATTTACCTCCACGGACACTTTCTGATGAATAAAAGTTGTACGAGAACAGTGTTTCCCAATCAGGGGTGTCGGAACCCTCCTAGAAACTCGTCAGTCTTTGTAAGTACTTGGGTAGAAACTTGGAACCATCTTGATAAAGCTTTGTAAATGATTTGAAGTAATAACATATGGGTTTGACAGTGTTTATCTGTGTTCAGCATAATTTATTTTTTACCTCATTGCATCGATACTAAAAGTTAAGAGGAGACCAAAAATAGTCATAAATAACATTGGGCCTCATTCACGAACGGTTCTTAGGAACAGATGTGTACGTAAATCCTACTTACGCGGGTTTTACGAAGAAAGTGGCATTCACGAATATTTCTCGTAACCAGAATTTCTCTTGGGCAAGTACAAATCCTACGAGTCCTCAGGAGCACTCGTACGCATTCAGTGCCGACATGTTCACACGCTGGGGTTGTCCTCTTTGGTGAAGTTGAATAAAAATACAACATTCCAGTGATATGTCCGTCATATCGATGTATGTATTTATTTATTTGTAGTAATCTTTATTAGTAATCTTTATTTATATACCGCCTTTTTCACTGCAGATCTGGCCTACTTTTTAATTCATTTTGAAATGAAATGTGCCAACGCTTTATCAAATACAGTGGAAATCTTGCCGTGTATTAGTGACCCCTTCCTATTTATAGGGGGCATTTCTTTATCCACGGGACACAGAACAACGGCATATATACTGCTGCTGCAGGAGGTTACTGGGTCCGCGCTGAGTCTCTGCGCTGGTCTCTCCTATGGATCTATACGGGTCTGCACTGGTCTCTCCCATGGATCTATACGGGTCTGCACTGGTCTCTCCCATGGATCTATACTGGTCTCCACTGGTCTCTCCCATGGTTCTAGACGGGTCTGCACTGGTCTCTCCCATATACGGGTCTGCACTGGTCTCTCTCCATATGGGTCCGTGCTGCATGCTCCTGGATCCATACGGGTCCGCGCTGGTCTCTCAAGTCTGGTCTATGCGGTCTATCTTCGGTCCGCGCTGGTCTCTGCGCACCGGTCTCTCCAGTCAGGTCACTCCAGTCTATGCGGTCTCTCCTATAGGTCCGCGCTGGTTTCTGTGTGCTGGTCACTCCAGTCTCTCCTCGGGTCTGCATTGGTCTCAGCGCTGGTCCGCGCTGGATCTCCTCCCAGGGTCCAAAATATTTTGAGATTAATCTCAAAACATTTTCAGAATCAGAATCAGAATCATTTTTATTGCCACGTGAGTAACAAGTTATCACTTGGAAATTGTCTTGGCATTTTTTTTTTTTTTTTTTTTTTTTTTTTTCAGATTTGAGATTCATCTTTAAAATAATACATAATATATTGTTAAATTAAGCTCATAACATTTTGAGATTAATCTCATCATATTCTTAGATTAATCTCATAATTTTGCTAGTTCGATTTTATTATCATAATATTTCGACTTTTAAGTCAACATTTTATAACTTTATTCTCAGTCTGGTGAAAGAAGAAAAAAGGGTGAATCTTTTGCTCCGTGGCCTGTTGCTTTAGGCCTGTTGCTGTTTCCTCTGCCGTCTGCACACGGCCCTGCAGTCCCTTATATGGGCATTAGTGGGCGGTTACTTATGCTAAGTACCTATGCTAATGAAGCACCTGGCACGCGCGCTGTACTTACGAGGAAATGGGATTCATCAATCTGAGAGAACAGCTGCGAACAATTCAGCGGCTTACGAGTGCGTTGATGAATCCCACGTGGGGACTTCTTAGAAATCTACTTAAGGACAACTTGAGAAGAAAGTTGAGTAGTTTCTTACGAAGTTATTCGTGAATGAGGCCCATTGTGTAGCAATATTGACTTTCGACCCAAATGCAGAACTCCAGCCTTCCCGGGGCAAGGTTTGACATGATTTATTTATAGGTTTTGCATGAAGGTTTTGGGCAGTGGGAGTCAAGAGGAGTGGTGAGTATTGGGCTGGACAGGATTTGGGCTGGGATGTCTGGAGGAACAGAAGCCTCTAGCCGGAAGTTTCAGTGAGACGGCAGAACTGAGGAAAACTAGATTGTTCAAAAATGTGTTTGCATTGAGTAGAAGTATGAGTTTGACTGATGATCTGAGACCGGTGATTTTATACGTGATAAAGGCAGAGCTTGTAGGTGAACCACGGACTTCTGGTTAAAAAACACAAACTGTGCACGAAATATGTTTAGGAAACAAATATATTACATATTGTCAGATTCTAGCAATGAAATTAATCCAGGACTGAGGCTGTAGCCCGGGACTGAGACTGTAGTCCAGGACTGAGGCTGTAATCCAGAACTGAGGCAGTGTAGACCAGGAATTGAGATGTAGTCCAGGAATTAAGCTTTAATCTAGGACTGAGGCTGTAGACCAGGACTGAGGTTGTGTATTCCAAGACTGAGGATGTAGCTGAGTCCAAGATTGAGGCTCTAGACCAGGTCTAAAGTGCATCTCTTTGCTGCAAAGTGTTCTATTACTTTGCCAGTTCTATTGCAAACCCATAATCATCCACTGAGCACCACACGCATATGTTTAATGTTTGTCAAAGCCATATTCTAATTCATCATGCAAATATTTTGTTTTCTGACTAGACGTCAATTTAGCACAAGGCTCTGAATGCAAATTAGCCATTACGAGATGAATTGGGTAGTTTTAATCAGAAATTCCATTTTTACAAACTTTAAAATTGCATTCAACCAATTAAATTCTAAATGCCAAACCCTGCCCTTTCAGCTCTCGAGACCTTACCCTTTGTTAACTTAAAACTTAGTAGTAGTACTAGAGAAAGGACATAACCAATTCATATTTTACACATAAGAAAACTACTAAGAAGAAATAAAAAAGGAAGAAAGAATTCTAAATCACTACTCCTCTCGTCCCTCTGGAATTAAAGTTCAAACCAACCAAAGCATGACGAACTGAATGGTCAAAGGTCTGGAGCATCAAGTCAAGAACGTCAAGATAGCTGGGGTTACACACACACACGACCAGTGACTAAGTTCTACCTCCAAATGAATGTTAAGCTCCTTCACTGCTTCACTGCCAAACCTCCTGTTACACATCAGGCTTTTCCTGTTACTAAGCTCATAACTTCTGCATTGCTTCAATAAGGGAAGGTTGGATCAAAGAATTGTGAAATACTCATTATTCAAATATTATGTGTATTAAGGACTACTTGAAGGTGTTCATAAACCAATACAAATGCAAATAGTCCGTGGAGGGAATGGAAATCATGTTTTCTTCACATGGCACATTTAGTATTTACATCTGACAAAAACTGTTCATGTGACGTTTGCGCGGCCTCTTTGCATTCACAAATTTCCAAAAACATGCTGGGCTGTTTTATGTCAAAAAGCACATGGAGGCTGCTCCGTGCTTATTCTTTAAACACACATACTCACACACACACACATACTTGTGATGTTTTACACAAGTGTTTTTACTTTGAAAGCATCAGTGCATTGGACCGGAACCGGATGTACTTGATACATGACAGTGATATTGCGGCCTCTAAAAAGACCGGATAATAAATAAGGTCTCCACAATGCATATCGTCTTTTCTGCATTGAGTTAACTTACAAACATTACATTGGCGACGAGTGTAAAGGCTAAGGCAACGCACCGTAAGAGACACATGTTGTTGCGCCGAAGATCAAAGAGGTGAACTGCAAACTAGCCCGACACGTAAAACTACAGCAGAGCTAGTTGGAACTGGGCTAACAAACAAGCATGGCTACACACGCCTCACCTCTCCCTCATTTCGACACGGAAACCGAACCGAGTTCTGTCGGACCTCGTTGGAACAAGTGGTTGCAGAGGTTTGAAAACTACACCACTGCTGTTAACATTACTGGCGATGCAAGATTAAAAGCACTGCTGCTGCACGTTGCCGGAGAAAGAGTGCATGATATTTACGACACATTGTCAGCAGATGGCGACAAATACGCTGATACTAAACAGAAACTCACAGCCTATTTCACACCCAAGAGAAACGTCCAGTATCAAGTCTACTTGTTCAGAAAAGCTGTACAGGAACCTGGGGAAAACTTGGACACTTACCACACAAGATTAAGGATTTTAGCAAAAAACTGAGTTTGCAGACACAAATGTGGAAATCAAGACACAAATCATACAAAGCTGTGCGTCATCACGTCTGCGCAGAAAAGCATTGAGAGAGCCCGATCTATCTCTAGAGGATATTCTGAACCATGGCCGTGCATGTGAGCTGTCTGAAATGCAAGCTACAGGCATGGAAGGTGGTAGTGTGGCCACAGTAAATAAATTATACCACAAAGTTAAACCAAAAAACCCAGAGAGCGGCAACTGGTCGCCCAAAAGGCTGTCTAACAACCGCTGCAGAAATTGTGGAGGCAGCTACCCTCATGAAGGTGAATGTCCAGCGAAAGGTAAAGAATGTAAAGCATGTGGCAAGTTGAATCATTTTGCACGACAATGCCGTTCAAAACAAAATAGGAGACAAAGGAGACAAAATACAAAAGTCAAAGAAGTTACAAAAGTCTCAAAACTTCCAAAAGTGTGAATCAGGTATCAGAAGGTGCTTCACGTGAGAAAACGGGTGCCACATCCAGCAGCGATGAGGCCTATGTTTATGTTGTTAAAGCAACTAACACCACCAAACTTCCACAAACTACTGTCACAATGATGGGTACCCAGACTCTTGTCCTAATTGACTCTGGGGCCACAGCCAACTGTATAAGTGAAACAACTTATGACAAACTGCTTCCACGCCCAACACTGAATCCAACTGACACCAAGATCTACCCCTATCGCTCAACCGAGTCATTGCCAGTGTGTGGTGCGTTTGAGTGTAGTGTGGAAAAACATGAGAAGAAAATAAAATGTACCGTGTTTGTGATTAAAGGTGACTGCTTCAACATTTTGAGCTATGAAACTTCAAAGGATTTAGGCCTGATTCACATCATTACAGCAGTATCTGGCCACACACAGCACTCTGTGGCCGATGAGCTCGTTGAAAGCCACCCAAAGCTGTTCAAAGGCATTGGAAAACTCAAAGATTTTCAGGTAAAGCTGCACATTAACACAGATGTTAAAACCACGTGCCAACCACATCGACGTGTTCCCTTCCATCTACGCCAAAAAGTGGAGGACGAACTTCAAAAGCTACAAGATGATGACATAATTGAGGAGGTCACTGGGCCAACACCATGGGTTTCACCCATAGTAACACCTCCGAAACCAAAAGATCCAAACAAAGTGAGGATTTGTGTTGATATGAGGCAGGCGAATACAGCCATTGAAAGAGAACGCCATATCACAACCACGATCGATGTAATACACGAGTTGAATGGTTCAACTGTGTTCTCCAAGCTCGATCTCAGAGCAGGGTACCACCAACTAGAACTTCATCCAGACAGTCGGTACATAACCACGTTCACCACTCATCTTGGACTGAGACGATACAAGAGACTAAGTTTTGGTATATCCTCCGCAGCTGAAGTGTTCAAAAATGCAATATATCAAACGCTCCAAGGACTGAAAGGAGTAAAAAATCTCAGTGATGATATCATTGTTTATGGCCCAAATCAAACTGAGCATGACAACAACCTCAGAGCTCTATTTAAAAGACTTACAGAGACTGGTCTCACACTGAATCGTGAGAAATGCGAATTCAACAAGACAAAACTTGAATTCTTTGGCTGCACCTACACCTGCAGACATCAAAAGTCTTCGGGGCATGGCAAATTACTGTTCCAGATTCATCAAAGACTTTTCCTCGATCTCAGAGCCTCTCCGTAAGCTTACAAGACAAGACACACAATGGACATGGGGACATGAACAAAAAGTGGCACTCCAAGCGCTTAAAGACAATCTCACGAGTGACACAACCATGTCATACTTCTACCCAGGTAGACAAACTGAACTGATAGTTGACGCTAGTCCTGTGGGACTGGGTGCAATCCTTTGTCAAAAAGATGAAAAGGGGATGAAGCATATTGTTGCATACGCAAGTCGTTCGCTCAGTGATGTGGAGACGAGATATTCTCAAACAGAAAAAGAAGCTCTTGCCATTGTATGGAGCTGTGAACACTTTCACCTTTACATTTATGGACATCCATTCATACTTGTAACTGATCACAAAGCACTGGAGATCATATGGAATAACCCAAGATAAAAACCACCAGCCAGGATAGAAAGATGGGGACTCAGACTCCAACCATACAACTTCAGAGTAGAATACAGAAAAGGTGCGGACAATCCTGCTGATTTCATGTCCCGACATCCGCTACCGTCACACAACAGTGAAAGCACAAGAGCAAGTAAAGTTGCAGAAGAATATGTGAACTTCTTCTCGTTTCACTCCACACCAAAGGCCATGACACTACTAGAGATAAAAACTGAGACTCTGAAAGATTCTCTTCTGCAGGAAGTGATCTGTTGCATCAGAAACAACACATGGCATCTAACTGAAAAGTCACACAATTCTGAAACACTGACGAAATTTAAACATGTCTGTAGTGAACTGACAGTAACCCAAGATTCAGACATCCTTCTCAGAGACACAAGAATCGTCATTCCTACTACTTTACAAGACAGAGCCATTCAGCTTGCCCATGAAGGACATCAGGGCATTGTGAAAACAAAATCACTGCTACGAACCAAAGTGTGGTTCCCAGACATTGATCGAAAAGTGGAAGCCATAGTTCACAATTGTCTGGCATGTCAATCAAACACACCGATCACACAAAACGAGCCACTAAGAATGTCACCTTTACCAGAAGCACCATGGCACAACGTGAGCGCAGATTTCTATGGACCTCTTCCCACAGGAGAGTATCTTCTCGTCATAACTGATGATTACTCTCGCTATCCTATTGTTGAAACTGTGAGGTCAACGTCAGCTGGTACTGTCATCCCAGTCATGGATAAGGTGTTCTCTGTCTTTGGAATACCCAGAGTTGTAAAAACTGACAATGGTCCGCCATTCAATAGTGATGCATTCTCACAATTTGCAGACTATCTTGGTTTTCATCATCGGAAGATAACACCTCTTTGGCAGGGACGTGCGGTGAGGTTTGTGATTGGGGAGGCACTGACTTTAAAAGTCAGATTTACAATCATTATTCAAATAAAATAGCATTTAATCACCAATGCAATGACATCCACAAACTTTATATACTGTAAAGATAAGAGAACCAGCTTCTTTTAATAATCTCACAACAAATCTAGCTGCTGACTCTGCTCCGCATCAAACAACATCTTTAAGAAGCGCAGGTGCGAGAGACGCGAGGAGAGAGAGACGCGAGGAGAGAGGAGCAGAGAGAGACAGAGAGGAGCAGAGAGACGGAGACGCGAGGAGCAGAGAGAGACGGAGACGCGAGGAGAGAGAGACGCGAGGAGAGAGAGACGCGAGGAACATAAACAATAATTTAAACAAGTTGCAGAACTCTTGAGCAGTGTTTGAATCAGTGTTTTTCGGAAAAGCACTACTTTGCCGGTATCTGTCAATGTTCAACATAAAACACAGATTAACAAACTCCTCCCCCGCAGCCGGACTAACCTCGTAAGTCCAGTGGTGGTCTCCCAGTCTATATTAATTCTTTCTTTGTTTGAAAGTCCAATTGAGAAAAAAAATCTTCATTCAAATCATCCATTTTCCAGCAAAAGAAATAGCATTTTGGGCTGATTGTTTGTTAGCAACTCTGGTATGAACTTTATGCTCACTATCACCCCTAGCGGTGAGGCACAGATACCGCCTGCCTCACGCCAAGCTTTTTCCTTGTGTGTTCATCTACGATCAAAAGACTTAAACTAAATATAAATTGTACACACATACGTGCAATACACTACTAAACACTAAGAGGAGTTTAAAAAATGTTTTTAAAGCAGGATATTTGAAACAAACGGTGATATATCAACTGCACGAGCTGAGTGCACTCAGACACACACACACACACTGTGAGGGAGCGGTCTGGGGTGAGGCACGCAGGAGCGCTGCCTCACCTCGTCTCTTTGAATAGGAATAACGGGATTTCGGCGATTTTGACTTCAGAAATGATCAAAACTGATGGGAACCGTGCCGAATATACATTAAAAGCATAGGACAGTGGATATAAATTATATATTTAAACTAAAATAATTATTAGTTTCCAATAATGGCAGGTGAGGCTCTGCCTCCCCTGCCTCCCCTGACTGCACGTCCCTGCTCTTTGGCCTCAAGCTAATGCCACAGCTGAAAGATTCATGAGAACACTAGGCAAAGCTCTGCGTGTAGCTGAAACAAAAGGTGTTCCCTGGAAACAGCAACTAAACATCTTTCTGCGTGAATACCGATCAACGCCCCACAGCACGACAGCAAGTTCACCATATGAGGTACTGTTTCAACGCAAAATGTATACAAATATCCCTTCCATCAGTATCACCGCAAAACAAAGTTCAGATGCTGATGTGAGAACAAGAGACAATAAGGCAAAATCAAAAATGAAGGACAATGCAGATTTAAAGCGCCATGCCACGCCGCATTCACTCACTCTCGGTGACACTGTGCTCCACCGTCAACCAAAGCATAACAAACTGTCACCACCGTACAACACCAAACCCTACAAAGTGACCAAAGTGAATGGATCTGCAGTTACTGCAACACGCGACGGACACTCCATTGTCAGGAGTGCTTCTTTCTTCAAGAAAATCACACCTGACATCAAAAACGTCATCATCAATCCAAAAGATAGTCCTGTCACATGTGTCGAACCCAGGTATCCCTCCAGGAATAACAGACGCTTACCTGCTCACTTACAGGATTACATTGGACCCAGAGACTAGCATCTATTCGGAGTGCAAAGTTTAGATTGGTCGTTATAAGCTACAGTAAATGTTTTGTTTGATTGTCAAAAGCACTTTTTTGTTACATGCTGTGTAGACCAATGTTGAATTACCTTTTCATGACCTGTGTGTTAAATTTTGCAGGGTACGTTTGGATATAGCACAATGGTGTTGATGTTGCAGTTCGTAAACTGTACAATGTTTACAGTGTCTTTATACTTAAAAAAAAAAAAAAAAAAGAGCAAATGTGATGTTTTACACAAGTGTTTTTACTTTGAAAGCATCAGTGCATTGGACCGGAACCGGATGTACTTGATACATGACAGTGATATTGCGGCCTCTAAAAAGACCGGATAATAAATAAGCTCTCCACAATGCATATCGTCTTTTCTGCATCGAGTTAACTTACAAACATTACAATACTCACTCACACACACACACACACACACACACACACACACACACACACACACACACACACACGTTCAGTGGGACTAACCTCAATTGTGGTAGATAAAGTATTTTATTATTCGACTTGTAGGTAGTGGAGGCGTCAATGCTCCCCAGAGAAGCAATTTGTTTGTCATTGTTGGGCTCATTATGTCCCTTTGCGGTTGGATGCCTGTGATTTTCCCTCAGGTAGTGAACGGAAGCAGAGGATGGACTCAGCACATTTCCTCTGAGTCGGAGGCAGAGCAAAATTATGAAGCAATCAAGGTGTGGAGCCGCCACATAAACAGGATATTTGTAGTGGGTACAAAATGTAGTTTTTGCCCTGATGTAGAATTTGCTTTTGTTCTTTTAAAGAACGGATAGATTGAATTGAAGTTGCAATGACTTTCCTTTAAACCTGAACATATAGACATCTAAAATGTGGATGATCAAGTGATACAACACAACAAATGTGAGAATTCTAAAAGAATCAAGTCAGAGCAATAAACCTGTTTACATTAAAATGCATGCAAGTATACCACTAAAGATAACTTTTAAAAACCCCTAAAAGCACACAACATTACTCTTTGATCTATGCTCTTTGAGCATAACTCTAGCAGCCTATATGCTCAAAAAGTCATTCATAATAAGAACTGGGATGGCAAAGTGCACATATTTAAATAGTAAAAAAGCAAAGATTGGGAACAGATTAACCAAAGATTTCTCCTTGAGAACTGTGTCCTGCTGAAGCAGCCTGAGGGGGATGCAGATCTGCAGGACAGCGATCACTTGGAAATGTACTTTGTTCAACAGTTGATATGTTTTACTGAGAGGCAGCAGCTTTCAGCAGAAAGTGGTCTAATAATGTGAGCACATAGGATTCTAAAAGGCAGCATAAGTTTGACATTCATGGTTGGATTTTTCTATTTATTCTTTTAAAACAATTGGTTGGTGTGAAAAGCGTTGGCAAACAGTATTTGTGGCCATATATAAAACAGTTTTGTCTTTACTCTGTGTCTGAATATACAAAGTTTGAAATAATACTTCATTCTTAATTCAATCAAGAGAGAATTTTTACCCAACAACCTAAATGTTCCATGTAGGAGCTTATAACTTGTACTATACTTAAACTTGTCACTCAGTTGTTCTTTGGTGCACGTTGCTTTTGAGTTTAACTGAAGAAATAATCATTTTTCTAGTAGTCATGAACGTGTTGGGTGTATACCCTTTAATCTTCCTGCTTCCAAGTCCAGTTATGTCCTGTGTAGAACATACACTCTCCTCCTCAGGCCTCCTGCTGGAACGGCGGCAAACTGTTCCAATCAACCCCAATGTAATGAAAGGAAAGTTGAAATTAACCACTCCACTGTGCACTCCTCTGAAACACAAACACAGAATAACCCATTTGTACTTTAACATTCACTGATATTCTTCTCTCTTCTCTGCAGTGTTCTAACTCGAATAAATCTTTCAAGTCCCCCGCGGCAAGTCTCCTACGCAGATAATAGTGTGACTTTACCATTCCGCAGTCTGACAGATCCTCAGCTCAGGTACAATCAGTGTGTGCTTAGAGCTGAGACAACCTGCAGACTATTAAATTAGACAGTGTACAGAATTACAAGACAATCGCTAACTTCCAAATCTCATCCAAAACACATTGCACACTGTAATTGGAAGCATTTTTCAGCCACGAGTCCTCCACCACCTGGGGACTTTCATATTACAGTGCTGTATTGCTAATGCCTAAATGTGATTTGACACAAGAAGGCCTCCAGTCAAAGCTGTGGATTTACTGTAGAAGAGCACAGTTTTGGGAGGCTGTGTGTCAGCAAAGTGGTGCGGTAAGCTACTTATCGTATTATAAAAACTTATTGTCATGTTTGGCTTCGTTCAGAAACGTAAGCCTCCATCGCGCGCCGTCTTCCCTCAAGAAAGAAGTGCCATTAAAAAAACAAAAAACAAAAGATAATGCCTTGATTCTACAGCAACAACCTGAAAGCACACAACAGCAAAGCCTTACAGAAGCGATTACTTTTATAGACTGAGGACAGAGCGGTTTAAAATAATGCTGCAGTTTGGGTCAAATTGAGTTGGCTTAACCTCGTGCCTTTCAACATTTTGAGTTTGCAGCAAGCATTGATTTCTTTCTACTTTGTTTGGTCAGGCCTTTCCATTTCTTTTTGTTTCGTGATATTTTCATTTGGGAGTTTTGGTTGAATTTCCAGAATGTATAGAAGTATGAGATCACAGATGGAACAAAGGAATGTATAATTGATTAGTGCAGCTCTCAAACTTTTCTGTGCCAAGAGTCAGTCGGAGCAGAACTGAGACTGATTTCAACAACTGTGCGGCAAACCATCAAAAGGTCACATGGTCATTTTAGGTTAGGTGTTGGCATAAAATACTTTACATGCAGCACGGCAGACGGCTTTTTGCAGCACTCACAGCAAGAAGATCCAGGGTTTGAATCCCAGTCGGGAACAGGGCCTTTCTGAGTGGAGTTTGCATGTTCTCCCCGTGTCTGCGTAGGTTTCCTCCGGGTGCTCTGGTTTCCCCTACCACTAAAAACATGCTCAATAGGTAAAATCCTCCAGCTGCGGAAGTCCTGACCCAGCCGAACATCAACATCTGGAGATCGGTTCCCGGGCGCTGTTACTACGGCGACCACTGCTCTTAACATAAGCCTTAGTGGCGTTAGGATGGGTCAAATGCAGAGGACAAATTTTCCCGCGGGGATCAATAAAGTGCACATTTACATTTTTACAGTGACAACATACGAGATGGACATTGCTCAACTTTTTGGCCGGGCAAAGGTGCAACAACCAATCAGAGAGCAGTATACATTGTGAAATCAGGAGAGACGCAGTGATTGTGTACATATGTTTTCACCCCAATTTACTACCGTGACTAGAATAAAAAAGTTCTGCAAACACGATCACTCCAAAAAGGAAATACCGGTTCTTTCAGACGCAGCTCCAGGAACAGATACTCCTGTAATAGGACCCAGACACGCCGTAAGCTGCACTAGTTGTTGAGCTAGCTTAAAATGATCTGCCATCAAAGCCTGTCAGCCACTACCGCCGTGTGTTTTCTCCAGCATCACTGTTTAGTGCGTTGGTTTTACTAAAGGGCTGATTTTGAATAATCTGACCTCCAAAATGCCACAAACGTGCAGCGATGCGGTGGTGGTGGGAACAGGGTTTTAAACTAATTCAAAAATGATGAAACTGTTTTATCATAGTTTTCACCTGCATGTATTTTTTGGCCTTTGTCATTTTCGAACAGAAAAGTTACAATGAGAGGGCCAGGGATCCTTCTTACAAATCTGCAAAGTATAAAATGTTCAGCGGGAAAGTTGTGGCCTGAATTGTTAATCGTATTTTACTCTAACAAGACTTTGGGACAAACAACATGTATTATTTATGAAGAAAAGAAAAGTGTGGTACCCTTGCTTTAATGTCTAATGTCCCGCTTTAATTGCATGCATTAGTATGTTATTGAGTTTGGTGAGGTCTCTGTGACTGGTGGTACGGGTGTGTTCTGGAGGAGGTGTAGGTTGTTGAAAACGGCAGTCGCACATGCAGCGCTGAGCCTCAGAGGGACACTGGGGCTGATGGCAGCACATCGTAAACATTCCTCTTCCTGACAAATAGAAAACAGGCTCAGGTACAACAGGAAGAGCTGCGGAAAATGCTACACATACAACACGGTAATGGAAACTGGTAAACAAAAGGGAATAGTGTCATTAGTCAGTTCAGTTGGTCTGTATTATTGTGTATTTATTTACCAGGGAAATCCCATCAAGATTGGAAACCTCAATATTTCAAGGGAGTTATGGCCAAGAGGCAAAGAAAGACATTGAATAGAGAAACGATAAAGTCCCGCCCAGACCAAGACAGTTTTGAAACCGTATAGTATAAAGACAGAACCGACTCTGTAAATGTATCCGTCCACACAAAGCTGAAGACAAATCCAAGTCACCTGAGAGTTTGTAATGTACGTACTCAAGGTTCAAGGTATCTTCAGTATCCCCGAGGGGCAGTTTGGTTGCAGCAGCAGAAAGGTAAACATATATACAAGAACACAATAAATACGCAATACAACGGAATTAAAATGATGAGTTTAAAATACCAATGGCAACAGTGGTAAAAGAGTTCTTAAATTTTAGTGGTGCTATGTCTGCGGCCAGATGGAAGCATCTTAAACTCTGTACTCGGCCAATGGCGGCGCTGCGAGGCTGTGACAGGACACAATGAATCAGGTAAAGATACACGCTGCACACCCGCTGCTCCTCAAATGGAAAAAAAAAACAGCTTGAACAGGTGAGAAGAGAATTTTTCTTCAGATTTGACTGAAATGAGGAAGAATATTGCACATGGACTTTTGCCTCAAAGAAAGATTTTGAATAACTCGTGATGGGTTTGGCAGTGATGGAGGTCAGAGATGGAGTGGTGATGTCGTTGTGTTGAAAAAGTATTCAGGGACCAGTATAAAGCAGTTTAAAATGAATCCACTCCGGGACCAGGTTTTGGTTTTGATGATAGCTTATTTGTTCGGCTGATGCAACTGGAAACATTTATGTCTGGACAGAGTTTGAAATGACAGGATGACGCAAGACCTTCTCGACCGACTCCCACTGATGTCTGCTGTTGTTGTGTCGTTGAGCAAAACACTTAACCCCACTTTGCCTGAAGCCTCCGCTGAAAGATCAAGGCTATGCTCTCACCGACAGAGCAGCCATCCTCCAGTGGACTCACCGCCTACAGGAGGATCAGTGAGGCGCTTTGAATTGGGTTCAGCTCTGACTAGGGATGTAAATCGGTGACCGTTTAACCGGTGGTTGACCGTCACAGCGTTAACCGGTCAAAGCTGTCGGTTAAAAATAAGAAAAAGCGGAGAGGGGAGGTCTCTTAATAAGGCTATTAATAAGCCCTATTTGTACGATGTGACGAGCGGGTCCGTATCTAGCTGTGTGCGCCAATGCATTAGTAGACTACGGGCGACTTTCATGGCGCACGCTCCACATATGCACGCAGCCACGCACGCGCACACACGCACGCGCGCGCACACACACACACGCACACACACACACAAACACTTTCCCCCCCTCCATACGTAACATCCACACGCATCATCTCTCCCCTCTGTTACCGCCAAAGTTCCACACTAGTGCAGGTCAGAACTACATTGGAGCTTATATTTACACACACATACATACATGTATTGTACACACACACATACCGGTCTGTCGCGCACCTCTGTGTCTCGCAGCCCAAAGAATCCTCGCAAATACGCGGCCCCAGTCAAACACATGAAACATGTTTGTGCTGCTGGTCCTTGTCATTAGATCAGATCCACACACATCACTTTTAAACTTTAGCGGAGACCTGCGAGACGCGGGGTGTAACTCGCTGCTCTGACCATGTGAACAAGCCGTCTTTTGCTTAAAAATGCTTTAACCTGCAGCACAGTATGGGAAGATTAAAAAAGCAGTTCTCTGTGCGCAAAGGTTCCGAAGCTGTTGCGGGTTTTGGCGCCGCTGTCTCAGCTCTGATCTAGTAGAACGCATAGATAAACTTATGAAAAGTACGCGGCTCGAAATGGCTGCTATTTCAAAGAACGTGGACTATTTTAAACTACGCGGTTAACCGGTTTCAACCGGTTAATGAGGCTCGGTGGTCGGTCATGAAAATGCATAGTTTTTTACATCCCTAGCTCTGACCCATGTGACCCAGAAATGAACAAAGGGAAAGAAAATGGATGGATGGAAAACTGATCCTTTTCATAACATACACTCTTTTTACTGTATTAATGCACTGTCTTTCTTTGTTTTAAATGAGGGGTTTTGCAGCTCACACTTGCACGGTTTCATTTTCTAACATGACGATAAACGGTTTGGAGCACTGGAGCACAAAAGCAATTCTGTTAAATAGAAAACTAGTTTATTTCAGATGCAGAAAGGCACACATTGGACTGAATTTATCAAAATGGATACTCCAAATATTTTTCTTTTCCTTTTCTTTTCATCAGAGGCCATTTTCTTTTATTGTCTGCTAATTCACACACTCTTCGGCTTTTGAGAATCCACCAGCACTTCCAACACACAGTAATGTGGGGAATAAGGACAGCTGCTGCCAAGGTTGTGTCCGTACCAGGGGAGGCAGAATAGCTTTAGATCACCACTTTCTCATCAGCCTTGATCCTAAATGGATTTCTATACAACCAGCTGAGATCTCCCTCTTTAATATGTTATAGATTAAAAGTGTCCTTAGAGTTTGGATTAAGGTCTGCAAGGTTATTAATGTTTGTGGCATAGCTGGGAAACTTATTTTCCATGCAAGTAATAATCCTTCCCAATAGGACCAACTGAAACTGAAATATCTGATTGTGTTACGTACAGCTCACGAAAATCAAATCATTTAAAGTGGGGGTACCAAACTTTGTTTCTATGGATAATTCGTTTTGTTGGTCACAACAGAAAGTACACTTTTGTGAGCAAATCAGACCTCAACCTGCGTCTTTCTCTTTTTAGTAAAGTACATAATAAGGATTTATTTTGTATATTGTATATAGAAGAAGTTTTTTTTTTTTTTAAGCCAAGGTGGACTAGTTTCTCACCAAGAAGGTCCTAGGTTTGAATCCCTGTCAAAACAGGGCCTTTCTGAGTGGAGTTTGCATGTTCTCCCAGTGTCTGTCTAGGTTGCCAAGCATCAACATCTGCAGGTTTGGTCCTGCCAGAGGCCCCTGTGGCATCGCAGGATGGGTCAAATGCAGAAGATACGTTTGTCTACAGGGATGAAAAAGTAAACAATAAAGGTAAGAACTAAGTGAGTTAATTGGCTAAGGGAAGGTGGTCTTGTCTTTTCTGTGACGGGGCTACAAATATATGCAAGTGTAACTAGAGATTGAAATAAACTGTTGCAGGAGTTCTGATGGATTTTATGACATTGTCCCATTGTTGAGGTTTGAAAGTTTTAATGTCAGTTTTGCAATGTTTTCATAAAACTCACTCAATTAGATGTAAATGGCTATGTTTCAATCATTGTCTGTGTTAAACCATGTTTTAGTGGTTAACTGAAGCCTTTTGAAGTGAAATGAATATATTTACCCATTGGCCCTTTGAGTTGTCAAACTGCCATCTTTGGCACAAAGAGGGGCACAGCGCTGAAGGACAAGCATTTTGCTCTGACATCATTAGAAACCATGAATCACCAGGAATCTGACACATTGGCAGTGATTTGAGTTACACCACAACTATAAAGTGGTTTGGGAAACATTTAGAAATGACAGCACTTTCCTTGACTATTAAGAGCCATTAAAGGTGTTAACAGGCCCCACAGTCTGGCAGGTTCATTTGGAAAAGCAGAGTGAATTAAGTGTATTTCATTTTTCATTCTGTCCATAGGCAGCAAGAGTCTGACAGGAATTATGTGTCCTTAAATCGTCTGGACTAATTGCGTGGCTGTGAATACAAATATCGGACTGTGTAATGATACGCTGTGTTAACAAAGTTCGATTGATCTCTCATCACTGCAAAACAGATGTAGCATCACTGTCTCATCGCAAATCAATTCCTTTTTGTTCTTGAACTCTCCGTCTGACTCTGTTGAACAAGTCATAGAATGTTGAAAGGAAAATACATTCAACAATGAAACAAAGCAAAATGTTTGTTTTGAAAAATGGATCGCACATGTAATTGCAATGTTGTTACAGCGAGCTCAAAAATAAGGATTTATCTACTTGCACTTGTAAATACAAGTTTTTGTGTATTTATGGGAGTTGAAAGTTTAAATTTTTGAAGGGCATTTGAGATGGAGAAAGTTAATTTAAGTTCTTCAGACGTCACCTGAAATGTTGAGATAAGTCTTGGTCAATTTGGGAGACGGATGAAGTGATTGTATGGGACCATTGTGGTGGGTGTGTGCCTGTGTCCGTGTGAGAGACTGAAATGATGGGGAAAAAACTCTGAATTCTGGAGTGGACTGAAGGGCAGCTGGCATAAGAGCTGTGCAGTTGGGAGATACATGGAGTCAATGGGCTAAGTAATTCAACTGACAGCTAATGAGAATGAAGGCTGGCCTTTCTGGTCTGTCAAACTCACTCCTCCTACTCCTGGCTCCAGCAGATAGCAAGCACGCCACATTTCTTTTCACACCTTTTGACGGAAAATAACAGGTGCCATCTGAAACCACGCTCACCTTATGTGGCCTTTTCTCTGTCTCGTTTAAGCGCAATACGAGGTAGAAGAAGAAGAAGAATATGAGACTAAGATGATTACTTTACTGAATATCAACAAGAACAATATTAACGACTACACACCATATACTGTACACCAGTGTTTAGACGTCAAAAACCGCAACTAACGATTTAATCTATGTGCAATATTTACAGTATGCATGTGCAGGTTCAAGTACGCCTCCTGATGGGACTCTGGGAAGCCCAGAGACTAGCCTCCTACTGGGACTCTGAAGAGCACGGGGACAGGCCTCCTGATGGGACTCTGAGAAGCGCAGCGACTGGCCTTCTGCTGGGACGCTGAGGAGCACAGGGACTGGTCTCTTGCTGGAACTCTGAGGAGCACAGGGACAAGCCTCCTGCTGGTACCTAGAGAGAGGACTAAACATGGGGAGGCAGTATTTCAAATTTATGCTGCTAAAATCTGGATGAGTGTTCTTGAAAACGCAGGTTGAAAACAGTTCTCTTGTTCCCTAACACTTGAGTTGCCTTGTATATGAACTGTTCTATACAAATGAACTTGCTTTCCCTTGCCTGAATTAAACTAGTTGTTTGTCTCTTGTGTGATTGACTGCCTTGGAATATTAAATAGTCAGGATCACAGAGGAAAAGCCGCAGACACGGACAACCATAAAGTTTTCTAATTAGAACTGTATACCATACCCAATCCTTAAGTCATCTCAGTCATGATAAACAGGACTACGGTATATTAACTACATTGATTTGAATGCAATAAGGACGACCAGCCTTCGCTCCGTCTTACATCTCTGTTCGCTCCTATTGAGCTTAGGGACGTGAGAGATAAATATTATACACAAAGTGGTGAGGCCATATTATCTGGCCCCACTGGGATGCATACATTATGTGTAAACAGGAGCATACTTTACAATGAAATATGCAAAATCAATGTCCAATAAAAAGTGACAAAGTATTCCCATAACCACAGCTTCAGTTCAACAACAAAAAAACATATTTTTTTTTGTCTTGAAATTATACATTCAAGCTTTTAGTTCAGGGATGAAAAGTCATTATATGTAATTTGGTGTTAATAACCTCGAGGCAGTAAGTATGCGATCATAAAAATAGAGTAGAACACTGCTGCAGTGGTCTCAGAAACATATTGACTTCCTGTTTAAAACTGCGGGACTGAGATTGCCCACATCTCCATTGGCATTTCTCTTTAGGAGGCAGAGGTTTTCCATGTGCTTTAAAATGTTAAAAACAATTTCTAAAGTAATTTCTTTTAACTCTGCATGTTTAACTTGAATCATGAGCAAGTAAAGATCATTGAAGTTGAATTAATCAAAAGAGAGCATGGAAACACTTTATTTATAATTAGGGCTGTTAAACGATAAAACATGTTTAGTTGATTAATCGCATAGTAATGGTGAGTTAACTCACGATTAATCGCATTTTTAACATTCTATTTCAAATCCACTCCAATTGAAGTTAAATGAGATTATCAAATGTAATGACACATTGTCATTCATACCAAATGTACTTAAATCTGTTTGATTTGCTCACAACCTTTTACTTTTGGACACAACCAAAATTAGATGTTAATGAAAGGGGGAAATGTACGTACCCCAGCTTTAATTTAGCGAGTTTAGTTTAGTTTAGTTTCAGGAGGAGACACGGACACTTCCGCAATGAATTTGCGTGCACAGGGTACGCACAGGTTGCAAAGACACAAACACAACATGCAGAGAATAGTTCTGAGGAGTGTATGGTCTAACGCGTTGTTGTTGTTACAACCAGAGCGGCCGCAGCTGCCCCCGGGGTGTGCCCCGAAATGTGGATTTCAGTTCATAGCAAACAACAGCCCTTTTAAAACTTGAATTCCCAGAGACCTGCTCTGTCTCCATCTCACACAGGCATGTGTACGCGGCATTCTGAGTGATAATATGGATAAATGGGCGGGTCATGGGTTTTTTTACGCGTTCATGAAAAATGTAATTAACGTGAGTTAACGCGATAATTTTGACAGCCCTATTTATAATGTATTGAAATTGTAAAAGCTCATACACATTGAAATAAGATTGTCTTTATTTTTCATTTTGAAAATCAAAGATCCAGACACACAATTGTTATTTCTACTTCTGTACAATAATCCAGTCTTTCACAAAGACACATTTTTTTCCTAACAACAAGCTGTTGTTAACCATTTCCCGTGATTTTTCATTCACTTGTTATTGACTGCAAAAGTTAACTAAAATTAAGTTTTTTTTGTGCTTTTTAAATGTCATATTAATTCATAACAAATGTCGGAAGAGAAAATGTTATATTCTAAATCTCAAAACCATGTTTGAATATAATAATTAGGCCTTGTTTGTCGGCAACAGTGTTCTTGTACTTTTACTTAAGTACAAATCAAATGACTTCCTCTGCCGCTGGTCCTATATCTGCGCTGCAACAGCGAAATTTCCCCACTGTGGGACGAATAAAGGAATTCTTATCTTATCTTATCTCATCTTATTTCTTCCTCCTATTATGCATGCCTCAGATTGCACCCAATTGAAGATACTGATGACTTCTCCTTGACTTTCCTGTTTTCTCTCAGTTGCAAGAGGTTTTTTTGCAGCTTTCTGTCAGATTGTTACCATGGTGTGCTCCTTTCCTGGTCATACTGACAACCACTCCAGTGTCATGCCGATGGTGGTATGGTTAAATCATGATCATTGGCATTGGACATAATCTTGACTGTTCAAACATTTTCTAATTACTTCTTCGTCTTCGCCATTTCAAGCAAAGCAACAACCTCCTATCAAAACATCAAATCTCTGCCTTTCTACAGAGTCCTTCTTCTTGATAAATGCAGGTACAGTAGAGGGGGAGGGAGGCCGAGGGATCTGAAGCCTGTCGGATCCTGCACAAAACGGGCATGAAAAGGCTTCACTCCTGTGGTCTGATTACAGAAGCCACAGGGGAGCGTGGCGTGGAGACTTAATTACATCTCATCTTGATAGGAGGAAAAAAAAGGTGTTTGTTTGGCTGCCGGCTTCAAAAATATGTGGACCTAATCATAGTTTTGCCAAGTGCCGAGTGCTCAAGAATGATTCGTTTTTTAGTTCTACTTCTGTGGACAAACAGGCTTAATTTGGAACAGAGTTATGACACTATGACATGTAATTATGAATCAAATATAATAGATAATACACAATACGACATACTCAAAGCATTATAGCATACGGTTATGGCATAGTTTGTTTTTAATTTGTATATCTTTACGATCTGAGGTTACAAAGCAAAGAACAAAATATTCTTTATGACTGGGCACAAGCCTCCATTCATTTATTTCCTGATCAAAGCGATTAGCGAGACCTATGGTTGTCACAGTGGTTCCGGCCCACCTCAAGCTCCAGGAAGCCACCCCGTCCCTGGCGACACCTCATTCATATTTCCCTTTCATCGTACTCTTTACTCAGGCATGTAAACGACAGCCTGCCACTGCCATCCAAACCCACTGTATATACACTCATTAAAAATAACGAGATGGCTATTTTTGTAGGCTTGAAAACAATCTATAGTGCACACATGGGGATGAGCCAAACTCCAATGCACAGTGATAATGTGGAGTTGATTCAAAGTGCTGAGCAAACCGAAATATGTTTGAGATGTAGGGTCTTTACAACACACATAATCAGGCAGAGGCGCTGTTTTTACTCCAGTTTCTAATCACATTGGCCTCTTACAGTGCTCTCGGCGAGCTGGTATACTGTATATACTTGCAGATTGAAGTTCCTAAATGTATGTTTATTATAACCACGTACAACAAGCCCGAGGTCATTGGTTAAACACTGCCTCGGCGTCAGCAAAATGCAAAGCAGCAGCTCTCTGCTCGGAGCGTTTCTAATACACCAAGTTTAGCACTGGTTCTACACTGAGACCAAACCCATTCAAGAACACTGAATGTACTCAAATGAATCACTTCCATTCAAACTGCACCTACAGTATTCGTTTGAACACATACAGGTGAAATTTGAACAATTAGAATACCATTCAAAAGTCCATTTGCTTCAGTAAATCAAATTATAATATGAATCCAACACATGACAGACACATTATACACAAAGTGAAATGTATCAAGACTTTATGATAATGCAAAGAAAGGTTTCTCACCCATCATCTGTACTTCTTAGCAAGTTTATGATAATGTTGATAATTGTCTCACAGCTTGTAAAAACCCCAGTAACACTATAATAACGTTAAATGCATAATAGACATTCGTTAATTAGTAATAATCTAGTTAGGGTTTGGTAAATAAACAGTTGTATGATAATTTGTGGTAAAACATTGATCACAAAATGAGTGTTACAAAGGCCACAAAGAAAACATCTCAGAAAATAAGAATAGTTTGAAAGCCGTAAGCCTGTAAGCCTTAATAACAAACAAAAGGCGCTGCATTTGTCGGGCTCCATGTAAAGAGTCTGCATCATGAAGTGGTGTCCGGTCTTGAATTGAATTAGATGAATAAATGTTTACTGCGGGTTTTGAGTGACATTCTAATTTTCTGCGTTTCACCTGTATCTTTGTTTGTCTTGCAGTAACGCATTATGTCGCTCTGGTGAAACCGTCTCATCATTCCGCCACACACACACACACACACACACACACACACACACACATAGCAGACTCACTGAAACCCTAGAAAACGTTTGGTTTTCCTTTCCCACAGATTCAAAGTGTGTCTTGATCTACATCTTGAAAGACGGTACAGTGGAAAATGCAAATGCTACACCTTATGCCGGGAACCTTGGCCTTTGATTGTGTCTAAGAAAAGAAAAATGGATATTGCGGCGCGTGTCCTTGCATGGCAATAATGAAATTGTTCACTAATCATCTGCTGCTTGGTGGAAGAAAAGGATGAGGAGAAGTATATGAAAGAGTTCACCTGAGCCTGTGTGTGATGTTCATGTTCTCTGTGTTTGATGTGTTCTCACCACTTATGAGTTTGGGCTTTTTTATCGCTGTGACTGCTGACTTCAATCACATTACTCAGCATGGAGTCCAACACCGCCTGACCGACTTGATTATCACCGTCCACAGAGGCACCAAACTGCTGGTTTTGTCTCTTGAAGTAATATTATGAATACAAATATAATCCATGTGCGTGCAGATTGTCAGTCTGTCTGTTCTTTATATAGGCTGCCATGTAAATATGTATGGTATTTTTAAAGCAATATTTCAAGGTAAAACAGTTGAGAACGGTTTAAAAATAGAACAAATTATTCATTTTCAGTTTTCTGTTTTGGTTCTGTTTTAGTTACAACAGATAAGTGCAACAAAAATCAATACCAAACAAACTGCTCAGAATGATGCAGTCCAAAAAAGCCAAATCGATGTGTACGAGGCTGGCAGACATTCATGGAGGTCTGGTCATTTCTAATACTTTGGAAAAACACTTTATTTTAACACCAACAACTACTTTTTCAACATGTCCACACTGGGGTAATCATTCTTCAACCAAAAAGCACAATGCAATAATGGTCAATTTTGAGGTAATAATTGCTTGAGTGGTTTTTGTCTTATTTTGAGTGAATTCTGCAATGTGCATGTCTTAAAACAAGATTTGCCAATGGGCCAAAGCCATTTAGTCTTATTTCAAGAACTGTTGCTTTATTTTCTGAATCCAAGGGAGATGTTTGTTGTATCTTTTTAAAACAAGATCATTTTGCTTGTCCCACACTGCAAAAAAAGGATAAAACATAAGGTAATAAATGCTTGAATGTGGTTTTATCTAAATTTGTGCACAGTCTAAAAACAAGATTTTCCATTGAGACAAGAAATAATGTCTTGTTGCAAAAAGATACAAGACTAATCAAGAAATAACGCAACAGCACTTGAAAAAAAGACCAAATGGCTTATTCCATTGGCAAATCTTGTTTTAAGAAAGTCAAACTATACCCAAATTAGGATAAAAAGACTTGATTCATTAACTTTTATTTTGTCATTTTTTGCAGTGTATTGGCAGATCTTGTTTTAAGGGAGTCAGAATGTGCTTGTTTTAAAAAATAAAGGTTTTGCCAAATTTGAGCAATTTATTGATTTGTCATCACTTTTTGCAGTGCAGCTGGTCTGGTCCCAGATGGAGTCAGACTGTGTTTCCTGCTGCAGACATGAGAATGATCCCAAATTGTTGTGTTTACACGAAGAAGATCCAACTCAGTCCTCTTGTATTCTACTTCTCCTGTGATTTCTTCAGCGTTTTCCTTTTCTCTTGTCTGGCCGTAGAATAGGCACTAATGAGTCTCTTGCAACAACCCATCATGTCGCCCTGCCGCGGTTTTATCTTAGACTATATAAAGCCGCTCTTCACAGCACTCTCGCTGCAGGAGGCCACACTTTCCCAGCGTGATGTCATAACGCGGGGATGAAAAACAGATGTTAGAAGGAGCAGCGCGAGGATGTTTCATCTGCACACTGCTCTTTAAAGCAGACTTTGAAGTGGGCTGATGGGAAGCAGGCAGATGGTGTGTAGTCTGTGTGGATGGTCCAATGACAAACTTGGATCTAGTTCGCTGATTTGACCTGGTGTGATCCGGCTAACAGCTCTGTGATTGCTGAAGGGATGATGCTGAAGCGGGAGACTTGAATCAGACACATTGTTGGCACACCGCAGAGAGGTGTGACTTAGTTTAAAGATTTGAATATCTAAACGCTGCGGTCGTGTCGGTAAAACTGAACGAGCTAGTGCCGATTTTGTGGTACAGAAAAAATGAAACGCATGTCAATTTCTCATCTGTAATGTTCACTAATCTTCTATCTTGACATTAATAAAAATGAATTGACATGGGAATAACCAGGTTTCTGCGGGGGAAAGGAACCTGCTTAAGTAGCGCCACCTGCATGTGAAAGGCAGATCTCGTCAGACCTCTCAAGCTAAGCAGGGGAGGACCTGTGTAGTACTGGGAGATGGGAGACCTGTGTCAGTAAAGGGCCAAACTGCTGTTGTGTCTTAAGGCAGGACACTTCACCCACATTGCCCAGAATTAGTCTGGTTTGTGCGTGAATGGTGCTCCAAGGCAGCTGTGGCCAAAAATTTGACATACAATAGAAAGAACACAACCGAAATGAATTGTGTGCATGAATCTTGCTCAAAATAAAAAACTCAATCAATGTTTTTGGAATGTTTTTAGCTCCTTTTGACCTTCTTCTGAAATCTGTGAGGGGAAGCAAGGTAGTGAAGCAAGAGATCCGAGGCACTCTGAAGTAAAATGTAAATGTCTCAAGGACTTCAAAGCATGGACTTTCAACGAGCAACAAGTAAGGGAAGTGTGTGTATTCGATATCAAAAAAACACAACAGCATAACACTTAGAACACAATATGTACAACAATAGATTCAATGGACAATCCGTAGTCCATCTTACATCATTAAGGAAAACCTCAAAAACCCAGTGGAGAGAGTCTGTGCCACAGTCACTTGGGCTCAACCAAAATAATATGCTATTGTTAATATAATGTTTAGCATGTTGCGAAAATAAATATATAAATAAACATGATTATTATTTGTATTTGTCCATTATTGATGCATGTTTATTCTCACGGATTATCCGACATTTTCATCCGGTCTAAAAACAAAGTCCAACCTTGTACTTGCCCTCCACAGTCTTCAGCCTGTCTGAACACACACACACATGTCCCACTTCACAGAGCTACATGATGGGATCCCCGGTCATTTCCATTAACCCCCTGCTGTTACATTTAAGACACATACTGGCCCGCATGTTTATCCAGCTGCAGTTGAAACGCTCACGATACAAGCGATTCATCAACAGCTCTCAAAACCGACACCAGCACACAAGTTGACTTTATAACACTATTATCCAAATTATTATTATTATTTATTCAGTGCCAGTGTATAAATGATAGAAACTTTTAACACGGTTGTATATAAGAGCCAGTTGTTGTCTTGTGATTCTCAGCCCCATGCCTCCTCCTCCTCTCCCGGCTCTCCTGTCAGGATGAGCGCAAGGATCCCAGGTGCACTCATTTACACAGCAGCAGCACTGTTGTCAGGGTGCAGAAACTTTGATGAATATTTCATTTTAGCTTCAAAAGTTCCCACAGTGCAGTTACCAACAACTAACTCCTGTGAAGAGTTTTACATTGATATGGAATCTGAACCAGCGTGTGACAAAAAACATCTAGACAATACTTGTGTAAAGTCATTTCCAACTCTTTTAACTCAAACTTGAAAATGCCAACCTTTGTGTTTCTATCAATACGAGACGAGGGAGATTTGTCGATGGGTGAATGCCAGTGTTACGGCGCAAAGTTCATGAAGAGAAACAACAAATAACACTTGAAACATTTACATTTCTTGTTAAAACTATGAATTCATCCGAAGAGCAAAATGAGTCATGTGGTTTTAAGTGTATTAAAACGTAAAACCACATGGCTCCTCGTTGTTTAATCCTCTAATGGTCACACACTTGTTATATTATCCAAAAATATAGCCAATATATTTTATCCACTACATTCACAAAATACGGGGAAAGAGTACCTTATTGTCAGCAAAGGCATAAGCCTGTTCGGGCCGGGACCCCTGAAATAGGCATGACAAGACTTTTCAACCCGCACTGAATTCAAATCATTATAGTAATAATTTGAACATGTTATTTCAGTAATGTGTGATTATATCTAAAATAACTTACAAATAATATTTACAATCAAATATCATAATATATGAAAACATAATCTGCAAATCATCTTGTGATTGACCCACTTGGGAGCTTCTGAACCAAACTTAACAAACAGGAAGAGAAATGTACTTTACACAACGATAAATATGTAATGTGCAAATGAGTTCCAAATGCCTGACAAACTGTGATAGAGCTGAAATAGCCTCGTATATGCATATACTGTAAGTTGCTTTCCCCGATGGGCTAATGAGGGGGTGGATTTACCAATTAGTTGAAAACAAGTATAGATTAATATTCCCATTAAAAGTACAGAGTTGTTAAGTGTGACTGTCGTTGAGGGAGAGGGCTGACGTGGAGGAGAACAAGGGTTTCTTGGGGCTGACCCAGAGAAGAGGATGATGCTCCATGTCTTTCTTCAGGAGACAGTTCCCAGTCTGAGTGAAGGCTGGCTTCACAGCACTGTCCTGTGACAGACTTTATTTGTCTCCCGTCCCGCTGATGAAAGCTGCACACCGCTGTGCTCAGTCGCCAAACAGGCGGCACTCAGATGCTGCATGTTGCTATGGTGATGGCTTAAGCAGAGTGAAATAGGGATTCTCACTGACCATGGAGTACAGACATAATAACACATAATAAATAGTTATGATGATTCTATGTATATTCTATTAATACGTACATTGGAAACTATGACTTTACACATTTGCTTGAAATTAGGTATATAATCCATGCATCCATTTTCTTCCCCTTAGTCCATTGCTGGGTCAGTACACAGAGCACCAGCCCTTCACTGATCCTCCTGCAAGTGGTGAGTCCTTGATCTTTCAGCAGGGGCTTCAGGCAAAGTGGGGTTAAGTGTCTTGCCCAAGGACACAATGACAGCAGAAATCAGTGGGAGTAGGTCTTGTGGTGGGCTCGAACCCACATCCTTCGGGCCCTAAGCCCAATGCTCTACCAACTGAGCCACTGTCGCCCCCGTAAAAAAACAAAATGGCATTGAGCTAATTTGATTTATTTTTTCTAAAAAAAAAAATTTAAACTAATCCTGTCTTCTTACATGTGTAACTTCTGGCTATGTTCCTAAACCATAAAAACTGAATTTCGTTTCATTTTCACACCACACCAGCAAACAAGTGACTTCCCTGGGTGAATGTTATTTGTTTTTTTTTTCAACAAAAACAAACCTCTTGCCATATCAAGTTACATTTCCCAGTAGAAGGCAAGTGAAATCTCTCAGTCAAAAGATATTCCCTAATATGGAAAAGTAATTCATTTACTGTAGGTGTTCTCTGTTGAGTGTGCGCACACATTTTGAGACTGTTGGGGAACTGTTGGACCTCTGCAAAAACAGAGGATGGAAAAATCCATTTGTGAAGCACTTGGTATTGAATTGTGCAAACAGCTGTGCCTGGTCGCACCAACACAAAATAAAAGAATGGCCCTGTCTTTAACAAAATGAAAGCAATTTCCTACACATTTCCCCTGGGTTTTCATCAAGGAACTACAGCTCTGTACAACTTTATTTAGAGCTTTGTCCTGGACTGGAGGCAGATTTGAAGAGAAAACATTCAAAGGAGTGTTGAGGATGTCGAATGGCTGCAACAAACTAACTGAGCACCAAAGGCCAGAGATCTGACCGATGCATCGTTTCTGTTCTCCAACACCCCATTCACACTTCACTCATGCACACTTCCCCAGAGTCACAGTTTAGGAAGAAAGGATTAGAAATATGCAGTTGGTATCTGACATATACCATTTCTGTTTAGCTGTGCATACAACTGAGGGATTTTATATTTTTATCTTTCTTTTTAATGTTCTGGGATTATTTATGATTTTAATGCTTTCTTGTTCTGTTCAGCACTTTGAGTTGCCTTGTGTATGAATTGTGCTATATAAATAAACTTGCCTTGCCTTGCCTTACCAATAGCATATTTCCTTGTGGAAACGTTTTCCAATTAAAGAAGAACATAAAGTTCAACATATCTTTTTCAATTTATTGAAACTGAAAGTTATTTTACCAAGCAAATAAAGGGTGAAGTTTTGTCATGAATTTTAGATGAGAAATACTTGAAGTAGGAATTGCCATCGGGAGAAGTCTGAATCGAGTCTGGAGCAGATTCATATTCAGACTGCTTTATTTATGCCACCAGAGGCAATTCATTTGAGCAGCATAGGACATAAACACACACACATAGAACACATTATAACATAAGACATTTGCAAAATGAAGTGGAGCCCATACAATTAATTATACTTAATTATTGCTTCTTCATTTTGCTAAAGTTGGAGATTTTAGACTTGCTTCTTTATTATGCAAGAGAATTTGTGTGTGTGTGTGTGTGTGTGTGTGTGTGTGTGTGTGTGTGTGTGTGCTCCTCATTTCCACTGCTCTGTAACCGGTCATGCAACCCTGAACTTTCCACACTGTGGGACAAATAATCTTACTTGCCTTACTTACCTTGAGCCAAAGCCAATTCCTAGTTTGTGATTTCCTCTGCTACTTAAAATGGCAATAAAAAAACAATTCAGACTCTGATATCAGCAACACACTACTGAGAGATCAGCGGTCTCTTAACGGTTGAGATGAAAGATTTTAAGCAGGCAGCGTGAGCAAGCCTCGTCAGGAATGTCCTTGGTTAACACGCCTGTAGTGTTCACCCCAGTGTCTATTCAACAAGTGAATTTAACATGCTAATCTGGCCCCTGCCATTCACCGCCGTGCCCCCGAGGAGAGGCGGACAACACGCCGCTGTCTGTTCGAGTGTCTAACCAAGCATCAAAACACAGTTGGCACCGGACTCTGATTTTAATAAATTAACCACAACAGGCTGATGTCCTACCAGCTGTCCCTATTACACACACACACACACACACACACACAGTCAGTACAAGGATGTGCCCCCTGTCTGAAAATCTCTCACTTCACGCACAAAATAGAGACAGTTCCCTTCCCTTGCTGCGAGATTAATGGTTTATCGTGTTGGTCATTATGCTCCCACTGACTCAATGTCACCATCAGGCAACAGTATAGGACATTTTTGTTCAAAGGAAAAGATGCATAAATATACTCCTTCCCTTGGTCATCGTTTTATACTAAGCCTGTGATCATTATTGTGTGTGCATGTTTATGACTGTGTGTGTGTATGTTCCAACTGTGTGTTTCTATGTTTCTTACCTGGCCCCGTGCTGAGTGGATTGCAATCTCGCTTCTCAGCAAGAAGGTCCTGGATTTGAATCCCGGTCGGAACAGGGCCTTTCTGAGTGGAGTTTGCATGTTATCCCCGTGTCTGCGTGGGGGTTCCTCCGGGTGCTCCGGTTTCCCTATACCACTAAAACATGCACAATAGGTATGAATGTAAATGAGAGACTGAATGGATGGTGTGTGTTCGGCGACTCGCTTCCGTCGTCACCGTGTGTGGAATGATTGGAACAATATCTGAACTCTGAACATTGTAAAGCACTTTGGGTGACCTTGGTCTGTAAAATGTGCTATGTAATTAAACATTACTTACTTACTTACTTGCTTACTTTAGGAGAATGGATGCAATTTTAGCTGTTGTGCTAATTCCAGCGTATATTTATGTTGACGCAGTTGGCAGACACATCGATTCATATGTATTTTTAACACTGTCCTAAATTCAAATAAATAAATAAAAACAATGTTTGGTATTTGCTGCAATAGTGATGTGTGGTTTTAATAATATATATTTCTACCAAACCTTTTCTTTTGATAAGAATATTACCTAGAAGACAGAGGCTAAAGATCTTGGGACTGATACAAATACTTAAAACTCCTGAGGCGAAAAACCCTCAGCTGTCTTTTCCAGGGGATTGGAGATGGTAATCCTATTTTTAGTGAGACACATTGGATTTAAGGGCTTTGTGGATTGTGAACTGGACCTGCTCTACAACCCTCCATCTGATTCTCAAGGAGTCATGGTTTGAGTCTGCCCAACCTGCCCATACTACGTTTTGGATCTAGAAAAGGTATTTGACATTGTTCCCTGGGCTGTCCTTTACCTGGGTATGTGGTGCGGTACACTTCAGAGTTTGATCTCAGCTGTTTTTTTTTTCCTGTCGGCTTCATCAAATCTGGAACTTCAAAATGTACATGTAGAGTGAAGCAGCCAGAATGGAAAAAGGCATCTTCAAATCTGAGGCCAGTGGTTCTGGGCTGGAAAAATGTGCCTTGCCCTCTCCAGGTCCTTACTCAAGTGGAGGATTTCAAGTATGACTGGGTCTTGCTCTGACTTAATGTTTGAGTTATTGATATGATTTATTCATATCGTTAACATTGATTTGAGGGCTGTCTACGAATCATGTTCAGGCTGTTGAGACTGAATATGGTTTTATTCATTTGTGCCTGTAATGGTTACAATTCTTGAATGCACTGACCTGAAAAATGCAGATTCCTGTTTCCTTTTACATTGTATTTTAAGTATTTCTGTTTCTGTTAAAATATATTCATGCCTGAGTTCTGAAAGGTTGATATTGAAAATTGAAAGTTTTAAAAGTTGTAATTGTCATGAAACTCACCACCCTTTTCTGTTTGGTCTCTCAATTAAATTGTTATTTCAAAATAAATAAATGAATGGTCCTAAAGTTATATTATATTGCTTATTGACTTCTGTATTCAGGAACCATAGTGTTTGTAAGATTTAAATTTTACCATTGAGGAATTTTGTCAGTTGTCATAATTCTTGTATATTTGTTATTTTTCATTATGAATCAACAACAGCACAATCGTTTTTTCTGTTGAGCTGCTTTGGAGAGCTTTCTGAATAGCTTCCTTTCACAGTGGATGTTAAGATTTTGTTATTAAGATGTTATATTTTTGTTACAGAAAGAAAGAAAAAAATCCCAGTTACATCAAAAGAAGAGCTAGCCAACCAAAATAATCCTGTAATGTGCCATTTTAATCTACTCTCCTTGATCAAAGCAGTCCACTTTCCCCTCTCAAAAATGGCTATTTCAGATGTCTGGCCTGCGCCGCGGGTCAGGCTGGCGCACTCATCATCAGACTGTGGCTCTCTGCAGGCCGTGCCCAGGGGCTCTGCAGCGCTGATAGGACATGTTCCCCTGCAGCACATATGCCCTCAGTCTCTGCTCTACACGTCCACCGGGCAATTACATCCAACACTGAGAGGCACAATCCCACTGGAAGAAGACCCTCCTCTTATCTCACGTGGGATGAAAACGTATATTTTTGTGGTCCACTCACGTCATGGCCGATTTGTTCGATTAGATTTATATCATAGATCATTTTTTCACTTTTATATTGAGCTTTTTTTGGACACACCAGGCTCATTCTCTGCAATGTGGGTTAAGTGTCTTTGTCTAAGGACACATGGATAATCTGGTACTTTACAGCCGTGGCCGCCCCACCGTGGCCCCTTGTGTTCCCAGAGATCTCCCATCACAGTACTAACCAAGCCCTGCCCTGCTTAGCTTCAATAGTCTAAGGGGATCTGGCTTCCACATGCAGGTACGACCACAAATGATATATTGCACAATACACACATCTTACGCAGATAAGATAAGATAAGATAAGATATTCTTTATTTATCTCACAAGGAGGAGAAATTTACATCACACGTCACATTTGGCATGGATAGAAACACTCAGATTGTGCTACAACTACTCTGTTGTGTTGTCACAGACATTATTTAAGCACGGTTAGAATGTGAACAATACTGAATGTGAAGAATGTGGTTTTATGGCTTGACTTCCTCTCGACAATCGTTCATAATCCTGAACCCATCAAGCAACATCAAACAAATGAGCTTTCTCTAAACATATGGCGACATAATATCACGAGTGCCTTGTTAACAGATCATTTTGGAAGATTCATATTGTGACAATTTTCTGCAGCTAAGAACACAATAAGACAGGTGTTCATTGTACAGTCTGACAGGTGAATGACATAATGTATAACGGCAATTGCAGAAATATCACATGTCGTTTATGATATTCTCTTTTAATATCAATATAATTGTTGAATGTTTATTTGCTCGACACTGGTTTCACAATTTATGAATCCAATGTTCATTACATTTGACAACCGTAGTCTGCAGTGCTCTATGTACAGACTGACAAGTGCTAAGCAGTGTAAGGCCTGGTCAGAGACTACTGGAACACTCCTTTTCGAAGTGGGATGGTAGTAACTCTAATGGTGCTTTCAGACCGGATCATACGTTGCGTCGGGTTTCAATGCAAAGTCTATGGTGGCGCGCGTTCGACCGTCACAACGCACGGACCTCTCGGCACGCACGAACGGACTGTTCAATAATGACGCACGGACTTGGCGGGAAAGTGAAAAAGGAGGAACAGGAGCGAAAAATCAACGCCCACAGGAGATGGATTCTGCTCATCCTTTCCTTGGGACGTTCGTGCGACAACCAATCAAAGAGCAGCAAAGTGGTCACGGGGACATTAGCGGACTGAGCGAGCAGACTGAAAATACTCATAAACAGCCAAAACAGGACCCACACCAGACTTCACCAGAACTCAAACCAGGGTTGACAATGGGGGACTCTGTGCTTGTGAAAATATGCGTTGTCATGCTCCCGTGACCTTATGCAACTGATTCGAGTGTGTTCGCCGATGCGGAAATTCCGTTTAATAATGTGAAAAAACGTATGGCGCACCTCCGTGAACACATACTACTGTTGTATAAAGCCCGTGGAATGTCTGTGAGCAAAGACACGCTGCAAAGCTGCATATTGGAGAAGATCTGTACACAAGAAGCCGCTAGCATAGCTCTGTTAGTATCAGAGCCGGCCGGCTACTTCCGGTACTTCCGGCTCGCGCAGGACGTTCTGGTGTGAAGACCCCTGCGTCTGAAAACTAGAGAATGCGCGTCTGGTGAGCGGGGCTTCAGTGTTTCAGCGTTGGCGGTCTGAAAGCCCCGTAAAGTGATTCTGAAAGAACACACTTCACCCACAGCACAAGCATTGAGGTGGGGGAGGGTCCAGTGGTGCCACTTTTGAGGCTTGGCAGCTCAAGGGAAACTGCGACTACAGCCGAAGAGGAAGGTTTGGATACGCTTAAAAGGCAACTTTATGTGACTATGTAACAGTTGAAAAGATGAATTGAAGTTGGTTTCTAAACTAAGTCCACCCAAATGAATGCACCGTAAATACTGCTCTGAACGCCAAAGTCCGATACAGACACGCAGTTTGAAGCAGAAAAACATTCATCTGAAATGCTTTCATCTTGTTTACACCCAACAGTATTGGGATTCTGTAAGTGAAATGTTATGTCCTTTGTGCAAGTCTGACGTTTTGACTCACAACCTGCAATTTAACACACACAAGTAAAAGCATGCTATTGCTTTTCAGACTTAAACTATTTTACATTTTGAAAAGATTCCAAATACACACAGCGACAAAGTTTTAGTCAAAACAGTCTCAGGACACTTGTTCTGTTGTCAGCAGAAAAAACAGGAATTCACAGCAAATAGTAATTGAAAATAATTTTGGGCAACACTAAAATGGTTGCATGTTTGACACCCCTGCTTTAGATGAAGATATACAGTATATTGTCTTTTTTGTCAAAATGTTTGGCTATTTTTAGACACTCTCTATAATGATTCCAGGTGTAAGTTTGCCTTGAAAAGTCCACTATAGTGTATGAACTGTATCATATGTCCATAGTCAGTCTGAGTTAACGAGGTGAATGAGAATGAAGTGAGCGTCTGCACTTCCTGACGTGCTCCGTGTACAAAGCAGTCGCAGCCTCAGAAGTGGAGGATTTAAAGTGTAATTTAACAGTGAAGGAGCCATCTGCCAAATTGATTTTAAATCCTTCTATTAATTAAAAATGTCAGCTAAAAAACATTTGGCTTTTGGTAGCGCCTGCCTTTGCAAGAAGTTGCTGGGTCAGTAATGTAGCATGCTCCATAAGCTCTCTGTGGGACCGGAGCTCTTAATGGATTCATTGATTGATTATGTTGTTTATTTGTCCATTAATTTGTGTGTAATTGTTTGATAGCCTTCTCCTGCTGTTAGCGCAAATTTTATTACCGCTGTCTAATAGAAGACAGTGTTGACATGGAACCCAGAGCTAGTCTTGGTCTTTATTGGTTTTTAATCACTTTAGGCTCATTTTGTATTGCCAATTTGACAGTATTTGCCTCGCCAACTGTCCTGATGGAGATCGGCTTTTAGTGAAGTGGTCTGATACCTGCTTCTTGCTATGGATACATGTTATTGCTTTGCTCAAACTGTTGCTCCATTTATAACGTGTACATATCTCAGTTATGGGTGATATTAGTGCTTTTTTACATTGGCTTGTTTCCAATGTAAAAGGAACGTGTAAGGGAAAAAAATACATTTTAATGAACCCAAAACTAAAGGCAGGCCCACCAAAAGGACAGCTGAAGAGTGCACCTTTAAATCAAGCCTTTCGTCTCCAGATGGCGGAAGGGACACATCTTAGCAAAGTTGGTGATTTTGGCGGCTCCCAGGCTAGCAACGCCCAATCGAGATAATACAATACTTTAATGCCTTAAATACATTTGGTTTTTTTTGTTTACGCATTATCTTTCTGGTCTTTGGTGAATGTTAACATCTGCACATTCTGTAGATAAGACCCCATATTGATTAAAGCTCATTAATTTCCGGTTTCTATCAGTCGCTTCACTGAGCATGGATTAGTCTTCCATCATATAACACATCTGATTTATTTTCATGTGCTGTTTGTATTCTCAATCTAAGTCACTACAGTTTGATTAAATATAATAATTCCTCTTCCCCACTGGTGTAACCTATTTGTGTCTGTACGGTTAAAGGCTTTTCTTGATCTACAAAGCTGCTATATTTCCTGCCCCATAAATCCAATGCAACTGTACAATACAAAAAGACATTTCAGAGCTCGCCGCGGGTGGTGTTCACTCGCTTTGATGTTTTGAGCAAGTTGAATGACAATAACTTGATCACATATCTCCATCTGTGATCTCTGAAGTCCGTGAAGCTCAAGCTATGGGTAAAACGCCGGAAGCAGAACATAAATTCAAACACGATGTTCAAAGTCTATTCTCAGTCAAATGTCAGTCGGTGAACCTGAGCTTGACTTTTGGCGAAGCGCTGGATTCATGATTCCTTTTAATATTTATTGTGAGCACACGCAGCAGCTTTTGTTATCAAGGAGAAAACTCACTGCGCACATGTTATTTCTCTCATCTCTACACCATCCATCCATCCATTTTCTACCCCTAAATCTATTTCTGGGTCGGGGGGGTGGCAGTCAGTCCTCTCTACACAGCAGCGACAAAATATAAAACCAAACAACTTATTTAAAAAAAATGTTTCCTGATCCAGCTTATTGTTTAAAGAAAGATGTTTGTCAAATATTCACTGAGCTGTAGCCTACAATCATCCGTCATTGCAATTCAAAAGTATACACAACACAAGATTTGGACCATTTTGGATTATTGAAAATTGTCTGCCCGGACAAACATGGGCAGATAAACCAACCAGGTTTTATAGAGGGAGTAAAATCACAAAAGAATCCTTTAAAATGGCATTTCTCTTGAAATGAGGGCACATGCAAACGGTGAAGTGGTGTGACCTGTGCCATATCCATTTAATACAACGTACAACACACACGACTGGGACAAAGTCATTTAAATGTATATCGAGCTGAGCCTTGTCTGTTCCCCTGAAACCAGCAGCGTATGACTTTGGCACAAAGATAGATGAACTGTCTCATTTTCATTTTAATGAAAACAGATGGGAGGAATCAGTCGCTGCACAAACATTGTTTCAGAGATTGATTCGATAGCGTTATGATTTTTGCGCTTTGTGACTGTTTGCTAATGGCTTTGTGGGTGTCACAAGTACGATGCTTTCTTTAATTCCCTCATACAAACATGCACAGTCCCAAAGCCTCCGAGGGCAGCAGCAGTCTGGCTGCTTCGTTATGCTAATGCAGGATGTCAACCATGGATCTCATAATTATCCATTTATCGCCTGACTTGGCTCATTTCTATTGAAACCAAGGTACATACAGGAGAAAAAAATGTAAATCTATTATATAAAATTATTCTGATTGTGATCTGTCTTAAAAACTGTTGCATTAAAGTTTTCTTTACCTTAACCTTAACAATGATACATAGCTATTTTTTCTACAGACTCCCATAGAGAAAATGCAAGTCAATCTGCTATTACCTGTATATATACGGCCATGTTCACTTTAGATTGTTCACATAGATGGACGACGCTAACCCCCGGCTCAATGAAGCCCATATGTAAGTGCTCATGGACCATTGTCCATGAGCACTTACATTTTGGGTCAAAATCCTCTAGTTCAATAATCATTTGAGTCACACTCAAATCAAATCAAATCAAATCAAATGTTATTTATGAAGCGCTTTTCATACAAAAGATGCAACACAAAGTGCTTTACAGTTTGGTTAAAAACAATCCCGCCGACCCATGTCCCCTCCCCCCGACCACCCAACAGACCCATCCCAAACCACAGACAAACACACACACGCTCCCATGCACACTCTCTGACACACACACACACACACACACACAAGTAAAACAGTAAAACAATGATGAGAGACTTGGCAGGGTTCGGATGCAACCAGTTGAAAAAGCGTCATCCTAGGAGCCGTCTGCACCAGGAGCAGAGAGCCGCCTGTAGCTACAGGGGACGACACAGGATCTAGAGGAGACCCGAAACCGAGGCCCCAGGCCTCCACCAGGTCCAAGAGTCCCACCCCCACAGCCATGCCGACCACCGCTCCCGGTGCAGAGGGCTCCTCCAGAGGAAACACTGGGTACACTAAAAACAATACAATAACAATACAATATGTAAAACACAAAAATGTGAAACTAAAATGAAACTAAAATGAACTAACACACAATACATGAATAAAAGCAATAGCAATACAATAAATAATAGAAGATAAATAGAATATATAAAATGAAATAGTAAAAACTAATCAAAAGCTAATCTAAAAAGGTGTGTCTTGAGCCTGCTTTTAAAAATATGAACGTTCTCTGCGGCCCTGAGCTCCTCCGGCAGACTGTTCCAGAGACGGGGGCCGTAGTGCTGGAAAGATGCCTCACCGTGAGTGTGTGTCCTGACTTTGGGGATGGTTAGAAGTCTGCTGCCGGAGGAGCGCAGGGGCCGGGAAGGCTCATAGGATAAAAGCAAATCTGAAAGATAAGAAGGCCCAAGACCATTAAGACATTTAAAAACCATTAAAAGAACCTTAAAATCGATCCTGAAACACACGGGGAACCAATGCAGCGATTTCAAAACCGGTGTAATGTGGTCCCGCCCCCTGGTCTTAGTCAGGACACGTGCGGCCGAGTTTTGGAGTAATTGTAAACCTGAAATGTTCTTTTTGGGAAGACCAGAGAGCAGGGCATTACAGTAGTCAATGCGACTGGTTATAAAAGCATGCATCAGCGTCTCCGTGTTGCCCCGAGAGAGCTTAACTCATCATTTTGAGCTTAAACAATCTGCGCTCTGTGTGATGCTGGTGTTTACATTTTGAGATTGTCTTTGAATCTCCAGATATGGACTAACCAATCAGATGCCTTGATTTGCGGAGGAAACTCTAGCTTTCCACCTTAGCATAATGCCTGCCCCTGTTACAGCGCAATGCCCATTTAAGGAAATTGGCTCCAGCAAGTTTATGTTCAAATCGGCTTCTTCCGCATTCGGCAAACACTATGGTCATAATATACAGTCAGTAGTTCACTTTAACTGCACTAATTCTGGACTTTATGCTTTATTGTTTTAATTTTTTCACACAAGTGAACATGAGTTCTCTGTCAAGTGAATAAAGCAAAGCAAAGCAGAGCACAGCTCACCAAGCGGACTTCAAGCTGCAACCACCTCCTCCCCACCTCCGCCTCAGGATTTCTTCACTCTCACTTTCACTTTGCCTTGTTGCCACCACCAGTGTCTAGGCCCCGGGGGATCATGATCTGCACCCAGGCGCAGATCTCTTCAGAGCACGGCCACAGCCGGGGCCTAAGCTCCAAACCAATAAACAAACTCAATCCATAAAATAAACAACTCTTACACGCATCTCGTCTCTTGTAGTCTCTCCAGGTTGAATTCACTATGTTTATTATTTTCCATGTATTCAAACCTGAGGGGCATGGATTAAACGAACACACTCTTTCGGTTCCCTGGTGGTCAGATCTTTGGCTCGTTGGCCCACGTCCAGGCCTCGTATCCCACAGTTTATCCTTTCAGAAGTCCTGTCCTCTCACACTCGCTCCATGCATCAGCCGTTACCTCCAGTTTCCATTCCTTGCAGCCTCAATCTCACGCAGCTTACACTCAGAGCATGCAAATGGACCATGAAACTAGTGCTTAGCAAAACATTTATGCTGTTGTAATTTTTAACATTAACTTAATAAGCCTCTATCTATAGAGTTGTTTAATGGCTAATCTAATACAGTTGCAAAGCTCTGCACAGAAGTGGGAGGGGATTAAGGTAATTGTTTTAGAGTGAAAGTGGAAAATACATCAAAGAGAATGAAATATAGGAAATTAAACATAATGAATTCTTGTAGTGCTGCACTTATTTCTATGGAAACACTGGCCATGGCTTTGTCAGTATCAAAATACTGTAAATAAACCAAATAATTACGTTTGCCTAGTCTTCATTCAAAGCTGATGTTAGACTGTGTAAGAAAGAGAGAATTTTAATCGGACAAACAAAGAAATTGGGTAACAAGACAAGATTAAAACAAAATGAAAATGGTGTTCAAGGAAAGCAGGAGTGATGTAAAGTGGGTGAAACAATATAATGTCTGCTTTTGTACTGTTACTCTGCTATATTAGCCTTAAGGCAGAACACTCAGTCTGAGAAATTGAGTTTTGAGGTAGGAGCCATCACTGACCTGGTATCCTTGCTTGGATCCTTTGCTTGGATCGGTTTGCACACCTGGTGTGCAATCCATGAATCTTGGTGCTGTAACCTAGCCTAGCCTAGCCGTGGCTGCTGCTGTCTCGCCTCCTTTCAGATACGCTCTCTTTATTCAAGGCTAGGTTTAAAACAGTCCTCTTTAGTTTAGCATATGGCTAGGAAGGTAAGACTCAGGGAAGGCTAAACTCATCAGACTGTCAGTCAAGCTGCATAGGGAGTCAGTTTGCTGGGAGAAGTATGGTAACTTGAGCACTATCCTCTCCTCCTTCCTACTTTATCTACTTTATCTGTTTAGCATTTTTAGGATTCTGACTGTAGTTTGTTCATTGCTATTCACCCGTTGTCCCATTGTCTGTTTCATGGTCCGATGACGGGATCTCTGAGCCTGGCCTCCACCATCTACACCTGCGGACTGCCCCGCCCGACCCGCCTGGGAGTGCTTCAGTCCTGCACCGGACCTGTCCACGTTCAGCGGCCACTGGTCCACGTTCTGTAGCTAGCTTAGGTCCTAGATCATTAGCCTGTCCGTCCAGAGGAGCGGATCCCTTTCTCATATGGGTCTCCCTCCCTGTGGGTTTCCCTAGTTCTCCCCAAGGTTTCTCACTTTTTCCCACTGGGTTTTTTTAAGAGTTTTTCCTTGTCGATGTAGGAGGGTCTTGTTGGACAGTTAGTGTCCAACAGAAAGGATTGGTGATGATCAGGACACTTTAGCATTCTACAACATGTATGGACATTCTCTTCTGTGTGTGCTTTATATTCTTCATGTGTTTTAACTGTTGATTCTCTGACCTGTGTTGGTGATTTCAATGGTCTTGTTAAGTCCTCTGAGATGACTTCTGTTGTGACCTAGGGCTATACAAGAATAAATTGTATTGTATTGTATTGTATCCAAAACAAATAGCTATTATAAAACATCATTCACGTTTTGTTTAAAACAAAGTATTTTCGAAAGTAAAATAACAATAATAAGTGTTTTTCAAATATGCTTTTTCCCCATTTGACCAAAATCAGGTGAATGCTTATTCTCTGTGGAAAGCAAAAATAACTGCTGTTTCTGACGTAGTGAGTTCAGGCAGTTTACATCAGCAAAAACTTTTCAAGGCAAGACAACTGTATATCTCTGTTCATACACAAGGCAATTCTAAGTATTTAAAAAATAAACATGAAATACATACAAGGCATTACAATCATAGACATAGACAGTACATTCAAATAGTGACGATACAATCCTTCAGTTTTATGCACAGCTGATCAGAACTGTTTTCAACCTTGATTTGATTTTACTGTAGCTGCATAAATCTGAAACGCTGCCTCCTCATGTTCAGGGCACCAGCAGGAGGCTAGTCCCTGTGCTTCTCAGAGTCCAAGTTGGCTCATATGGCACTAACATGTCACAGATGTACTATACAGTAGTGCGAGGCCATGGAGAGACAAATAGAGAGACACAAGCAGAGCACATCTCTTTGTACTCATCACTCGTACCTTGTGAAAGTAGACATGTGGATGACGAATGCATGTCTGAGTGCTTCTGTTCTTCAGCTCAGCCAGAGCAGATGTGTTATTTGGTTTATAAAATCCATGTTTGTTGCTCGGAGCTCCGCTTTCTTTCATGTGTTGCTCTTGTCGTGCAGCAGCTTTGTTCCAGGACCACACAGTGTCTGCGGCAGAGCAAAGGATTCTTCTGATGTCTTCCAGTTGAAAGCGTTTCCTGTTTCTTAAAGCATTAATGCTTTTACCTCGGTGCAAACAGTGATGCATGCGTCTGGAAATACAGTCAACTGTATATTCTATAGTATGTCAAAGAAGGAGAGGAAAAAAAGTTTCATAAATATAATAATTCAAAGAAGACATTTTATGTAAAATACACTTGTTTGTTGTTTTCAGATCCATCCTCGCTAATATCAGGAACTACAGCCACAACCATGTAACTACATCTCTTCTGTGAAAAAGCTCCTGTCTCAGTCCTGTAAAAGTATGATGTCATTGTATCACTATGACATCACGCTTTGAACCTTTTTCTGCTTTATAAGGATTAGTACCTATAAATTAGTTTCAACAATAAGTCAAATGAAATTGTGCTCTTTGCAATCACATGGCTCTGGTCGCAAGAGACACTCAGACTTCCCGATCCACCCAATTTTCAATTGGTTGCAATTGGTAATTTTCTAATTTGAACAAAAAAACAAAATAAACTCTATCCTCTGGTGGTGTCATAGGGACAGGGCAGGCCAATAGCCTTGTTTACCCTTCATACTTTTGTCACCATATTCTACTGAATATATTCCTTCCAATTCTAAAATATGAAATGAAAAAGTAAATACCTGTCGTCTGATAACAAGAGAATATTTGTGGATAATCTTCTGTTTTCATTGATCTATTTATTCCGACTCAAAACACTGTACACAATTTTATTTGTATTGTTTGTAGAGAAAGTGAAATCTCTAAAAACTGTGTGCCTCCAGAACATGACCAGTGACAGGTGCCTGCTGCAGCTCTGTCTGCCTCTGCCAGCGAACTCTGAATCCCTGGCAGTTTAATTAGGCCCACTGTATGTACAGTTTGTGTGCATTACACACTATCTGCTCAGGCTAATTGCAGCTTTTTCAGTCATTTGCATAAACCCTCCAGGAACACAAATGACAAAATGCTGGGGCCTGAGCTTAACTATACACAGCCCATTCCAGACACTCATTAACAGCGGTAAGTGGTGTTTGGAGTATTCGCAGTGGTACCGGACCTCCTGGCTCTCACACGGACTGCAGTTAAAGGTCTTAATACCTCTGGACCCATGGACAGGCTGCCGTTTGCATGTTAGACAGAAATAAGTATGCGTCCATCGTCCCGCAGCTGCAGCCATCTGTGTGAAGTCTGAGCTCTAATGTGGGCTAATAAAGAGCAGCAGTAGTCGCATCTGTCACTGGACTCCGGTCACTTTACTCCACCAGGGATGAGACCGGACACATCTTTCACTGAAACAACTATTGTGAGAGGTAATTCCCAATTTCTGGACACATATTTAACTTTTCCATTTCTTTCCTTAAGTCTTTTCCTGTTTGCTTTTGTTTGATGAAGATGTAAATATAAATGTGAAATCCTCATCTGCTGAGCTCATGCTGCTGGACCAGAGCAGTGCCCACACTCCCTGTGCTGTGTTTTCAGCCTATCCGCCTCATTACATTCTCCACTCCGCTTCTCTCCGTCTGTAGGATCACAGCTTTCTGTAGCACATCATAAATCAGACTCCTGTGTACTTCAGACTGCTCCACCTAAGTCTTTTTGCCACGACTCACAGATCACCGACAGCACGTCTCAGAGAGAAGTTGGAGTTTCTCACATACTTGGACAGTTGTGGAATTCTTCTGCAGCCTCCAAATGCTCACTCGCTGTGTATTACAGCAAAGGTAGTCAACAGTGAGGTATGTGAGTGAGTAAAGTGTAAACGTCCTTCCCACTCACACATTCTCGGAGCGCTTTAAACTGCTTACATACACTGTAGGGCTGTAACTAACAATTTAGATTACAATAATGTTTTCAGTTTATTGATTAGATGTTTAGAACACATAAATGAAATGTTATTCTATTAGACATTAAGCTGATGTGAAGCCAACTGGAGGACTGGGGCTCTATTCCCATAAACGTCAGATTTATTGTAGAAAAAGTTGACATTTAAACTATTACTGATTATTTTCTAAAGAAGGTACAACTTTGTTTAAGTCTCACAATGCACCCATGTTGCATCTGTACATAGCACAGTGGACGATTTATCAGGTGCTGAAATAGTTGCAATGAAAGCTGGGGTACCTACCTTTTTTCCCTTACTTGTTTGACCCAATGGAAACCGTCACAGTAACATTGTGAACAAACACAAAAAGCTGATCTAAAGATTTCACAGAGGCCAAAAATCTAGAGATAGAATCAAACTGGCACAAGTTACATGAACTGTATTACATATAGTTAATTTATTGTAGCTTCAAAGTTGAAAGTCTTTGGTCTCCAGGAGTTTTTCCTGAGCACATTTTCTTGGTCAAACAGCTTGTACACAGGACACCTCCACCTGCTTTTTGTCTAAAGATCAGCAGTGCTTGAAATGAGCTAAAAAGCCTCTCCTCCGTTGGATACTTTTGGTCGTGTGCCACTCTAGTAAACACAGATTCCCCATGTGCTCCGTCTCTGATGAATGCTGAGACACACAGGATTGTTTTCATTTTTTTTTTCACTCAAGCCCGGGCTCCGACAAGGCTGCAGAAGCATGTTGTTGCTCTCCACAAATCTGAATTGCATATTAGTGCCCACCAGGAGACAGCTGCTGCATTCAACACCTTCTGCTCTCTCCTCACAGCTCCTCAGGTCCACGTAATTAGACACAACTTCTGCCCTTGGATCTTGAAATGTAAATTTGTTTTTCTGCACATGTCAATTAATATCTACAGATAGAGTGGACACGGGGAAATCCTTGGGAGCTTAAAATGTTTCAGGGTGGCAAATAAGGCAGTTTTTCGACACTAGGGAGGCTCAGAGTGCGATAGATTCTGACTGAGGTGGTTATTTTTGTAAAAGGGAATAGACAATGGCTACTGTCAAGTCATTTTTTACTGTTTTGTGATGCAATGATGCTGCAATCTGTGCAATGTAATGGCACCCTTCGCTGCTTCAATTTCTGCCATTTTAATTTTGAATAAATATATTGTTATAGCCACATTTAGCACCAGTAATTTTTCGACAATTTTAATTTGTCATAGCCACCGGCGTAGACGAGGTTTGCAGAGGGGGAAATAAATTCTTTGTCCAATTATTCTCATCATTTTGCTTCTAAGTGTGTAAAAAGGCTGGAGTTAATTAATAATTTTGGGAAAAGGTAATTTATTCTAAGATAATTTCTAGCAGCAATATTCTACGTGATTTAGTTGTCAATTCAAACCAACTAAATGTTCATGAATTACAAAAGTACATAAACTTTACAACATTCATTTTCTAACTGGTGCACTGTGGCCGCTTAGTGTGCCTTGAGCTGCTGTTCGGTGTTCCTTTTGGAAATGATCAAATATCACCTAATTGGCCAAAATAATATGAAAAGAAAATAATGTGAGAGGATTAATAAAAAGTATTGCCCTTGTTTGATTTCCCATGTAACACACTCTAATGAGAATGGCTTTGCATTGTTAATGAAGGGTGCGGAAGTTTCATGTTTGTATCATTTTCTGTTGGTGGTGTGCCAAAGTGCCATGCAATTTTTTTTGTTGTGGCACTACTCAAAAAGTCTGTGGGAACTACATTAGCCCATGAACTGTTTTAAATTAAAAAGGTGAAATGGGTTTCTGGAAGGTTGTTGAATGGGATAGATGTACTGTATATATGGACTGCTATGACTTATAGATACTATGTTATAGATAAAGAGTAAAAATCGACCACATGGATCATTTTTGGAACAATCAATGGTTGAAGGATTTGTTTTTTTTGCCAAATCTCCTCAGCAACAGTTGACTCTGACCTCCGCATTCGTCCTTGTGGTGAGAAATGCGCTTGTTGTCTTTGTGAGACAAACGGCGTGATAGAGGCGCGCGATCAGGGTGTGTATAATGAATAAGTCCTGACACCGTGCCAATTAGTCAAGGTGTGTGCAACTCTCTCTCTCCTGTTTCAAAGGCTGTTCAATATCATGCAGAAATGCCACACGGTGCATGAATAAAAAGAGAGGCCAGCGTCAGGCTTAAATGGCACCTAACCGTCCCAGCTCGTAGCCGTAAACACAAGAGAATTTGTTCCTCCAGACGCATCCATCTGCGTTAGTCAATCTCTTTCCTTCCATGGTGTTAATTAAGTTCCAACTGCACTTCTCTCTGTGGGTTTCGGAAAGATGTGAAGGCGATTCGCATGTGCGGAAAGAGCGGAGAGGGATTTCATTAGGACTTTATAGAGATCAATGGCCGTGTTCATCGGTCACCTGCAGAGGCCTGGCTGACCGGTGCATTAAGATGGATGAAGCGCGAGGTTGGAGTGGAATACAAGGCATTTGATGAAAGTATGGGTAAGTGCGTGAAGGCAAAAACGACAAATGAACAAGACCTTGAACCTCGGGTATAAATCAGGAAATGAGAAATGAAAGAGGAAATGCTGATAGGTCAGAAGATCGTACCGTTAAAGATGGACTATTCATCGTTCGGGGGAACCCAGGCGTCCCTGACTCATTGGATGTGTATGAAAATAATGGGAAGCGTATGGCGCGGCTGTCACAGGGGTCGTGGCTGCGGCGTCTTAGGAAATGCGATAAATTCTAATAATAAAGCTTTCCGGCGTCAACGAGGCTGCTTGGTCAGAGCTTAAAGGAACAGGTAGTACAGGTTTGAACTCTTACTGGTTTAATAATGTCCGTACATTTGCAATCCAGATGTGTTTTGCCACAGTTAATGCCTGTAACTCCTGAGTAGCGCCTAAAGGCTGTTTTTTTCTCCATATTTGAGATCAATCAATCAATCATTTTTTGTATAGCACAATTTGTGTACAAGGCAATCAATATAAAACAGTAGCATAAAAGTATGGGGTTTAAAACTATGACTGAAATGTGGGTTTAAAAAAGGGAAATGAAAGCAACAAATAGCACAAAATAGATTCAGTTGTAAGCGCAGGCAAAAAGATGTGTTTTCAGCCTAGTTTCGGACAGAGTCAGGGTAGAGGTTTGTCTCACAGACTCAGGAAGACTGTTCCATATTCTAGCTGCATAGATGTAAAGCAGATGCATTAAAAGCTCATTTTTGTTTCCTGTGTTGTTCTGTCCACACTGTGAAAAGTGTCTTAGTAATGTGAGCTGGACCAGTTAATGAACCATGACTTAAACTTGTCTTTTATCTTTTCTCAGCTCTTTTCCAAGAAATTTGGTCTCACATTTGCTCTACAAATTAGATAAACAAATATAATCGTCTGTATTATATAAGAGAGCTGCTATTTATCTTACTGTTGCAGTGCACATACAGTAAATAAAAAGTAGTAAACGTAGTGGTAAACGCTTCTTAAATTTGGATTTATGGACTAATGTCGAGGCATGACTAGGCACTCTAAAAACAAAAAAATACAGAGAGAAATATTATGCGCGAAATAAAATGTAAATGATGTATTCATCTTTTGATCAGAAGAGACAAAATATGACGTGCATGTCAATCTTTAATTTAAGATATGTTGAAAATATTGAGTAGACTATTGTAATTTCCTGTAAAGTCAACTCAAATACAATCACACAATATAGAGAATTATATAAAAGTAATAGATGTAGATTGTGATGTCTGCTTCGCTTTAATTGGACTTTTCATTTTTTTTCATGGTCAAACTCAAAGACCTTTGATATTTTAATGCTAGTACAAAAGCCCAGAGAACTGCACTGATAAGAGCTCGCTGGGGACAGAAGAAAAACACATTGGTGGAGGTATGACCTTGATCAAAATCAAAAAATTAACAAAGAAAATACACAAGAAAGAGTTTGACTGCTAATCAACAGGCTGAACCGCGCCAGTGTCGATCAGGGCTGGAATGAAGGCAGTAAACTACTTTTAAATCAAAATTCAAAACATTTTCTCATTTGACTGGGCTCAATGGCATGTGTGGAGCTCAAGCAAGTATGATAAATTCCCGTTTAGCTTTAACCTATAGCACAAGGTATTTTTTCCTTATAATAAAACTGCATTCTTTGAAGACTTTAGAAATTCAAAATATTATACGGCAACTCCATAATTGTGAAAAAAAATTCGCCTCGCAGAGCACCAACCTCAACGAAGAAGCGCAGTTCTTTTCCTTACAAAAATGTGTAAATCGGGACGGTGATCCAGATCAACTCCCAAATCATTTGCTCCTCGTCCCATTCCAGAGATTTACTGTGTAAGTCAATATACTCCAGTCAAAGCAATATGTTGTTTTTGCTCAAAGATCTTTTGCTTTTTGATCTTTCTTCTAACCCCTTGAGTTATGTTGCTAACTAAAAAAACTAACAGAGAAAGACCTTTCAATCCATTTGCATTTATTTTTGTGTAGCTCTAAATCACAGCAGCAGTCGTTTCAGAGGACTCTTCAAAGTTGTCGATTCATCAACAACGGACCAGACAGTTCGAACACAGGAAATGCAATAATAACAAACACATAGGATCCATGTGTCCATAGGGAACAATATGACCGTTGCCCATAAATGTAAATAAATGTCCATAAATGTCCATAAATGTCCTTAATTGTCCTGAATTATGATTGTCCTGTAACCCACCTGCATCAGCGAGAAAGGTTAGAAAAAACCCAGTTGGATAAAAGTGAAAAACAAACCACATGAAAACAGATCCTTCTTGACGGAGGTAAATATATAACATTATCCATTCAAGTCATGCTCACAATCTTTTAGTAACACTTAATCATTGTGATGAGGAGATGGCTCAATATTTCCACTTAAAGCACATTAAATGTAAAAAAAAGCACTTAATACTAAGTGAGCATGCTCATTTACACACGACCATACCACCTCAGCACGGCGAAAGACATCATACATTAAATATGGAGTGTCAGATAAATGATTTTCTTAATGACTTTGAATGAATCCTTCTAACAAATAAGTAAACACGCTTCTTCCATTACTGATTAAAAGATGGTGGGACGAGATTTATTGTGCCTTATTAATTCAAAGTGCACAGTGTGAAGAGTCTGACCCGGTGTAATTTAATTAACAGAAAAAGCATGTGTTCTGATGCAGGAAATAAATGCTTCTTCTTTTTTTTGGCTTTGGGAATGGGAAACGTAGCATGTGTAGCGGAGAAAATGGTAATAATTTCAGTGGAGGGTCATACTTAACCTGCCTCATTACTTACTTGTAAATATGTTTGAGAATATGTTACTGTGGACTGTAGAGTGGGATGTATGTATTGATTTTATGGTTAGTAATTTCATATGACGTGAATGAGAAATGCATTGTCTGGGTGAGGTTTTGTTTATGTTATTGTATGGTTACTGTACCGAATTGTATTGTCATTTCATTGTATTGTATTGTTATTGGATTCTTTAATTTATTCTAACAACTCTTTGGAGATTTGAGAGGAGGAATCTGGGTCAATGTGGGTTAACGTCCTAGATTAATGCTTGTCTGTTCTCATGTTATACATGACAAGTAAGTTTCATCATTCAATGGACATGGACATACACAATTACTGTACATTAGAGAATTCTTGATACAAATAAATGTCATTATGTTTGATTCAAGAAGAGAAAACATTTCCTTGGAGACTGGTCCTTCTCCAGTACAAGGACACATGTTTTTATACTTATTTTAGTGCATTAAAAACAACTAAAAGTAAAGATAGGCCTTTTGTATAGCTTATCGCTTATAGATTTTGATATAGCTATAGAGTCTCAACCATAGACGATATATTAGGAGTGGACTGACCGAGTGCAGACATCACCGTTGTGTTTGCTGAATGCGGAAGAAGCCAATTTAAACATAAGCTAGCTCAAGCCAATATCCCTGTCTTTATTTGTTCTGACGGCATCTCCTTCGTGCCAAAACAGGGGCAGGTGTTGCCAAGATGGTTGCTAAGGCAAGCTGGAGTTTCACCCACAAAATGGTGAACGTGACACCAACGATTACTGAGCTAGAGGAGTTAACCTTTCAGTGGAAATCAATAGGAGCCAGAGCAGGTTGGAGCGAAACTTTGTCCAAGAGCACTTCCCATGTGCACTTCATTGAGCTTGAGGGGTTAGCATTGTCCATCTATATACAGTCTATAGTCTCAACCTATTTTCCACACAATGGCAGCACATTTAAAACATAGTCCTTGAATCTTACCACTTGCCGTCGTGACATTTGCTGCATATAGTGACACCAGATACAATACTGAAGAACATTCAAGGCCAGTGTTAGACTGATGAACTACTTTTTTAGCAACAGCTGCCCTGGGGCAAGGCAACCTGTATGTGCCATCTGTCCCTCCCACCACCACCAATCATTCACGCACACACCAGACTCATTCCAGACAATGTGTGTTAAGTGTCTTACCTAAGAACACAGCGACAGTTTGGCAATTTACAGCCACAGCCGTCTCGCTGCGGCAACTGCTGCTCCCAGAGGTCTCCCATCCAGCGGTGCCCCATCCATATCCATTTCCCACAAATATGTTATACAGCATTGACTGCGAGAGCATTTGAATAACAGGAAGAGGGAGTGGCTTTAAATCGCGGGGGTGGGGACGGACGCCGCTGAGACATAGTGAGAGAATAAATCAAGGGAATGAAAAATACGAAAACGCAATTTGTCACGGCATTGTCGCCTTTTCCGCTCGTACGGCTTCTCTCCTGTTGCATTCTGGGGGCGCCGCTTCAGGAGCCCGGGCCCATTTGTGTGTGTGTGTGTGTCGGCCCCAGCTGCTGCGCCTTTTTAAATGAAACTCACGGCTTCATGAAGTGAGCACCGCCTTTTCCCTTTTCAATATGCAGCACCACAAACCGCCGTGTGTGTGTGTGTGTGTGTGTGTTTGTCTGTGTGTGTGCGTGTCTCGCTGAAGGCAGGGCGCAGTCACAACACAGGTCAAAAGCGATGGAACCAGACTACTGCAGCTCTGCCTGAGTGGAGGTAGTGTCTACGGCTGGTGTACGGTCGTAATAGGCGGCTGGGAAGTGTGCAGCAACAAAGTATGTAAAGAAGCAAGTCATTATGTGGTGACGATGAGACACTAATGGATTGTCTCTCACTGTAAAGGCTGTTATCCCTTTGTATGTTTCATCAGAGTCGAGAATCTGCGGTCGCACTGCAGTCTGACATTATCCAACCCTTCCAGGAACATAGTCTGAAGTCACTAATGTGTGAAACTGCATTGGCTGATGGCAAACACTGCAACAGTTGCTATGTTTTTTTAAGACAACAACTGATTATATCCGTCGCCTATGAGTTGCTGCCCCGCACACATTGACAATCTGGCAAAAACGGGCAATTAACTCCTAGTAGCAGACCAGTCTCGGGAATAACAGCGCGTACATTGACAGCAACTGGCCTCAACTACAGTGTGTTTTCTGGTTTAAACTGGGGCGCACAATACTCGCAATACACACATGTTGTTGGAGTGCGCACATAGGGGGATATCTCCGGATCTGAGGACAACTAGTTGCCGAAAAGTAGAACACGGGCAACTGACTGAATCCGGAGATTGACTGTTTATCTCCAGTTGTAAGAGCGCTCACGTCGACCGATTTCGGCAACTGATCACCTCCCATCATCTACTCTCAGTTGCCAAAAGCCGCCTTGCAACTAGTTATCTCCAGTTACTCTGTCGATGTACGCTAGGCTTTAGTCACTAGAAATATGCGTTTATTGATGTTTGTAATGTGTGGTGTTTTTTGCTGCTGGACACCTGAATTTCTCCCACTGGGATCAATAAAGTGTCTATCTATCTAACCATCCATCCATCTTTATCTATAAAATGCATTATTTCGAAATCTTTTTCAGTCAATTCTTACATCTTATTCTACACGTTAAAGGCATGAAAAATGTGTGGTTTAATTTAGTTCAACACACTAAACACACTAAAAAAGGTCATGTTGATTCTGCAAGATTTTTTGTTATTTTAAATGGAGGTTTTTAAAGCACATGCACTGTATGTCAAGTTTATTTATAGAGACATGACTGGCACAAAGTTATTTCCGGTCGTTAAAAAAATAGTTGCACACAAAGAAAATACAGCATTAAATAAAATACTGGTCCAGTGCAGAAGAAGCTGGTCAGAGGCTTTAAGCTCTATAGGCGTATACCTGTCACTGTAAAGCTAACAACAACTAGAATGCTAACGTGCATGTCTGTGTTTGAGGAGGATAAACTGTTCTGAAAGTAGATGCACAGAAGAAGCCTGTTTTAGGAGCGTTTTTTCAGTGGCATCAACCGCTCAAGTCTGCATCTGCTGAGTGCCGCCTCGAGAACAGTGTAGAAAAATGAAACACAAACAGCACACACTGCAAAGGTAGCTCTACAGTGTGTCTCGTTTTTCATTTGGGCCGCGAGGTGTTTGCCCAGGGGATCACCCAGGTCAGAGCTGCCCCGTTTGCAGGATTAGACCTATACCGGGACAAAACACACCCCAGGGGCCACGTGTCACAAGCCACGCTTTCTTTTCTTGATCGAACCAAACTACATTTATTGGTTTTTTTAAGAAACAATCACAAAGACGCATTGAATGTTTACCAAGACTGAACTATGTGCTTCTACTCAAAGTTTTGTTTAGCTGTTCATACAACTGAAGGATTGTGTCTTAAAGGTATAGAGAAGGATTTGACTACATTTTAGGAAAGAACCGCCCTCTCCACTTGTTGAAAAAACTCTCTGGTCTTGTTCGAGGAGCACATATCACCAAAATGATTGACAGTTTGCTTGACCAATAGTCTTGATGATCCACATGGAAGTAGAAAATCCTCTTAAAGACCTAAGTCTTTTTAATGATTTCAATGTCTTCTATACTTGTAATTCATTTTATGTCAAACTCAAACAATTGCTACAAAAGTGCAGGTAGGTTTTAATGGTTTTTTCTGTCCTATTTTTTTTTTTTTTACCTAGTACTGGTATGTACACAGATTGTGAGGTGTCTGCTATCTTGGAAAATCAGATGCTTTTTGGTTGTAAACAAGCTTTTGATTCAGTCTCTTTTATTTCATAAGTTAAGCATGACACTGTGGAATTGTCTGAGACCTTTGCTTTTGTTTTTATATTTACTTTGATGAGCTCCCTTTCATCCTTCACAAAAACACATTTACAATACAAGCCAATTCCTTTGTTCTGCCACTTCTGTTGTTGTTATCTTGCTCCGTCATGTTCATTATTCTACATCAATTTGTGTCCGTTTTTTTGTTGTATTTTTGCTTCTACAGAGTCGCCCAAATTTGGCATTTCCAGGATATCCTTCTCCTTTGTGACCTTTGGTGCTGTTGTGGTCCAAACATTTTGCTTTGGGGATTTCTATAACATCTGGTTTTTTTGTCAAAGTTGTCAGTTTTAAAATAAAGCTTGTGCAGTGAGCGTTTTCGCAAGTCTGCAGGTGTTGAATTCAAAGAAAAAGATGATAAAAGCAGGAAAACGCTCGAAGGAACAGCAGTGATGTGAGACAGATGTAAGCGTTGTAATATAATCTCATATAAAACTTTATGATATTATAATAATGATAATAACTCATTTTACTTCTTTGGCGCCTTTCTAGACACTCGTGGTCACCTTACATAACAGATAAAAAGTACATTTAAAAACAAATTATACAAGTATTTACATGTTTTCCTAGTTTCACCATGTGTCGGTATATTCACAATTTGGAGTCGGAAAGACATACAGTATACTGTACTCCCACCCTCCATGAACATACTTGAAAGATATTACATAATTTAGTTATTTTGCATTGAATAATATTTACTCATAATTCATTGTAATGTCAAATTTAGGTTTATAGGCTTCATCACGTTTCTTTCCAGTTTCCTAAAAGACATGACTTTTTACAACATTGCACCAAAAACACATTCTAAAACTTGAAATTATTTACCGCTCAATCTATGTTCAACGCTTTGGGTAATGAACAGATGGAGTTTCCTCTGTATAGTGACTGGTCGCTTCCTCATAGATAGAGTGAGGTTCTCGGTCACACAGGAAGAGCTCAGAGTAGAGACGCTGCTGCTCCACATCGAGAGGTGCCAGTGAAGGTGGCTCGGTCAACTGTTTTGGATGCCTCCTGGACTCCACCAATCCCACCGTGATGAGACCCCAGAGAAGACTGAGGGAAACACCTTGGGATTGAATGAGCCGGAGAGTGAAGTCTGGGCTTTGACTGCTGTGACCTGGCAAATGGATAAAGTGGAAGAAAATGGATGGATTGAAGTAAAAAGTAATTTAGTATTTTTTAAGATTTTGAAATACTTATATTCCTTAGGCATCTCGAGATAATGCTATGTTTTTTAACACATTTTTTTTATTGAATTCTGACTTTTGACCAAAGTTGAACCAACAAAGCCGCCTCCGAGAGCTGCAAAACTTTATAATGATATTCCAAAATTATCCCTCCGGTTTTAAAAAGTTTTCCAAGTGATTTTTGAATTAGGTTGAATTTTAAACTGGTCCAGACCATAAAATGATTGCTGGACATTGCTGTGGTATTGTCAGGGCCTTTAGCAGAGCAGTCTTTCTGAAATGGTGTGTGGCATGAACAGTTATGGCAGTTAGAGTGTTGTTATGGCAGTTTTGAGCTTGTAACTGGAAAAGAGGCGGCCGGCTGGGGGCACTTGCCAAAATGAAATTCCTCCATCCGTGCTTGGACTTTCCCCAAGAAGTAGATTATGACAACAAACAACATTTTTATCCAACATTTTTAATGAACTCAAATGGTCTTGACCTTGGGTTAGTACACAGTTTCCAGTGAAGCATAAGGCAATAATAAACCACTTTTATCTGCAAGCTGTACAAGCAATTACCCTATCATGTAATTGTGTTCACGCTATAATCACTGCTGTTAGTTACTGCTAATGTGTCGCCTGACCAAAGGGTTACTAAAACTGGGTTTCCTTCTTTGTTGACAACAACTAAATACATTTTAGTGTTATATTTCTTGAATAATTACATTCTATAGTTTCCATGAAAAGTGGGTCCTAAGTGAATGTGATGTTACTTACTGTTCAATACAATTATTAATGGTGTATCCGTGAATAAGGTCAAAGTAGCAGCAATGAATAGTTTTTGACAGATTTTTTCAGTATATGAAATGTTATGCAAATTCAAAACTGGTCTTCTCTTGCGGTAGAGTGTGTACAGTGTTTTATAATGTGTTCCTTTATTAGGCTAACGATTTGTTTTCTTTTAGGTGCCAAACTAGCAGCATTTCTATATGAGCTCTCGAATCCAGGACAAGATCTATACTGTGACCTGGCATCCCCTTTGTTTTTCTTAAATTTCCTAAAATTGATTTCTGTTAATGTTTTATAAAGATGCAATTCAAAAGTTTCTTGGCTCCAAGTTTTGTCTGTTTCACATCAAATAACTCAAAGATGTTAAAACCGATATCCGAGTATTCACAAGCCATCACCAATGACAACACATAAGACTCATAACGCTGCCTGTATATGTCACCATTGTCTTTGCTCTTTGTGAGAAATGCCTGCAGCTGACTTTTCTCTATTGACATTGCTCTTTCCTGTACAATTACAGCAGCCTCAGCCTCAGCCTCATGGAGCAAAACCACAGAAGACTCATTCCAAAACCCCCAACAACTCATTTATACCAGAGCTTCACCTTTCATCCTCCCACAAACGCCAGGATTTCCCACAGTTGTTGGCAGCAGCAGAAGATACACATTCCCTGCTTCTTCTTCTCATTTCTATCTGTCTGCTCAGTGGAACCCTTGGGCGACAGGGCTGCACCTCTGCCTGTTTACCTCACTTTTATTCAATCATCCAGTCCGATCCTACACGTCAGGTCAGCTAATGCACACTAATTGCACTGGATGAACAGGGCTGGAAAATGCCATCAGTGAAACCAAATGAGTTTTAATTAGTGCCCATAACCAGATATAGACGATCTGTCAATCTCCAGCTGACTGTGTTATGGAGAAATGCAAAGGAGCTTGAGGAGGTGTGAAACAAAAGACTTCAACATTTCAAGTGAAGTGTGATGGACTAGAGCGGTTCTGTTTGCTCAGGCTGCATGAAACTCTGCTGCCCCCTGAAGGTGACAGTGGGAACTATTTGGAGTTTGATGGTGTAACGGCTTGAAAAAATTATTTACTGACATTACTTTTGGAGTCTGTGGGAGGTTCTTACCGTTTTTTGTCACTTTGTTACATCTGTTGGTCTAATTGTTTTACTGTGATTTGATATGAATGAGTCCTTGGAGGTGACTCTTTGGAGCAAACTCATGGATCTATTATATTGAGGCAAATCACAATGCATTTTTGCTCGAATTCATCAAAGAAAGCAGTGAAAGGGTTGCTAAAATTATGCCTTAGTTTTGGTAATTTAAAACAATTTGTGATGCATTGATGCGGTTTCTGTATCGGACTGTTGTGGTGGGCTCTCGATTTACGTTCATTCCCTCATCTATGGTCATGAGCTTTGGGTAATGACAGAAAGGACATGATCTTGGATGTAAGCGGACCAAATGAGTTTCCTCCGTAGTGATGTGGTGAAGAGCTCAGTCAAACAGGATGAGCTCAGAGTAGAGCCGCTGCTCCTCCACGTCGAGAGGAGGCTGTTGAGGTGGCTCAGGGATCTGTTTCATATATCCCCAGAACACTTCCCTGGGGAGGTGTTCCAGGCACGTCCCACTGGGAGAAAACCCTGGGAAGACGCAAGACACGTTCTGTCTCTCAGCTGGCCTGGGAACGCCTCGGGATTCCTTATGACAAGTAGTGCCTGGTTCAAACAGTTTGGTTCTATCACTAGCTTTCACAAGAATTTTGGCCTCTGACACATCGTTGGATCAGCATTTCAAGACAGAAATGTGAAAAATAGAGGACCACCCCCACTCAGCCAATCAGCTCTCAGCCCAGAGATGAACAGTATTTTCCCCCAGTGCACCAATCGACACATACAGTAGTGTCATCAACAAAGATAAGAATTCACCATGACAACGATTTTAACTTTAACTTTAACTTTTAATTTAGTAATTCTGGTGATACAGGTTTTGTGGAATTTCTTGATTTTCAAGTAAGGTAAAGGTAATGTATCCTTGTATTGTGTCATGACATCCTTTTTATTCTGTGTCTTTTTGAGTTTTACTTCCTGTTCTGTTCCAGTTCTGTCCTACTGTCCCCCAGTACCATCTGGGAGACAATACCCTCATGTTGGCAGTCCGTTGTGTTTACTCCTGGGGTTTGTCAGATAAGTTTATTGAATTAATTTATTTTTGTATTATTTATTGTATTTTGGGTGTTTCCTGGGTTAGGGTTGGGGGGGGAAACACACACACGCACACACTCCCAAGGCCCAAGGGATTCAAACCCAGGATCTTCTTGCTGAGAAGCTAACTCAGCCACTATGCCACTGTTAATGTTCTCTATCATGGAGTGCAATCCTGTATAGTGAGGTGACTGCGAGACAGGCCTCCTCTCTGACAATTTTTAAAACCAAGTTAAAAACGGTGCTGTTTAGCTGTGCATACAACTGAGGGATTTTATATTTTTATCTTTCGTTTTAATGTTCTGTGATTATTTATGATTTTAACGCTATCTTGTTCAGCACTTTGAGTTGCCTTGTGTATGAATTGTGCTATACAAATAAACTTGCCTTGCCTTGCCTTACCTTACTGCGTTTTTAGGTAACGCTGCATGTTAAGCGTGTTTTAACAACACAGACAGCTGTGAATAAATGCTATAAATGATATCACAGTGGAACAAATCAGTTCAAGGCCCACACTGGGAGAAGGATCCACGCTCACGGAATGACAGGTTTTAGATCCAGGACTCAGGCTGTGGGACAATGACAAGACAAAGCAATTACTTCGCCGTGTCGGCCCCAAACAGAAAAGTTGTACAGTGCGCTTTTAATTTGACATTTACAAGAAAGCATCCTTCACGGTCATAGTTGGCATATTTTCTGCAAGAAAAAATTATCAATCAAAGTGTGTAATTGTCTCTTGTCCATGCACTCTCAAAGCTGGGCAGCAGTTTTTTTCCTATTGTGTGTGGTATGTGTGTTGAAAAGTCGTTCTATTTTGACATAGCTGAGTGGAAGTGGCTGTGACATTTGGAACATGCGTGTGACGATGCTAATCAAGAGCCAGTCAAGCTGAAATAGTGAAAAGCATTGATTTTGTTTTAAATCTAAATGTCAAGATGTAAACACAAAATGCCACACCCCGCAGACAGGAGCACCGGCTTTACACCTGACTTCATACCGGGCAGTCACTCACATGCCACACGAGAATTGCTCTTATGAAAGCGTTACAAATGTTCTGGTGCGAAATGTGAATCAAGTCTCCTGAGTGCTCTAACACGGTTTGTTTTATTTTTTACTCGATGAGAAAACCAACAGAAAGGACAGAAAGGTTGCCTTAATGGTACTGTATCTTTTTGAGTTCTCTCCTTTGAACCTGCTTGTTTCACACTGGTGATGAACAATTATTGTATTTTATGTATAATCATTGTTTATTTGTTGTAAAAATAAATCTAGTTGTAAACCAGGTCACTGCTTCACACATCTGACTCGCAGCGCTGCCTGACGGTACATGTCTCTGTGAAATACTGCAGGGAAATCAATGGCAGCTGCATGGATCCATAGTGAAACCTTCTACTTTGATATTAAAGCTGCATTACCTGACTTTATTTTTGTATTCATTAGGATAATTCAATCCATATCCATGCAGTGCATTGGGATAAACTTCCTTTTGAAGAAAAAGTAGCGCAGATTTGTGCTGGAGTGTCATTTTATTTTGGATCGAGTTTTTCGTGAAACAAGGTAGAGAATTTGTTTCGGGTCCAGATTATGACCAATGACAGCGGACCACTGGCCCCCACTTTCTCCGTGGGTGCGGGGAGGGCGAGCAAAAAGAGCAAGCCCAGTGCTCAGATTCGATAATGTCTCAGTCAGTTAGTGCAGCTTTAACATATGTTTAAAAGTTAAGAACTGTTGTTTCATTATAAATACAAATAAAACATGAAATGATTCTGAAATACACTGTAGACATTCTTATTCTTAATGTGGTCATGTATCTATATCTAAATGAGTCATTTATAATAGTGAGCACTCAAATGGTGCATTGTTAACTGACCGTGTCCAAAGGCTAATGGATTTTTAGAAAACCCTTTGCGATGTTATTTAACATGTGTGAAATAGTATTTATAATGTGTGAAACATAACAGTTCTGTGGTGATCCCAATCTTTCGAACAATAGTCTGTATCTAACAACTTGGAAATATTCAACTTTCAACACAGCAAAAATTAGAACATTGTTGTAGCGGAAATCAAAGTCAAATGAGTCTTTAGTTGAAATGAAGTCATTAGCACTAATCAGCTCTGTCCTGTCGTCATCTCCACATGTCTTTGTCCATCATCTCATCCTGTGATCTGCATTTAGTAAATGTAGATCACAGGACGCCATTTACTGAGCCGTGGACTCAGGCTGCTCTCCAGATGCAGTGAAATTAAATGCACATTCTACATATGATTTGTTAAAAATATCTATTGTTTATTAAATGATTCATATTCTAAATAATAAACAACAATGTGTGTCCATTCTACATTTGAACTTGTATCAAAATGTAGAAGGCAGCGTAAATAGTTTGTGAGGCGCAAACTTGCAGCGAAACATCCATCTTGATTAGACTATTATGTGGAGAGCATAAAGAGCAGGTTTCTGCGACAGCTCCGAATGAAAACGCCTCATGATCAATACTTATATCTGTTTTGTTTCTCTTTATTGTCTCTAAAATCGCCTCAGCAAACACAATCTATAGTCTCCGCGCATTGAAGCAAACAAGGTGATGTCATTATACCAGATTGTTGTTCATAACTGAAAATAAATGCAGGTTATTATTAACATGTTCAAGAAGTGTTTCAATTAATCTCGAGACGGCGCTCAGCTGCATGGGACGTTATTCAGATCAATTCGAACGTTCAATGCCGTGAACAGAAAATAAAAGGAAAAAAAAATCAAAATCAAGCCCTTCTCAGCGTTTCCACAATAATAATAACAATTTAAACTTTCTCTTCACTAGCAAAATGTTTGTTGTTTGTGTGTATTACTTGAAATAACCCTAACCCATAACTATTATTTACACCTCACATTAGTAATTTTTATAGTTTTAAGAATATATTATAACAAGAATAGTCACACATGGAGAAGTTAGTGTCATGGCCAGCATCTGCTTCCTCCTGGGGGTTGATCTTCATTTGTAAAGTAATTTCTTCTCAAATAGTCATCAGGAGAAACACACCAGACTCCTTCCTTTAAAAACCCAAAGATTGCATGAATTATTTTTAGATGAGGCGAGCAGACATTTTCCAATCAATTCTAATCATGTTTCAGCTTTGCTTTTAGGGAGAATGGGCTCAAAGACGTGTCTGACAGCTTACATGTACAATATTGAACTTGGCTGGGAATCCATTATCAACATGTCTGGATGTGAAATTGTGACAAAACTGCTATCTTGTTAGACATGAATGAAAATATGCGGCTGCACAGTGAAGCAGCAGTGATCAGAATACGCTCTGTTTAATTTTGTCATTGACAGCTGGCCAAGACAAAAAGCTCTTATCTTCAAATCCAATTGTATTCCTGTTTGATTGGATTTTCCATTTTATTATTTTGAAATAACCGTAATAAGATAATGTAATAAAAACGTGTTAGTTTTATAATTGTCACTTTTAAAACAATTAAATCTGTGACCCGTTAATGACAGATGGGGGCCTCAGCCAAAACTAGTTTGTCTCCGTTCTGAAATACTGCAGTCTTAAAAACACATTAATTTCATTCTATTGAATGTTGTAGGTCGGCCTAAAGGGGCATTAATAATGTATTAGAGCTGCATCGATATTAGAAACATCTATCAACATGAAAGCTTTAAGAAGGTCAAAACATTGAAATAATGTTTGTACAGGATCATAGAAAATAAGAAAGAACCTAACTCCGTCCCACAGAGGAGCAGGAATACAATAAGTACATTAGCTCTTACTGTATTCTGTACTCTATATACTCCAAACTAAATACTTGTTACTACTCAAAATACTAATTTCCAGATGTTTTTCCATCCAGAATTTTATTTGACAGTGATCAGATTCACAAATTCGCCATATTAATCAATCTCATGCATATGTTTTTGAACAACATAGTTGGTGTGAACTGAAAAAGAAGATTTGGAACGTTATCAGTTTTGTGAAAGGATTTACCGAGACATTATAGCTATATGACTTCTGACAGTTACCGTAGTTACCACAACATATGTTTCAGCAGCCCTCCACCACAATAAACCAGCCGTTTGGAATGTTGTGATATCCTTAGAGTTTATTTATGAAGTAAACATTTTGACTTCAATATAATGTATAACACACTCAACTACAACATTTCATCACAAAGTTCTGGGCTTGAAGTGCAGACAACTTCATGTTTTCTATACATATATTTTTTTCTTACTTGATCCATAAACTACACAGCCATGTCTGTTCTTTCTGCTCTTCATACTTTGGTACTTTTGTCAAAGGTGACAGGAGTGTTGAGAAGGGATAGTCAGGCTGTTTCTATAGCAACTCTGAGTACTCGGTTTTCTTTCCTCTGTGCGATGTATGACCCCACACACAGTCACCGATGCCAAACCATCCGAGGAGCATCTCCCAAGGACACCCGTTAAACAACAGCCCCTCAAGCCTTTTTTTATTCTCCTCCTACTTCACATCTCAGCACCATCAATCTGGCCATTTGCATTAACTTTATTTCTCACTCCATTAGTTTCTAGGACACGTAACAGCACCACAAAAAAGAGGGAGGTGGTAGTGCTGCTGGCGTGGGGAGTGTGAAAAAACACAAAGTAAAAAGAAAGTTTTACCTCTGAGAGAGATAACATGTAATTTCACAGTCAACTTGGCGTGATGTATTATCTTGCTACAATGGGTTGTGAGCTCAGCGTGGTACCTAGAGGAAACACTCAACGGTATTAGCAAAAGATCATTAACTTTAATATTGTAAGTATTTTTAAACAGAAACAGGATGGATTTCAAGCATGTCCCACTAGTACGAGGCCCCCGGCGTGGCAAAGACCCAGTACACGTTGGAGTCTTTCAGCTGGCCAGGGAACGGCTCAGGATTCCCCTGGATGAGCTGCAGGAAGTCTGTGTAGATAAGGAAGTCTGGTTGCCTCTGCTTCGACTGCTGCCACCACGACTTGGCAATGGATAAAGTGAAAGAAAAAGATTGGATGAATTTCCTCTGGCGAAGAAATGCATAGAATAGGTAGACTTCAGTACGTTTCAAAGTGCAAAACGGTATAATCTTATAATGGCAATCTGAAAAATATTCTAACTATGCTAAATGTCAAGTCAGATTTCTTGTCTTAAATTATAGCTAATTTCTCTGTAATTCCTGGACAAATCCATATGAAACAAAAACTGTCAAAAAGATTTGTCGGAACCAATCAACCAAGGCCAACATTTCTTCTCATAAAAGACGTCAAATAATTATCTGGGAAAACTATTAGACATTTTCTTTTACTTTTCTTTCATAAGTATTGTTCCCCATTCAGTGAACTGAAATAGAATGCTGAAAAAAGCAACCCAATTCCTTCTTTTAGTTGTCCTACTATGGTGCTCAATGTTATAGTCTGAACCCAGTTAATTTACACATATAGATCTAAAGTATTTATTAAATTCAAAAAACATAAAAGTTGCAATTCAAATGTAATAATGAGGTCTCCATTGCTTTTGTAACTTATTATTTTTACTGTATATATCTCCAGTTTATGTCCAGTGGCAACATGGTATGGATCATTCTAAGAGTTACTGTAGCGTTATACACATTTGAAACAAACAATGATGAAAACTGCCAATTTCTGTGAATTTATTAAGACTTGAAAGTATAAACACCAATTTTACATACCGAAAGTTGGACAGCTTTATTCACGGAGGAGTAGATTAAATGAAAAGCCTCCCAGCAGTTAGACGATTGAGCCAAATTACAGCATTACCACACTGTTTATTCCAATAGCCGCGCTCAGTCACGCTGTTATCCGGAAACATGGGGCTGCATTGATGGATGCCTGTGCTTCATTAGCCACAGTTTTAGAAGCACAATTTTTTCCACAGTTCTGTCCAGAATGCTTCGAGGGAAAACGACCAGCCACAAAATAGTAGTGAGTGTAAAGTTTAATCAAAAGTGCTACATGAAAGCAATCAGAAGCTTTCAACAAAATCAATGTGATTTAATGTAAATTAACAGCAAAAAATATACATCAAGAATCAAATATTGATCCATGCAAAATCTTTACACAAATCTTACCTTCAAAACTCACTCTCGCACAGTCATTCACAAATCTTTCATGATTTTAGATTTTCAGAAAGAGCATACGAGTAGAGTTTATACAGAAGATATAAGAACTGTTGTTACTCAAAGCTTTAATCCTAATTATTTTTGTGGGCATGAATTGATTTTAGCCAGAATAAGGCTAGATGTGGAGTTTGAATCAGTCTGTGAAACAAGCCAAGAACAGAGTCATTAAATTTATCTGAAAATTCTGTGAAACCAAAATTATTACAAAACGCTCACCATTAACAACACTTTTTGCACAGTTTGTATCTATTTCATTTCGTATTTAGCGCGAGCATGACTAATGAAGTTGTTTACATACAAAGCTGCAAACATAGGATAACAAAAGCAAAAAAAAAAAATGTTGTAATAAGTTTGCAGAAATGTATTCGTTTTAATATCATAACTTGCTGTTCTTCTGAAACTGCGACACGAGGCCAAGCACCTGCTCTGACGCCGTAATGACCTTGTTCTGCAGGTAGAGGGCACTGTTCTGGGACGTCTCATTGAGAAAGTAGCGATAGTTGACCATGATGCCGCAGGAGTTGGCCACACCTCTGGGGCTGGTGTCCGCATTCCAGTTCAGCCTCCACATCACTGCTCCGTTCTGAAGGTGGAAGTTAGCCACGGGGTTGAGAGCGTAGCCTCTTCTCTTCTCCCCGTAGAGGTACCAGGCACACAGCCGCATCAGGACCGGCTCCAGCAGCAGACTGAGCCTTTCGGAGCGCGTCCACTCGTTGGTGCCGATCAGCTTCCTCAGGGCGTCGATGGCCCCCGTGCCCGGTGTGCAGTCTGTGGCCTCCTCCAGCGTCCTCCACTCCTGCTCCGACAGCAGCTCCAGACCGCGGCCCTCCTTGCGCCACTGACTGAGCAGACCCTGCAGCCATGAGGCAAAGCCCGGGATGGGAGACAGGCTGGAGAACTGGGACATGTGCGGAAACTCGCTCTGGGAACAAGTACACAGACAAGAGTATTATTCATGTATCTTTTTATTCACTTGACATCCTCTATCCTTGAATGTCACATAAATCCCATTATATTATAAAAAGCTTCAGCTGCTTTAAAACAAGACAAACAGAAGTGATGGACACCTAGCTTCCAGCAGCATGTGAACTACACTGGATTACAATGATGACCAGTGTTACAGTTTTAGACAATGACAAAGAAGTGAATTCTTATAATCTATTCTAGCTGCTACAGTTCTCTCCCGTCCTCTCTTCTCCCCTCTTCAGATTGTCTAGTTTGATAAATGACAGAGCAATGTGGCAGGTGAGGGGAGTGGGTATCTATAGATCAAAGTGGGTCAGTGTAAAGGCACCCCTAAGGCCCAAACTTGTGTGGCTTATGCTTTCAGTGAACAAGAACAAAGTTTACCCATCAATCTGTCCTTGATTTTGCCTGTCTTCACTAAAAAGTGTGTTGTGCTGGGTCTCCCCCTTGTGGGTCGGCTCATTTGGCAGAGTTATGCTTTGTTGACTGTAAACCTTTTATTTCAGCTCCTGGCAGTGCTGGGTAAAATGTATGTGTTGCCAAACTCTTTTATGAGTCAACATTTAAATGGAATCAGTTTGTGAACCCTTTTGTTTATTTTCCAATAGCTGGAAGCTGAGGTCTTGTAGCTGTGGCTGGTGATTATCTGGTTTATTCTCATTAGTCTGCAAGACGACAGAGCAAAATCAAATGTCTCTGGTAGGCGGGTTTAAAGAAGCCATCTCTATAGATCGTCTTTTAGACAGTAAAATTATAAAGTTTGGATAATTAGCTTTACATCTGAGACAAATTCTACTAATAGGTATATTTCGGCACTTTTTGAACTATACAACTATCTGACATATTGAAATATTGATTGTTTGTGATTTCAAGTTTCTAGTATAAATTGCTGTTTAAAAGAAATGGCATGTTACTTCAACCAATCATATATTTAAAAGAACAAATCTAAATTAAGTAGACCTTTGTTGATTTGACAAATCCATACCGTATTATACAGAACTGGTATTTGGTGTAAATAAGATATAAAATCCCCAAAGGTTTGATGTCAGAACAAAAACAAGCCATCAATGCAGAACAGCACCCTGGGGTCCGCTCGACCAAGACAAGCTGGACCACCTCCCTTCATCTTAAATCACCACTGTGACCTTTTACATTCCACTCCATCATCTCTGCCTCAGTCTCATGGTCCCTCAGTGGTTTGTACTTCTCATATTATACATGTGAGATGTAGAGGGCTTCATCCCATTGGACTTCACTTACCCTCTATAGTTAAAACACTAACGATGCATATCACACAAAGAGTAAAAGCAGCAACAACATTTAGCCAAAGAGGTACTATCTAATTGTGATTGCAAAACATTTTCACAGGATGTAATAATATAAATCATATGCAGGAAGTAATATGTTTTTGTGACTGTAAATTATGTACTATTTGTGAGTCTATGCAGAGAGATGGCAGTTTATAGAATGTTTGAAAGTAATTAATGCATGTAACCTTTAGTGTGACATTCAAATGATTTGATGAAGCTGGCATAATATGAAAATGTTTTCAGTCTGTTTTTCCGTGAATTAAGAATTGTTCAGAGCTGATCGTTCATAAATTATGGCTTGAATGCAGTATGTGAAGGTGCGGTAAGCAGTTGAAAGATGATCCCTGTTATACTGCGTCTAATTGTACATAAATATAACTTTTGTTGTGAGAACAAAGGCACATAAATTAACAACTATTTGTAATACGCGGCGTATATAGATAATGCACCTGTGTTGATATCCTCAGCTGGGTCGAAGCTGTTTTGTTCTGCTCCAATTTGTGAGTGGATGCTCCTGGTAGATTATCATTACTCAAATTAACTCCCTGGCTATATTCCTAAAACTGCAATTTGTTATTTAGTTGCTAGTTCCAACACCATAATTAGGCATTTGCCGTTTTTGGATTCAGCAATGCAACAATTTAGTGGCGAGCCGAGACTTCTGCAACTCTAACGAGGAGTCATCTGAGCATCAGACGAATCTATAAAAGTTCAACTCTGAATGAATAACCAGTTGTCAATAACACAAATTAAACGTCACGCCTACAATTACAAATATATATTAATATGAATGTAAAATTAATTATATATATAGAAATAGATATTGTTTTTGTCATATTTTCTGTTAACTGTTCAAAAGTGGTGATTATCCAGCCCAGAGCACATGGCCATACAAAACATTTCGGCTCCAGGGAAAAAGAAAAGCCCTGGCCTAAAGGGTAGCATTCTGTAAAACTATGCTTTGGGTTCAATATATCTGTATCCAATTTTCCAATAGCAATGCTAATTTAAGACTAAGAGCTCTTTTATTGGTCCCACAACGGGGAGATTTCCAGTGACAGAACCGTAGAAATTGAGGAGCAGATGGAAATTTGTTTTTAATGCTCTATGGGATTTTAATCCGTCTATCCATCCATTTTCTTCCCCTTAATCAATTTCTGGGTCGGGGAGGTGGCAGTCAGAGCAACACCCCATTCACAGAGCACCAGCCCATTACGGATTCTCCTGCAGGTGGTGAGTCCACAGGAGGAGGGCTGCTCTAGTCTGAGCTGCCTTGATCTTCCAGCGGGGGCTTCAGGCAAAGCGGGGTTAAGTGTCTTGCCCAAGGACACAACAACAGCAGACATCAGTGGGAGTTGTTAAGTAGGTCTCGTCGTGGGCTTGAACTCACAACATTCAGGCCCAAAGACCACTGTTGCGATTTTAATAATATTTTGTTATGTTTATGAAGATTTTAATGTTTATGATTCATGCTTGATGTGATATGGGTTGTGAGGTGCTTTGTGTTGCCTTGTGTAGGAAAGGTGCTCTACACATAAAAGTAGATGGATTGCTTTATTGAATTTGCTACAAAAAGCTACAATCCGGTGTATTTACATTTAAGTCGTAATGACATTTGTATATTCATTGACAATTGTAAGACTTTTTATTACACTTGTTCAATGTCACCCACCTGCAGCTCGCGCACCACTCGCTTTATGAGGTAGTTTCCCAACTCGACGCCTTGCAGACCCGCCTGAGTGGAGGAAATGGAGTAGAAGACTGCCGCGTTTATTTTATTCGCATCCTCTTCTGCGTCCAACGTGGCAAACTCTCTGACAATCCCCTGATCGACATACAAGCACAATCTATAAATCCCACTGTTCTCTAGTTGCGAGCCCATAAAAACGCTACATACGGCTATTGTTTTATGCGTTCACATTTATTGTAGCTTAAATGTCAAGGTAGCTCCCGGGATAATCCTCAGTTTAAAAGGTCTCATATTTTGTTCAAAGGGCTATAATGCATTTATCACACAAAGCCAGATTTATGGACACAATCCAGTGAATCTGCACAATATCCTTGAAGGTACCGTAGAGTGAGACGGAGCGATAAACTACGATGAGGATGTAGCTACAAACCTGGATGTTGTTGGAAATCTCCTCGGTTAGGGCCACGTGAAGGACCACCAGCGGTTCTCCGGGCATGGCGGCGTGCGTGAAGGCGTAACAGCGGCGATACGGCCCCACTCTGCGCTTCAGGTCGGTCCAGTTCCTCACAGGGTGCACGGCTTCATACCTGGGGAAGGGTGAAAGGATAACTGGGGTAAACGTCACACAGTTAACAATGGACATCCATGATACACAGGCTATTTTACTTTTTTTCAAAAACGGCTTCACATTCTATAACAACAAGAGTAGAGTAACGACCAAACAGGCAAAAAGAAGAAAACCAAGAAGTGCTTGTGGAATGTTTGTTTAAAGATCAAGATGCAACTTTTCTATAATCATAATTCTATAAAAGGTAATATGAACACGACTTTTACTTTTTTCAAATATGGGTATAAATGCGACGTCATTTCTATTATCAAAATGAGTTCTCCTTCTTGGCAAAAGCAGTGAAGGTTTAGTATTGTCGACTAAATGAGGTTTACTTACTAATAATTACATATTGTATCCAGCGTTTATGATCTTGATCCAGTTTGCTTTTAAATGATGTACAGTAAAACATGCCATGAGCCCAGACTCTCAATGGGGGCCGCAATCTGATGTCCACTTGACATGGGGGCCACAAAATACCCCTGGTTTAAAAACATACGCAGCGTGGAAATTTTGATTTGACAATAATACGGACAAAAATGAGATTCTGAGATCAAGAGATGGATGGCTGACAATTGTGTACGTCTTTTCATGGATTGAAACAGACATGGTGAAGATTATAATGCAACGTTCACATCCAGGTAAACCATGAGGGACAGACACAAAGTTCAATGCCAGATTTGAAAGCGGCTGGAATTTGGTACCATCTGGACACAGCAACACCATTCAGATTGAATTAAAATGTCTTTGATAACTGTAATGTGTGTGTCTGCTCACTGGCTTATCTTCTGCAGAATATCACAGGGCGACTCCCAGGTGATTCTTTCCAGTTTTAACAGACCGACTGAGAACCATTCTGACAGCAGGCTCCTCAGAGTGCCATTTAGATCCTGGAAGAAGAAGAATCATCAAGAAGCAGACTGATGTAAGAAACCAACCAGTCAGGAGAAGCATGTTGCACCACATACATTTTGTAAGACTGCCGCCATCATGAAAACAGATAACCATATATAAAGGGTAAAGATAACATGTATGTGTGTGTGCGTGTGTATTGACAGACTGAAAATAGAACGAAAGCTCATTATTTTTCTAACAACAATTCCAGTGTGTACAGAATGTGGACTAACGGTGTGCTGTTTGGGTGTTTTCACATTAGAAGGTTTGTTTGAGCTTACAGTGTCTGAAAGTCACTTCAATAAACAACTTGCCATTTGAGCGTCGGCCTGTTCCCCTGGAAAGGTCAGACTTAATTTAAAAAGAAAATACAGCAGTCCACGAGCATTTTTTTTAATTGAGCAGATATTTGCAGAACTGGATTCATTAGCCTTTTCATCCTGTCCATCCAATTGCTTAAACCAACAAGCTCAAAATATAGCACTTATAAGAAATGTTTTCATGGTTTTGAATCTAAGTAAGTGTTCATAAATAGTGGCATGAGTCTAAAATGGCGTCAGCATTAGTTTATATCAAAGATGTGCACTATCCCCATTATATAAATGTCACAAGCCTGAGTGGAAATAATCTTTGATTCTGGATATTCCCCAAGTCTGGGCTTTCGTTTTTATTTCAAAAATAAGGAAGAATCCACAACCAACTGGGGTGAATCCTTGGGCAAGCAATTCTCACATACACAAAAGCAAGGCCAAACAGAGATGTGCATTACTTCGACCTCTACAAAGATGGAAGAACTCTTTTGAAATGGTAGAGTCCAGCATTCTAAGTCGATGATTACACGAGTCTGAAGGAAAATAAATCTTAACAGCTCAGTAAAATAAAGCAAAGCAAGTAAAGATTGCTCTATGCAGAAAAAAGCTCAAGACACAATTCTCAGGCCTTTGTGGATAGGTATAAATTTCAGTTTCTATTTTCACCAGAGGAGTAAAATCTATACAAATTACAATAAAAGAATAAAAGAATTTCCAAACAACTGTTTTGGTGTGACTGTCATAGTTTTTATAATCATTCTAATGCCACTCATCTGTTTTTGCAGATTTACTACATACTTGGTCCGTGTACTTTTGCGTTCAATACATTTTCTATTTTTGAAGGAAAATCGAAAATCGAAAAAAGGCTATTTTGAATTTTCAGGCTCACAGCAATATACAAAAATGACCATTTTGGTTTTTTTCATTGCTTATAAGACATATATATTCTAATAACTGGATTTGGGAACTAGAAAATGCAATAATTAACCTTTTTTTAATATGTATTGAATACATTTCGGCGTCAATCGATTACCCGGAAGTGAAACAAGTTTGTTTACTTCAGCCCTATTCGCTCTAATTTAGTATAATTTAATACGCAAATGACCTCTAGTATTTGTCCAAACACAGACGTCCTGTGATAATACTTATCCCGTGAGAATCTGCATGTCAGTGATTGTGATCGCTATGGCCGCTTTCTCTTTACTTTCTGCGTTGTTTTTGTCAATAAGCAGAAGAGTCTATATCGCGGCTGTGAACAGCTGCAGAGTCGCGGCTGCTGCTGTCTCTGTGAGGTCTATGGAGAAGTGTAGAGGACAGTGTAATGTGTTCACTGGCACTAAATGATCAGACCGATGGGGTGTGTTTCTTTGCACTCTGTCCTAATACAGTACAGACATGTTGATACAGCCGTTACTATTTATCGGCTCGCACGCATCTTAGCAGAGTATGTGGCGCGTTCACGAGTAGTCCATACAAACTATTATTAAACATTACAGACAATATGGGCCATAGAACTGTAGAGCAGTTTGACCTCATGTTTGTCCTCATGGTCTCTGTGGCTGCTGAGGTCAGTCTCTGGACTGCGTGAAGCTGGGAGACCCGCGCACGTGCGCCCGTTATGTGAGGTGTCAGTAAAAATAGTATTTTACAGATATTGCTTATCCCGTGTGAATGCACGCCCTCCACAATTATCACAAATTATCACAAATTATCGTGCGAAATGTATTAAATACATAATAAAAAAGTTCAATTATTGCATTTTCTAGTTCCAAAATCCAGTTATTATAATATATGTATATAAGCAATGAAAAACCAAAATGGTCATTTTTGTATACTGCTGTGAGCCTGAAAATGCAAAATAGCCTTAAAAAATAGAAAATGTATTGAACGCAAAAGTGCACGGACCATACTTCATCCAAAGTGTTTGAAATATGGTGACTGAAAGCTTTAAATAGATACAACATTTGGATGAAGTGTATTATTGACAAAAAGTAAAATCCTTGATGCAGCATTAATTAATCATTTAACCAAAGACTCAGGTGGGAATGGAAATACAAAATTATTGTTTTCTGTCTTATAAAGAAAATTCAGTCAGGAGTACTGTTGAAGTACTCCTCTCTCAATAATCAAACCAAAGTAAGTCTGATAATAATCTGCATTTCTCCATTTGATGCACAAATTGTTCGTGATTGCACAGGCCGGCAGTTCCAAATAAAATTAGCATATTAATATTGTACTGGACAATTGCCTAATATGATTGTCAGTTGTGAGTCCCGTGCACTGCGACCATCTTCCCAGCTGTTTCAGCACAAACAAAGCGCTCTCTGAATACAACTTGCATGCTTAAAATGAGGCTGTGATGGCCCAAAATGTAAACAGAGATGAAAAGCAGAATAATACAATGATGATGATGAAGAGCATGGCAATCAAAACATGCAAAATAGCAATGAAAAAACAAGGAGGGCTGAGATTACCAATGTCAAAAATAGAAATACGGTTATTCTTTCAGGAATTATTAGGATAGTTATTAGAATGGTTAGTTCAAGTTGTCACAGCGTGTTCCTATCACTACTAGTGTTGCCAAAACAGATTTCATTTTAAAGTGATCCATAATTAAGTCATTTGAAACCGTATTTTCAAATATGGCAAAACAAATATACATGAGTATAATATACATAGTGGTAAAAGAAAAAGAATATTTGAGAGAGGTGGCCTAAAAATACTGTGGTAACCCTGTAGTGTGAACGGAAACTGGGTAAAGGGTCAGTGCAATTTAAGCTGATGTGCGTCATGTGGAGAACTGTGCAGTGGCATGTACATGTGGGGATGCAATTTATAACCAAATATTAAAGTTATTGCAATATATCTAGCGACAGTGATCAAAGGGCATATGTACATCCGAGTAGACCGTAAACAAATGCATGCTGCAGATATTTACCCTTAATTGTGCGGTGTCGCAAACTTTGGATGAAATGATTTCTAACAAATCTGAACGAAGGTCTACCAAAAACTTGACTCCCCCTTCGACTCTACTTATATGGCTGAGGAGCTGTCGGTAACGAGGTACCAGACTGTAACGCAGTCGGTCTTCAACTTGCAAAATTGTTGCCAAGTCTCGAAGTTGCGTGTCCAAAAGCTTCACTGCAAGCTCTGATGCACCTTTGTGATCGACTCCGAAGTCTTGGGAAAGTTTAGAGAGTAAATTTAGCTTATCTTCCTTCTCCAGACTTTTGTAGAAATTCATAAATTCCAGACTGTTTAATTCGGGCGGAGGGGGCGCCTTGTCTCGGGTCTCGTATGTGGGTAAAGGTGCAACTACCCTGGCCAGTAGGTCCTCCATGACCGAGGGACCACCGCCACAAGCAGGAGTGGAGAAGCAGCGCCTAACACCACTCTTTCGGGGCACGATAAAGGCTGTCCTCGGAGCTAGATGCCCCCAACACCTTGTACAACTACGGGCAGCAAGGATAATGCGGCGGGGTATCATCCTAACCACAACGAAATACAGTAACCCAAACAGATTGAATTACTTCCGGGTGTCTTAAAGTGACACGCACCCGTCATTGCCTAATGGGTTTCATCCAAATTCAGCACAAATACCCCGTTCCTTTTCGTTTCTTGTGCTCTGAAATTTCCCTTTTAAAGACAAGGTAACCAACTCTAGATTTTTTTCGAGTGTAATTAAATACATTTTAACTCTGCCAATGTCCGAATATAAATACAAATTAAAAGGAAGCACAATCAAGGACAACAAAGGAAGTTCTCTATGAAATTGGATGAATTCTTAGTCTTTCGTTTGCACCATAGACGAAATGTTACCATGATAGACCGTAAATATTAAGATTACCATCGATTGTTTTTTGTAAGAAAAGATAAGATAGCATTTATTGATCTCACACTGGAGAAATGTCACATGTCACATTTAGCACAGACAGAATCACTCAGATTGTGCAAAAGACAGAAGTGTGCAAACATGTCAAGGTCTGTGCAGGATATAACTATGGCCATGAAAGGTTTATCTTATATTATATTGTATCATAATAAGAATACCAGTATTATCTAATGTTATACTAATTCAGGAAAACAACAACCACAACTAAAATAAAGAGATACTAATGCTAACAACAAGGATATCAACAACAATGATTCAAATTAGAATTCGTATGAACCCTTTTGAAATTATTATAAACAACGTTTTTACAAATATTATGTTGTGTATACATAGAATCTCGAGTGATAAATAAAGTAATTAGTTAGTTAATTATCTTTTTGCTTGTTGATGCTTGATTTGACTTTGGGTCTGGCAACTTCGGTCAACCGCAGGTTTGCCAGCTACATCAGTCAGAGAAACGTGTTCACGCTGTTGGTGAGTTGAATTCCTTACATTATAATACAGGAGTTTATATAATCAGACGAGATGCATTTATGTGCCTGACATAACGCCTCAGCGATTATTACTTTATTTGTTTTCAGTCACGTGTCAGTCCTGTTGTCCGCAGTTCCCAAAGAAGCTAAGCTAGTAGCTACGGAGCGTTGATTCTACGGTAATGCAAGATACAACTGTTGAGCATGTGTCGTCTCTATTTGAACCTAAATGGTGTATTTTGTGTTAAGACATGGGACGGGAGAAGGAGTCTAAAGATGAAGATAAGATCAAGCTCAAATCGTCAAAAATGAAATTGAAAAAGTTGAGTGGCCATGAACACGCTGGCGCCGGGGGAGACTCCTCCAGGGGCAGGTGCATGGGCAGGTGAGGAGATGAGGACAGGGTCACAACTATAAAGGGAGTTTTTGGTGTTCACGCCAAAAGCTTCAAAACGCCTTTGAAGTCGAAGTTGAGTCCGGTGTGAACGCCCCTTAAGACCGTGACTTATAAAGAAATCTATATATTATTTGCACACCTCCTCTGACTCTGTCCAAAAGTATGCTGTATTGTTATTGTTGTATATTATTTATTGGACCGGTTTAGCAGAATGGACAGTCTGGAAAAAAATAATAATAAAATAAATCTAATGGAAATCCACCACTATCTCTTTGGTCTCCCCGTGGTGCTGTTATGGTTCTACTCAGGACAATGTTGGTCCTCTGTACTCTGAACCTCGTTGATCAGTCAGATGCCTGCAGAGTCATCAGATCTGTGGTGGTGTTTCCCCCCGACACTGCACATAAGGAGGTCAATTTTGTTTGGTCTGTAAAGTTGTCCAGTGCCAACTGCTGCACCACTGTCCTGGCTGAATGATTAGTACCAAATATTCATCATACAAGATGTGTTGTACAACTATATTTCTTTATTTAGTGAACAGTTAGAACCAGTCTAAGGCTTTTTGCTGATGGAAAAGTTACTTTTGTGTGAGGAAGACGATCCTTTGGAAGGCCCACTTTGCCTGAAGCCCCCGCTGAAAGATCTCAGCTCCTGTGGACTCACCACCTGCAGGAGGATCAGTGAGGGGCTGGTGCTCTGTGAACTGGGTACAGCTCTGACTGCCACCCCCCCGACCCAGAAATGGATTAAGGGGAAGAAAATGGATGGATGGATGGTTCCTGCACACTGCACAATTTTTTCTATTAATATTTAATGTCAGCGCAATTTGTTTATTCTGAAATTTACAATATTACATTTGGGCTTTTTTGAAGTAAACGGATAAAGCCTGAGGAAGAGATGGATGGAGACTTTATTTCAAAGAAGAAATCGCAGAAAAGGAAAAGAATCAAAGAAGAACAAACTGAGTGTCCTACTGATACAAGGTTTTTGCTTTTCTTTTCCTTGTCTCCATTGGTTATTAATATTTATTTTTTATGTACAGTTCAAAAGAATCAGGAAAACTGGAAGAGGATGACACCTCCCAGAAGAAAAGGAAAAGAAAAGCTGAAAAGGTTTAAGTTAATTAATTGTTAATGGTATTAAGCAGACATTTTTTTAAGTTTAAATTTTCAGTCACTCAACGTCTTTTTGTATGCAGACTGTCAAAAAAGAAGAGGCTGATCCCGTCCCGGTCACCAAAAAAACTAAAAGGACAAAAGAAGAGATTCAGGAGGCCAAACTATTGAAGATAAAAAAGAAAGAAGAGGAGGAACAGAACCGCTGGAGATGGTGAGAACTATTGTGGACATGTTCTTTCATGTGGGACATGGATTATTGTATTTCTGAACACAACTCCAGTGTCAAACAGCAGTATTTCATTACTTTTATTGTTTGTCAGGTGGGAAGAAGAAAAGTATGAAGATGGTGTCAAATGGAAATTCTTGGAACACAAAGGACCATACTTCCCTCCAGAATATCAGCCTATTCCAGAAAATGTTCATTTTTACTATGATGGTCAGAAAAAAACAATTGTATTGTATGATGTACATTTCATCATTCTTCACATTTAGCTTCTTAAAAACTATTGTTTGAATGCAGGTAAAGCAGTGAAGCTGAGTCTGGCTGCTGAGGAGGTGGCACTGTTTTTTGCCCAGATGTTGGATCATGAGTACACCACCAAAGATCAGTTTCGGGAAAACTTTTTTAAAGATTGGAGAAAGGTATATTCAATTATGTACCAACATATTTTATCCACATTTTGTTCACAAATGTCACAAGCAAAAGTGTGAAGCTAAGAAGAGAAGTCGAGGCAAAGGCATATCATAGAGAATTAATTTTGCACTGCTTAGTGCTCATGCACTTGAAAATACGATTTGTGTGCGAGCATTGATATGCTAATCCATACAAGTAGCTCTCTTGCATATGAACAAATCCAATTAAAGTATTTTATTATAGTCGCAATAACTGTCTCCGCTTCACTGCCCTCAATGCCAACCGTTATCGAGTGTCAGTCATGGTTAACACACGCTGAATGGCTGCTTCTCACTGGGCATCTGTTTTATTTTAATTCATGGGTTAGGGTTATGTGTAGTTGAAAATAACTTTTCGGTTGTAATGCCCAATAATGGAATGCAAACAACGTTCGTTGTCATTTTTCATGGCTTCAATTTAAACTGCAAAACTGTATATGCTGGATTGAGCTATATCAAATACTGTTCAAAATATGTGCATTTTCCTGGGACAATCCATTCCACCTCTGTTGTGGCAAGATTCTGGTGAGACCCCATGAACCAGCTTTCATTTCAATTGGACCATTTCTTTTTGAAAGAATGTAAATGTAAATCGTCTAATACTGCTAAATTACATTAAGTCTTACACGTAAAAAAGACATAATTAACTTTCTAAATGCAATGTGGATCAATTCTGGTTGATTCTGCTTGAAAAGAAAACAAGCCTAACTTGTGGAGATATGAAGGCACCCATCAAGTGTGCCCTGAGCCACAGTCTTATCTATTAGAAATATTATGCAATATTTTTTGTCATTAATAATGCGGTTTCCTTTGTAATTTCATGTTTTAGAACATAAAATTATATAAAACATGTATCGCCATGAAAATATAGGGTGTACCAGGTATCAATTGTAAATAATTCTACTATTAAAAATAAGTGTTAAGTTAATATGCCCTATGATGATCTGGATAAGAAGAAAGCATATACCGCATTGTCCTGTCATGCAATTATGTTTTTCATTATTTATTTAAGGAGATGACTTCAGAAGAAAGATCAATTATTACAGACCTGAACAAATGTGACTTTGGAGAAATGCATGCCATGCACAAGGCAAAAGTGGAAGCTCGGAAAAACATGACTAAAGAAGACAAACAAGTAGGTCAAGGTTTCTATGTTTCTGACTTACTTCCCCAGTACTAACTGATATTCTTGTTAGACAATGAAAGATGCTAACCAGAAAATTGTGGATGAGTTTGGCTACTGCCTATTGGACCATCATAAGGAGAGAATTGGCAATTTTAAAATTGAGCCCCCAGGATTGTTCCGAGGGAGAGGAGACCACCCAAAACAAGGCATGCTGAAGAAGAGGATCCAGCCAGAGGACGTTATCATCAACTGCAGCCTGTAAGAAAACAAAAGCAAGACAAATGGATCAAGGAAATGTCAGGATATTTTATCCTATGCAAACATATTATGGTAATCAACATGTACATTCAAGAACAGGTCATATATGTAGGTCAGCGTCATTAAACAGAATACAAAGACACAAGAGTCCAATATGGTCATATCTTGCTCAAAGATGCATGATTAAAAGAAAATGGTACTCATAGTGCTTTTTATGATACCCAAAGATGGAAGGGCAACTACAGCTGCCCCACTGTGGCACCTTGTGTTCCCAGAGGTCTCCCATCACAGTGCTCACCCAGACATACCCTGCTTAACTTCAAAGATGTTTGTTATTAATTAAATTTGTATTTAGATTTTAACTTTTATGATTTATGCTTGATGTGATATGGGTTGTGAGGTGCTTTGTGTTGCCTTGTGCAGGAAAGGCGCTTTACAAATAAAAGTTGATTGAAGATATTATTTAAAAAACACTGTAATCACACAAATTCAGATGCAAATACATTGTTCAATTAAATGTATTCTTGTATAGCCCTAAATCACAACAGTAGTTATCTCAGGACAAAACCGTTGAAATCGCCATCACAGATATAGAACACATAGGTATTAGTCAATAGTCGGGAGTAATTGTTATATGCAGATCCAAATATTCTTTTGTGTACACTGAATGAGGATATTCTTTACAGGATTCTAATCTCATACTTTTGTGCTCTGTCAGAAATGGTTCTATTCCTGTGCCACCTGTTGGTCACCATTGGAAAGAAGTCCGTCATGATAACACTGTGACATGGCTGGCCAGTTGGACTGAAAACATTCAGGGATCTATCAAATACATTATGCTCAATGCTAACTCAAAACTTAAGGTAGGTCATTATATTTTGTCCAATCAAGGTTGTGCATGGCAACAAGCTATTTTCTATTGGTTCTATGATATCTGATATTCTGATTGGGCAGATCAGTTAATTTATTAAGAACTATGACCTGGTTGATATTGACCTGCCAGGTCACACGGTTTGACCCATTTTGTTATAAGTCAGCTTTGATGAGACATGTTGCGTTGAATATCTACTGATATAAACGGATCCCAGTGAAGGGATTGAACAGGTCGATGTTTATCAGACATCAAAAGTGTGTGTGAGTGTGTTAGTGTGTTAGTTAAGGCTGTAAGGCTCATACAATTGAATGGTGTGCCATGCATTGCATTACATCGTATAGTGAGAGACCTCAACTAATTTACTAATCAATTTATCCTAATATTACATAGATTTAAACTTGATGAGACAAAGTTTTATGACTCAGATAATTCTATACTGCTACACTGTTAACACAATTTAATTCTGTAAATACTCTGAATCAAACTCGATGTGTAACTGGTAATCTCTGAGGTTATTCCAAACCCTGGCGATCCAAGATGGCGTCTTATTCAAATCATTGGATTGTGCTCAGCAGCGCATGTGCCACTATGGGCACTGAGAGATTAGCAAAACTCGCCCATATTTGGGCATCGTCTGGTCCTCCCGGTTCTGCGCAGTGGACGAGCTTCCATGATGCGTTGCACCAAATACGCGTGTGTGGCTCTCATGCATGTGCACAGAGGGGCTCTGCAGCGTTCTGACCAATCAGGCTGCTGATCAGAGCGGAGTTAGAGCAGGAAACAATCGAGCAGAGTTTGTGGCACTAAAATGTAGATTTAAAGAAAACTGAGTTCAGGATGACAAGGGACACTAAAAACTCCACAAAATCCGACCATTATGAAAGCTGCAGGTTCTCTGTCAGCTGAGGTCGAGCTGTATTAGTTTATATTGAGTTCTATGGGGAAAATGTTCGGGTAGCCCACATGAATTTAGTGTTGTTTAGTCTGCAGTACCGGGAGAATCCCCCGAGCACATGGGTTCTTCAGCCTCAAGCTACTTATATCCTATCCAGATATTACAATACATCCACGGGTTGTTCTCCATAAGCATACGTGAGCTTTGTTTTTGTCAACTGTATAAAAATCCGATATACACTGACCTTTCTGTACCCAAACCACTTATCGATTAATAAGAGTAATAGCTAATTACAGCCCTTGTGTATATGTAAATATATTATGTACATGCTTTTACTATGGGATATTTATATGTGTTTTATATTTAGGGAGAAAAAGACTGGGAGAAATATGAAATTGCCCGAAAACTGAAGACTTCCGTAGATCACATCCGATACCAATACAATTTGGATCTCAAGTCCAAACAGATGAGCACGCGCCAAAGAGCAGTGGCCCTCTACTTCATTGACAAGGTTCTTCGGAAGTTTTTCTTTTTCAACAAAGTGATGCTGACTGATAATGCATGTATATATTTGTAAATGTTTAGACATCAACGTTTTGTGTGTGCTTGTTTGTATGCCTAGCGCGCTGATTTTTCTTATTTTGACACTATCAGCTGGCCCTGAGAGCAGGTAACGAGAAGGAGGAGGGAGAATCGGCGGACACAGTGGGCTGCTGCTCCCTTCGTGTGGAGCACATTACCCTGCATGAGCGGCTGGAAGGCGATGAGTGTGTAGTGGAGTTTGACTTCCTGGGTAAAGACTCTATTCGCTACTACAACAAGGTCCCTGTCATTAAGAAGGTAAATGTCTTCCACTGCTGCTTCACACATTCTTATAGTATTACTTCTTTTTTTTGCCATGTTTGCTGCTTGCTTGCTTGAAAAAAAAAGAAACCTGACAGGAAAAATATCTTGGTTGGATATTTAGTTATTCAAATTAGACGTGCATATTTTTTAATCAGAAATTCCCATGGAAGTGACAGATGGCTGATAAATGTCACTTAAAATAAAACTCTATATGAAATGTAGTGAGGACATTCATTCTGTTTGTCTACCTTCAGTATTTGGTCCATTTATCCCTACTATTTAGAGCTCGTCATTGTTGGTATCTTAATTTGGTCTAAATTCACTTCAACCAGTATTGGGGTTTGTCTTTCTGCAGAAATATTGAATGTATCAAATGGACTGTGGCAATAGGATATAATGATATTAATGCATCGGTTTTATATAGCGCTTTTTTGGACACTCAAAGATGCTTTACATGTTCATTCACTCCATACACGGTGATGATAAACTACTACTGTAGCCACAGCTGCCCTGGGGCACACTAACAGAAGCAAGGCAACTAGTATGTGCCATCAGCCCCTCCGACCACCACCAAACATTCAAACACACACCAGACTAGGGATGTAAATCGGTGACCGTTTAACCGGTGGTTGACCGTCACAGCGTTAACCGGTCAAAGCTGTCGGTTAAAAAAGAGAAAAAGGGGAGAGGGGAGGTCTCTTCATAACGCTATTTTAAGCCCTATTCGCACGATGTGACGAGCGGGTCGGCTAGCTGTGTGCGCCAATGTATTCGTAAACTCCGGGCCGACTTTCATGCCTCACCTGCTACATATTCACGCACACAGACGCGTGCACAGACACACACACACGCACACACTTTCCCCCCCTCCATTGATACGTAACATCCACACGCATCCTCTCTCCCCTCTGTTACCGCCTGCTAGTTGCACACTGGTGCAGGTCAGAACTACATTGGAGCTTATATTTACACACACGTACACACACATACACACACACACACATGTATTGTACACACACACACACACATACCGGTCTGTCGCGCTCCTGTGTTACGGAGCCCAAAGGATCCTCGCAAATACGCCACAGTCAAACCACATGGAACATGTTTGTGCTGCTGGTCCTTGGCATTAGATCAGCTCCACACACATCACTTTTAAACTTTAAAGGAGACCTGCGAGACGCGGCTCGTCACTCGCTGCTCTGACCATGTGGAAGAGCCGTCTTTTGCTTAAAAATGCTTTAACCCGCAGCACAGCAGAATGGGAAGATTAAAACTGCAGTTCTCTGTGCGCAAAGGTGTCGAAGCTGTTGCGGGGTTTGGCGCCGCTGTCTCGCCTCTGATCCAGTAGAACGCAGAGCTGCACTTATGAAAAGTATGCGGCTCGAAATGGCTGTTATTTAAAAGATATTTGAAACTACGCGGTTAACCGGTTTCAACCGGTTAATGAGCCTCGGTGGTCGGTCATGAAAATTCATAGTTTTTTACATCCCGACGCCAGACTCATTCTAGGCAATGGGGTTGAAGTGTCATGCCTAAGGACACAACGGCAGTTTGGCACTTTACAGCCGCAGCCGCCCCAATGTGGCACCTGTTGTTCCCAGAGGTTAAGTGTCTTGCCAAGGACACAACGACAGCAGACAGTTGGAGTCGATGGTGAAAGGGCTCGAACCCACGAGCTTCTGGCTCAAAGGCTAATGATGGATGAATGGATATTATTTATGTTTTGTTTTGTTTCTGTAGGTTTTCAAGAATCTTAAACTATTCATGGAAAACAAGGAACCTGGAGATGACCTATTTGATCGCCTTTCTGTAAGTCTGCTTTTTGTTCATCAGGTACCAGTGTTCGAAACCTTTTTAGACGGGTTATTTGACCAACTGTGACTGGAAACATTTCAATCTGGAGAGACTCAGAAGACAAAATGCAGTTTGAATGTTTTTATTGATAGGTAGTTTGGCGTCCTAGGCCCCCGTGCGGCAACTAGGGCCAGTGAGGCTCCTGCTTAGTGCGCGCACAATCCCCCCGAGGCCTAGGAACTGGTGGTGGCATTAGGGCAGCAGGAAAGAGCGTACGCTCGAGCAAGGAGAGAGGCGGAGGAGGGGAGGCGGTGGTTTGCGAGGCTTGAGAAGGCCGTGAAGTGGGAGTCTCCGCTTTTAAGCTGCTTGCCTGGCCTGCATAGGTTGGCTGGGAATGGGCGTTTGCTGTGCGATAGGCCGAGGATGAGAGGCAGGCTTGGAGGGGATAGCTTTGGCAATCAGTCTACCAGAGTGAACCTTCGCGAAGCTCCATTTCTGGGACAGTGGTAAGACTGGTTAAATGGATGTAAGGCATGGGGGCATCTGAAGTTCAATAAAAAAGCATATTGGAAGTTGGGATTGGAAAATGGCCAATGGCCAGTCAGGGAGATTATTAAAAAAGCTATGGTTGATCCATTTAAACCACACAAATGAAAATCGAGATGAAACTTGTCGCCCAGACATAATTTACACACAAGCAAAAAATGGTCAGTCTTCAGGGCTACAAACACCAGTGCTGACTGGCCGTGTATGTGGCTTTTGTAAATGCATGGATTTGTTTTGAAGGCTTCACACTATATTCAACAGAATTACATTTTCAAGTGAGCCTCCAGTAAACACTGCACATGAAATTACATATAAATATTCTCACATTATAGCTGCTGCTTTGTATATATTTCACTCCTGACCTTAAGTCATGTCATGTTTTTTATTTCCCAAAGGCAGACATGGTCTTAAAAGTCGTTAGTGAGCATGCTCACTGGTGTATATTTTACACATTTCTTATTGGTGCAATTTTCACACATTCGTTCACGTAATATGTTGTACACATGAAGAAAGATTACAAAAAAGAGGCCTGTCATTAATGTTCATTCCAGCTGTGATCATTTCACAGCTGCTCATAAGCATAGGACACAACTGGACAGTCCAGCCCTGTCCCGAGTCCTGAGGCTGGCTTTTTAATTTGAAAATTGGTTGAAGGAATGGAAAGGTCATGGAAGCCCTTAATTGGAAATCAGTACAAACCCTGATAATGACAAGCAAGCAGCTCTGGAGCAGTCCTTTGGTCCTGATGTCGCTTACATACACAATTTTAGCAAAAATTTACAGATTGTGAGCTGTTAAGATTGAAGAACGTTAAATCCCTAGTCCAACCATTTGTTTCTCCAAAGGCTCCTAAAACAAATTTTCAGATGTTGTCATAACAAAAGTCCGAGTTTAGTTTGTACTTTACCGATGTACAACTATCAAAACACTTGGTAGCATTTTAACAACCTTTTAAATAACTTTTTTTTTTCTTTTAAATATATTGTAATTTTCATTGCTGACTGAGACAGATGGGTGAGCGCTGCCTCGCCCGTTCGCCCTCCAGTGTGTCAGGAAATGTCAGCCAGTGGTGGAGGTGGAATGGTAATGACTACTGTGCGCAGGCCTGATTGACACGTGCAAAGGCCAGGCCACCGAGAAGAGGGCGAGCACCAGGGAGATGACAGCTGGCCCAGGTTAGGCCAGGCTGAGGGGAGCTGCTGAGAAAGTTGGGCAGCAAAATGAATTAAATCTGAGGAAAGGGGACTTACTTTAGGTTTTAAGTTGATACTATCCACAAACATCCGCAGACATGAGGAGAACCTCAATCTGAACAGCACTGTTTCGACTGGGATTCGAACCCAGGACCTTCTTGCTGAGAATGTCTTGCCACCGTTCTGCCCATATTTATACTAGATTTGCATCAATGAAGTTAATTTTTTTATTTCTAGAATCTAATTTGATGACTTGAAGAATAATAATAATTCGTCATTTGATTAGATGAAGTGTCTAGACAAAGTTACTAGTTTGTCACATCTGCTTTTATTTGTATCCAGGAAGTAACATGGTATAATTTTTCCTGGTTCTTTCTCGTTTAGAAATTGCTAAATTTAAGTCATATCATACATACATGTAACGGGTCTACTCTACATAGTTAATGAACAGCTAGACAGATTAAACTGAAAACTGCACTAGATCAACCACTATTTTGCATGAAAATGTTTCCCTCTTAATATAAAGCATTGCTGAACTTTTGGTTTTAACATTTATTCTACCTTTCTTGACTTGCTTTTTGAACTCGTGCTTCTTCACAAGAGGATTGGTTTATGGTTTTAGATATTATGTTTTTTATGTTATTTTTAATGGTTTCAAACCGTAGTTTGTCTCAAATCAAATGAAGCCACAGTGCCATCTAGTGTTATTTTTCTCGCTGGATTAATGGTTATGCAATATTAACAATTAGTTTAATTTATCTTTTGTAGACACAATTGCTCAACAAGCATTTGAGTTCTCTGATGGCAGGACTTACAGCTAAGGTCTTCAGGACATACAACGCTTCCATTACACTGCAGCAGCAGCTGAAGGAGCTCACAAACGGTAAGTCATTCTCTTATATCAATGTGTCTGGTTTTTTGACAGTTTATATTTTTAGTGTGATTTAAGATAGCCCAGTGTCACACATCAATCAGTTTCCTAGGCACTGGCAGCAGAAGCCATCTTTGCCTGACTCTTATCTGGGTCCTGTAGGTTTTTCATTTTGAAAACTGTCACATTTTTATCTGACATTGAGATGTTTTATTTCAGCTCTTGACATCATAACTTAAAACACAGAATAAAGTGAAGATGTGTTGTTAATATTTGATACATTGTGTATTCCTTATTTTAGTACTAATGAGAAATATTTGGTGACTTTTCAAAGAGGGAGACAATGTGGCAGCGATGATACTGTCATACAACCGAGCAAATAGAGCTGTTGCAATTCTGTGCAACCACCAGCGGGCGCCGCCAAAGACCTTTGAGCAATCGATGGCAAATCTGCAAGCAAAGGTAACAATGTAAGATGGTTGGAGTTTGCTTACCTCTATTGGAATTAAAATAAACTTGTATTTCAGATTGATGGAAGAAAAGAACAACTAGCACTTGCCAAGTCTGAATTCAAACAAGCCAAGAAGGAGGCAAAGTCGAAAGGCAATTCTGACCCTAAATTGCAGACGTAAGTGATATGTTTGAATTATACGGTAGTTTAATCGTGTCAATGTAGGAGAAAACTGTCTTCAGGGACATGGGTGTTAACTATGTGCTTAAGAGGTTAAGGAATCATTTGCATCATAACCGAACACTCCAACCATGGACAATGAAAAACAACAGCAGACATCTCGGAGGACTTTACAAAATTGTCGGGAAATTTCGGCAACAACAGAGAATAAGGAAAGGCAGGAAATGCAATAATAAAATGCTGCCATTGGTCCACAGGGTAGCAGGTTGACCCAAGTTCATAAATGTCATCACTGTCTTGAGTTGTGAGTTGACAATAAACTGGTTTGGTATGTTCCCACATGTTGGAAGTGGCTCAGGAGTCTGTATGTCGCGCTGGGAACGGTCAGGATGATTTCAACATTCAAAGTCAGTTACACTGGTTTGTGCCAACGGCTTGTGTGACGTGTGCCAACATGCAGTGTGTGGAAGGTTGGTAAGCTGTAGCAGAGGCGTGGCTTTGAGAGAGGGTGCTCCGCCTTAGCTGCTGCCCCTGTTTGCTTGTGGTGCAGTGACTGAAAGTTGAGTCACTTTGCTTAAAGCACATTACTGGGTTCTAATTGTGAAAAACGAATTTATTACACATCAGCAACAAATGTTATCTTTTAGGCTGGTGGAGAGGAAGAAGGCTGCAGTAAAGCGCTGTGAGGATCAGCTGCTGAGGATGGAGCTCCAGGCAACTGACAAAGAAGAGAATAAACAAATCGCTCTGGGCACCTCAAAGCTCAACTACCTTGATCCACGAATCTCAGTGGCTTGGTACGTCAAAACCAGAGATTCTTTTCCATAGGTGCAAATCTGGAAGGTTTGGTGCAGCTCTACATTATCAAGTGTGCAGTGTCGACCACTCAAAGCGAGTTACACAAGGTCCTGGACATAGGTCAGGCTAGTGGGTCCCAGTCATACAGTAATACAGTCATTGGAGGACAGTCAAATGGCTTGTGCAAATGACTGTGTGCTAAATTTGTTTAAGTTTCACTTCAGTTTGACATGTAGGGAAAGTTCTGTATGCACACTGCAGAGCATAGTATGTGCATTTATACTGTTAGGATTTAACACTTTTAGTTGAGAGTAGATTGATATTTGTGTCAGAACAAACACTGAATATGAACGAAACTGGAGGAAGCGATTGGCTCCACTGGACTCTGCAGACGCAGCTTCATGTGATTTGGTTAGATTTATTTAGTCTTTTATTTTACTTTTGTAGATGGCTGTAAACAATCATTGACTCTGTGCGTTCATGAACAACTGTCCCTCACCCATTTAGTTGCTTGAAAGTTGAAAATGAGCACTATTTTGCGGCGTTTGAACTAGTCAAATAATGACATGTCTGGTCTAATGCAGCCTGGCCTTATCCATCCGTAAACTATTATTTCCCTACATGTACGGAAGGAAATTAGTGCAATGGTTTGGTAAGATCTCTTTGGCAATCTTTCTTTTGCAGGTGTAAAAAGTATGAGGTGCCATTGGAGAAAATATACAATAAAAGCCAACGGGACAAATTTGCCTGGGCCATCGATATGACGGAGGAAGATTTTGAGTTCTAGACCCTGACCTTTTAAGGTTTGAGAGAATGCAACAGAACCAAACCCTGTGAACACAAGTCACTTAGTGTGGATTTCATCAAGTTGGCACGTTTTTTTTATTTTATCTGTTACATTAGTTTGTAGCTTTTTTGGTACTTCATTCAGTTTTACAACTTTTTTTTTTTTTTTTTTTTTTTTTTTTTTTTTAAATAATAGTTCCTGTGCTGCAAATTTTTTTGTGATGAGTTTCTATGGTTTCAACCCATTTCATTCTTTTTAAGAATTGGGAAGATGTAACTAGTTAAGGTAAAGCATGAGCACTGCGACCCTGTAAGTAATAAAACTATAAAAATCACATTTGTGCAGATTTCTTGGATATTAATTTATTGAAGAATTAAAGGTGGACTAAACACTGCTGTTTACCCTTCTATAAAACAAATACAGATGGAGGGTTTTTTAAATTGTAATTTGTGGTTTAATCAAAAAATGAATCTTTAATCTGGGGTGTCCAAATCTGGCTCTCTGTCTTCTGCCGAATTGACCAATATGATCATGGGCTGAACATTTCACTACGAAATGTAGTGAATACTTGCATACTATTTCAAACGGTGATATGTCAACACTAACTAGAGTTTGCCAAAAAAAAAATGCTTTCTTGCAGGATGCACGGGTAGTCTGGCAACATCACTGCTGTTATCATGGTGAATGAATAATGCATATACACCATTGATCAATAATATACACGTCAAGATAAATGTGTAGTTTGTCTGATGCATTACTGGAACTGCAAGTGGAAACTAGTTCAACTATAATCTAGTACAAAACTTTATCTGATCTTCACTAGAATACTCTTAGTTAAGATTTTTCAATTTTGTATTTAATATATCTTGATTACACAAAGTATCCAATCATACTAGTAGGATGATGCCCTCATTTGGGTTGCTAGCTTTGGCAAAAATCCAGCGTTTTGGTCTGAACCTCAACACCCTGAGCAAATATGTAACATGGTTTGAAAATTCTCTAATCAGTTTGGTTTGAGTACACTGCCACTCCACATTGTGGTTGCCTCTACAAATGTTTTAGTATAATGTGTAAATAACATCTTTGGACACCCCAAGATTACAGAACGCTCTGCTTTAATTGTTATTTTAAAGAGGCGGCCCATAAGTGTAATGAGGGCCTTTCTAGAGTTGTGGAATGGATGAATCCAATCATTTCCTACATAAATGTTGGGTTTATAAAAGTAATGGGAGTAGAGTACTCTTGGTGGTTAACACAGCATTACAAATACACCTAAACTGTCACAATACAAAGGATACGGTTCAAAAGGTCATTCTGTACAATTACAGGAGCACTAATTCCTACCGAAATAAATACCACTGTAAATATTTCTACCTCATCCAATTTTGCCACTTCAAAAATGTTCGCATGAGACTAATGCGTTTACATCATTAGAATAAAGAAACCATGCAAATGAGAAAATAACCAAATATTAACTTTTTAATATGTGAAACAGATCTACAAATCCCATTAGATGTTTTGGAATGTGTAAGACAGTTGTATTATGGAATTGTCTAGATATGATTAAGTAGCGTTCAGTATTGTGATTAAATCTTATTTGTGGAAAAGGACATGTTTACCTGTGGAAAACTACCTGCTGTTGGTGAACCAGCACTAAGTACAGAAGGGCATCATCACAATCTACAACTATTCATCTTCCAAGTCATTACTTAACAATATTCAATATATAAAAGCATTTCACACAAAACACATCAAATCAATAGAACTCTTGTCACTGAAGGAAAGACTGCCGCTTCCCATTATAATACTTCATACTCCTCATCAAGCAACCTGTAAAGAAAATGACAAGAACATTCTGAATTACTCTAGCGAAAGTCACAAAATACAATTGGAAAGTCTACGAAAAATGAAAATTAAGAGGATGCATGAATCAGCTTGAACTGTAAGTGAATTCATTTTACCTTCATGAGCCTTGACCCTCTTTAGGTTTATCTGGTGTTCCCTCAGCCTCTTCAACACCTGCTTGCGTCATCAGATCAGCAATGTTTTTCTCCAAGTCATCGATACGGGTACTCATCTCATCAAGTGGGACAGTTAAGGCACATAAATGCAACACAATATACAGGCTCATTCATATTTATATATTCAATTCAATTTATTTTTGTATAGCCCTAAATCAAAATAGTAGTCATCTCAGAGGACTTAACACAACCGAAGAATTTGCCAACACAGATCAGAGAATCAAACAGTTCAAACACAATAAATAAAACAGAAAACACATTATGGCCAATACCAATAATATATAAGGATATTCCTTCCAATGATCTGGTCTGACATGGTCTGGAACTTGTCTTGCATCTGTTGTAGCAGAGTCTGAACCTAAAAGACAAAATGACACTGTAAGAATTCAGTACATTAGGTTTTCTGGTTGTCAGAGTGCGCTCAGTCAATAGAATTACAACAATTTGTATTCGTTTAACGCTATACCGTTACGTCTCAAAGAAAATTTTGATCGAAAAACTCCATCTCCTTGTTTAGACTACAATAAAGCTGTGCGCATTGAAGCATTGATTGTGGCATACACACCAATGACATTACATCAGACTATGGGGCGTATGGACGACTCCATGGTAACCAGTAATAAACATTAACCTACACAAAGTATCGATCATTAGACTATGTCCTGAGCACTCTTATAACTAATGCTAAAGGTTATCCAAAAATACTGTATCTAGCGTCGTCAAAATTGCATGGGTCATACAGAATCATGACCACGGTTTGACAATCCAAATGTACTAGAACTGCTCGGTTACCACTAGCGTGTTAGCTGCGGACTTTGCTAACGCTATACTTCGCCACCTCAACGCGTTCACGTCTCTATGAACCTACGCCAATAAGTGTCGTCCTTTGCACTCCGTTAATTAACATGGATACATTGACTTCCGCACGGAACTGTAGGGAAAGTCAAACTCGAATATCGGGATTAGCGTACACATACATGCTAGCCAGCATTATGCCCGAGAGATAGCAAAATGTTAAAAATGCTAGCATTAGCCGTAACCAAGAACCGACTTACCACATTGGTAAGGTCCTGCACAGATTTGGGATCTGTCTCAGCCATAATTTAAAACGACAGTTTGGATTATCAATGTAATATGGATGAGATTATACGAATAATTTTGCCAACGAGCGTGTAAACAGATTTCAGCAGCAGATGCCTGGAACCTCCCTCCACAGTCAGCTGTTAGCCGCAGTGCTCTCGCGAGATGTGCGTGAGGAGCAAAGCAGTGTGGATTGTTGAGTTTTCAACTACTATGAGCAGGCTGGTCATTGCTGTTTAACGCTACTGTTATTGACTGCTGAAATATACCTTGCTGGATTGGCTGCAAATGCTCATTTTGTCGTTGCTGTGCGGTACAAACTGCATAAACACGGACGACATAAGAGCAGAAAGTGTGTTATGTTCCCGATTGTGAAGTGAGCGCCTGTGTGCGCGAGAGCCGCCGCGAGCCTGACGCGCTTGTCTTCAGTCTTGAGTTTGCAAAACATGTGAACATGTTGGGCTTTGAAATTTGATGTCCCGGAAGAGTAACAAGACGAGGCCAACATATCTCTATTCAAAAGTTCCAAGAAGAGGTAAGCTTGAAAGGCAAACCTAAATATGACCTGTCAAATTTAAATTCTGAACGGCTTGTCGGTGAAAAGTTGATAACCTGAGCTGAATAATATCCGATGCTTATCTTAAGTTTGACAATCAGGTTTGTTTAACCACAGGCCTCTGGGATCAACGAACCACAGTGATTAAACCAACAGGGTAGGCATATAACCTTTCGTGATGTAATTTTAGCTTTGTACACCACATTGTAAGTTCTGGTTCGCAGCCCAACCCAGTACAGCTATGTCACAGCTACACAGTGTAGACATGCAACTAAGCCAACTATAATAAACTGTTGTATGCCCCAAGAAAGTCTCCATGTTGTCCCTCTTGTAATCTCTTGAGTTATTGCAGCTGTAGGTAACTGACTTGTCAGCTGACTTTTATTATGTTGAACCATATTATGGATATTCAATTTTTTTCTAGCATGTGAGCTTTATTATGGCAATTTGTATATATATTGTAATAACAATATAATTTTTAAGTATTGCTTACACTGGTTTGCATTGTTTAATATAAGCTACACTATTTTGGAACCACAGACAAACTGTGCACGACAGTCCTTGTGGTTACCTTCCTACCTTCCAAAAATAGTGTATACTTACTGCATTGTAACTATTTCTAGTTTTGTTTGAATGTTTGCATACACTGTATGCTACTACTCAAGATAACTAATATCTGTTGTGATCTAATCGGATAGGTTCCCTTTATTTTGAGTTTTCATGAAGTTTGATCTTGAACTGTTTCCTCACAGCCACGAGTGATGGATGCTGGGTTGGGCTTGCAAGAGGAGGACTTGGAGGCCTCCTGGACACTTTGGTCTTGGTTGGCATCCTGTGTCATGGTGTTTGGAGGAGCTCTCCCTTATGTGCCACAATATCAAGACATCCAGAAATCGAGCAACACTGAGGGCTTTTCCACCAGAGTGTGTCTCGTGCTCCTCATAGCCAACATCCTGCGTGTTTTCTTCTGGTGAGGGACCAATTCCCATGAATGAATATGCTGTGCTTTCTTGGTACTTAAATTGTTTTCGTGTTTCATTTGTCTATGTGAGGATTGGAAAGCAATTTGAGTCGACCCTTCTACTTCAAAGCGTTGTGATGATCCTGACCATGTTCACCATGCTCCATCTCTGCTGCACCATCCAAAACGCCAACCGAGTGAGCACAAAGCAGCACAGGCTTTCAGGTATTACTATTGTGCCTTTCCAGAAATGTCATGCCTATGTATGGGTTACATGCAACATATTGAGGACATGTTTACCCATTCAAAACATACCCACATTTTAATTGCCCTTCATTTTTGCAGCAGTCCTAATTTTTCATCCTCCTGGTCCATGGGTACCTGCTTGGTATCTGTCAATTCTAAAGTATTACCAAAAGAGGGAGCCATTGTGAAGGATGAATCTGTTGGCTCATTTATACAGACTGTTAACTGTGAGATAAATGTGAATCCTGAATATGAGGAAATAAATTTACTAAAATAGGATTCCTCATCCAGTTAATTAGACGTTGTTGCTTATTCATGGGTTTAATTGAAACTCCATGTTCCAATATATTTGTAGTCTTTGTTTATAGTTTGTGTATTTGCAGATATATTATGTCATTCATTGACATTTCTGCACATTGGTTAGTATTAAGCAACATTCAAGTCCTGTGCAATACACCAGCCAGCACATTTACAGGAAAAGCAGTGTCTCTATTTGTTGGAGGTTCATTATAAGAACTTTCTACCCTTTAAGTTCGGACTTAAGGTCTAGTTTCACTGTGCGATATCATATGTGCTGAAGTTGTTGGGGGTCTGGATTAAAATAGATGAACACAAACTTCAGTCCAAATGCCACAAACACTTTCTTCCCTGCCCTGAGTCATCCCAGCAGAACAGGGGATTTCTATGTTAAGTCATTGCCTTTTCCCAAGACACATGTTGGCATGAACTCTGAATATTGAACAGCTCTCTTTTCACAGCAAGAATCCTATTTGATTTCCAAACCCTTTGGTTCCACCATTGACCGCTCCTCTCCCACTCTTTCATCTGGTGATTTTGCTTCTGTTTTATCTATTTTTTCCCCATCTTGACCTAGTTCTTTTTTGTGCTTTAATAGAGAGTGTCAAGTCAATCTGTGTTATACCAGGGTCAACTTTATGCCTTCTTTCTAACCACTACTCTTATCATACATCATTTCATCATCATTACAAATTGTTTTTGGTGTAGTAAAGCTTGTAAGTGATGTAGAAACATAACATTCTGAGATAGAAGGGACTGTTATGGTCCTTGTTAGAATTATCTATGGAATTATGTTTGTCCATCATGTCTCTAGAGATTGCACTGCCAATCACCTGTTTCGTTGTGTACATTTACAGTGCAATAAATACACTTACGTCACAAAAAACATTAAATCCTTTATGGTTGTGAAAAATAATAGTGTTGAGTGTGTTTCCTGTTTTCCCGCTAACAGAGCTGACTCAGAGTTGTGACTTTGTGGTGACTTCTTGTGGGGGCTCCAGGGGACCACATCAGGCTCAATGACACAGGGCTTGGGAGGCTGATAGGGTCCAAGGAGAAGAGACTCTGACACAGATCTGGCCCCACGCTCAGTGTCCCATATGCTGCAGTTAAAATAGAAATGACTAGAGTTTCTTTTCATAGCCTTAATGAGATTTTACCTGCTGTTTCTCGAAAGCTTGATGTTAGGCTATTCTTTTTGGAAATTATTGATTGTCAAGTGTCTTGGGTCCCTTCTTGCACGACTCCATGACTTTCTCACTTCAGAGCCAGCCTGAGCTTTTCTGTGTTGCACGTTTGGGTGTTTCTCCCTGTGTCCGTGTGGGTTTCCTCCAGGCTCTCCAGTTTCCCACACCACCCAATACATGCATAAAAAAAAGGTAAAATCCGCCAGCTCTTATCCTGACCAAGCAGAGCATCAACATCTGCAGGGTTCTCAGGGCACCCCTTGTATTCACTTGGACAGATGAGCTGTGGGTTTAAAACACCCTGCCTAGACATTACATTGCATTCCTTTATGGACTTGTCTCATGGATAATGGGAATAAAAAAGGCTATACAAAGAACCCACATCAGTAGACTGCAGTAGTACATCTAGTCCAAAAATTGCTGTGGATATGAAAACGACAACAAGAATCTCACAAAACCACACGTTAGTGGCCTTGACTATAGTCTGTGTCACATTTTTACTTGTTGTAGTATTTATCTATTATCTATTTTTGCTATCTATTGCCATCCTGTGAGTCTGTTTCACTCACTCTTTTATTGATCATCCTGTTTGTGCGAGGAAAGTAAAGCTTATACTAGTTCTGTGAGGAGGGGAGGGGATGGGCTTTGTGATTGTCAGTATTGACCCTCGGTCATTCTTAAAACCAGGGCACTCACCATCAGAAAACCTTTTCAATTTGTAAGAGATAACCTCTCCGGCAGAGGTGAGGCTGAGTAGACGTTAGAAGCGTGATGGGAATTACTTAAAGGGAGAAAAGTTCCTTGGTCTTAAATCAATCTCTCTAGAATAAAAGTATCCTTATTTTCACTTTAAACTAAGAAAGTCAGGAGTGACATTAAAGACTTTTTACTGACTTTGTCATTTCATGTTTTAGAACTACTGTTATGGCCATGGCTCCATTGTTTGTAACACCTGTGCTTTTTCTTGTTTGGCAAGATATCTGCTGTGAAAAATGCTCCCATTAGTTTAGCAGTGGTCGTGTCATACTTCATTACCTCTACCAATGAATCCCAACACATTTTCTCACAAGATAAATCTGAATAGAGGATCATTGTGGACTTTGTGGCACACATATTGTCAAATGGGGTATAATCTTGTTTAGGAAAATGTCCAAAAACTGTCAGTCAGAAAGTCTTATTAGGCCCGAGCCCCGAACGGGGTAAGGGCCTATTGCTTTCACAATGGTGAAAACAAATGGTGGCGGTGAGTGACGGACGCGTCAGTCAGAAAGTTCTTCAGAACTTCTTTCTTTCTTTCTTTCTTTCTTTCTTTCTTTCTTTCTTTCTTTCTTCTGCACTTTGAGCCAGTTGTTAAATTTTGCCCAAAAATCAGACCTGACGAAAAATTTGATATTTTGGTGTTTATTTTTATGGGACTCAAAAAATGCCAGAACAGCGCCACCTACAACAGCCAAAATAATACCCCTCTGGGAGTTCTGAAGATCAAGTTTGTTGTAGAGTCATGAAATTCGGTACACATGTTCCTCAAGTCAAGACAAGAAAAAAATATTATTATGGCTCCGCCCTCTGACAAACAGGAAGCCCATACATTTCACTGCAAAATGGAAAAATGAACAGCAAAAGTATTCATACATGTCGGTTGGAAAGCGACTCCTCCTCGGCCGTTTCACCGATTCGCCTCAAAATCGCTCCACATCATCTCAACACATGTACCTTAAAAATGACCTCAGGGATTTTTGATCAGTGAAACATTGTTTGAGCAGCGGAGCGGCAAAATGTGACCTTTTTTTGGCCGTTTTTGACAACATTACATTTGCTCCCGTTTGCACAAACAAAGTCTGATTTGCACAAAACATTAATACATTGTTCAACTCTAGGGTCTAGGTCGTTTGAAAGTGAATTAATTCAAATTGACACATTAGCACATTTTCAAATTTAGTTTTTTCAAAATGTTTGAAATTTTGCACATAAATCTGTTTTGCCCTCTTGATTCAAAAAGTCAATTGGGTCCAAGGTTTATTTTTTACCCTGTTGCCGTGGCGACGAGAAACGCTCCCCATTCATTGCAAATGTAGACCTCACACAAACATCAAACCAGCCTCGGCCGTTTCACCGATTCGCCTCAAAATCGCTCCACATCCTCTCAACACATGTACCATCAAAATGACTTCAGGGAATTTTGATCAGTGAAACGTTGTTTGAGCAGCGGAGCAGCAAAATGTGAGGGTTTTTTTGGCTCTTTTTGACAACATTAATTTTGCTCCTGTTTGCACAAACAAAGTCTGATTTGCACAAAACTTTAATCCATTGTTCAATTCCAGGGTTTAGGTCAGGTTAAAGTGAAATATTGGAAATTGGCCCATTAGCGCCCCCTACAGACTGTGTCAAAGTTTACATGGGGAGCCAAACCAGCTCTACTTATCATATTCATTACAATTTGACTAACAGTCTTCTATGGCTACGGGAACAAATCATCACACGGCGGTGCCACCTCCTTTTAGCGGTGATGCGTGGTACGGTGTGGTGCGGCGTAGTGCGGGGCGTTGTGGAGCGGCGCGTTGCGGCTTGGTGCAGGGCGGCGTGGTGCGGGACGGCATGGTGCAGGGCGGCTTGGTGCGGGGCGGCGTGGTGCGGGGAGTGCGCGCGGTGCAGGGAGTCGCGCGGTGCGGCGAGGGCCGTTCGACGCCGCTTGCGGCTTTAATTTCTGACTGTTTATGTAATTATTTACAAACGTTGGAACTGTTTTGCTTCATTTACCTTAGACATTATCAGAAGTAGTTAAAAGTAGTTACACATGACTTAATAAAGCCACATATTAAAAATAGAAACTTCTCAAATAACAGAAGAACATTCTACATGAGAATACTGCTTATTTAACCTTAACTTATTCACTGCTGAAACTTTAGTTTTAGTTTGTACAATGTGCAAATGTTTTTGCTGCTGTATAATGCCGCTGTGCAGGAAGTTCCGTGTTCATTCCTGTATGTTAATTGGGATAGTGCTCGGGGCGCCGGTCCTCTGGATAAACGAGAATTCAAGCAGGTCCTTACATACATAACACATACATACATAAAATTATGAATATCATGATTAATGTCCATTAAGATGCACTTTACTAGTCATAAAAAACATATATTGTTATTATATTGTCAGACCTTGACAATAAATGCCCTAGAACACGCACAAGCCATTCTGACTTTTTTGTGACATGTGTAAATCTGTTGAAATGTTCGAGGGGGGTCTGCACAAGGCTTGTGGTGGCAGTGGCACAAGCAGGTAGGACCGACGGGTGTACTTAACTTTTGGTTATGTACACCATGATGACAAAAGTCATTGCTTTCTTCAATATTTTTGCTAACACCAACTAACAACAATTTCCGGCAACGTTTGGGGCAAAAGTTTTGGGCCGCAAAGATGAGTATACAGCTGAGGATAGGGATGAAAAACCAGTATCTGGTAGAACTTCTGAGTAACTAAATACAATGAGATAATAACTATTTAAGGAAGGACTAAACTCAGGTATGTGTTGCTTTTTTTGTTACTTTTGACTGAAGCAGTTGCCATAGAACAAATCAGACACAGGCAGAGCTATCAAAGCTTGAACATTAAAGAGAAAGTTTCCAAAGCACCAAAATCTGCAGGTGCATGTTTTGTCCAGTCCACGTGTCAGACTATTCAAAAACCTCTAAGGAAGTTCTGCACGTAATGAAATGGTAGATTGTCTGAAATATGTCTTATGAAATGTCTCCCCTGTTGTGAATTATTTGCTTTCGGAACAGTGCTAGGTTTTCACACCAAAAAACTCATGGATACCACCGTTAGTTGTAATTTATGGCTATTTATGGCTACCTCGCTGACAATGTTTAAAACCAGGTTAAAGACAGTTCTGTTTAGCTGTGCATACAACTGAGGGATTTTATATTTTTATCTTTTTAATGTTCTGTGATTATTTATGATTTTAATGCTTTCTTATTTTGTTCAGCACTTTGAATTGCCTTGTGTATGAATTGTGCTATATAAATAAACTTGCCTTGCCTTGCCTTACTTTATCAAGCGTCGCTAAATAGAAGAACCTTTTATTTTAATGTATGTGTTTGCTGGACTGCCTGTGCTGTGAAGGTGACATTATTTTATTGGTTTAGGCTTTGCTTTACACAATACTGGTTCAACAATACCTGAAGTAGCCCTGCCCTTCTCACTTTGTCTGCCCGTCATTATATCTGCTTCAGTCCGTGCTTATCTCTATAGGATGGAGGCCTCGTGTAGATAGTACGTCTGAACAAAAGGTCGTATTAAATAGTTTAGAGCCCTCAGGTGTCCAATGTTGTTGTGTCCTTATCTCAACCCCCAATGCGCTCATCGACTACAGGGTTATTACGGAAGCAGCTCACCTTCATGCACACTCGGGCTTCACGGTGGCTTGTGTCTATTACAGCGAACGGCCGCCACTTCCCATTCAGCCCTTGTTCCGATGACAGTCATTAACTCGGTTTATTCAGCCAATAAATAGTGATGAGTACACGCTGGAATCGGCAAGGTTAAGCAGACGACTCACCTGGGAGCCCGCAGGACACTAACCAAAGAGACGTTTAAAATTTAAAATCACTTTTTTTTATTTGTTATTAGTTTTGTTAAACATAAAAGTTGTTGTGTTGACAATTAGGGCGAGGATTGAAAAGTTCAGGAGAGATTGTATTTTGAAAATTAGCACCTGCGCTATAACAATTACAGCAATGCATCTGGTTCATCTAATGCTATTGTTATGTCCATATTAAATAAATAAATAAGATGAGCGCTGCAGTGGGTCTAACTCATGGATCTATAATATTATCTGGATAGGGTATAGCTTATAGCTGTCCCACTCAGGGGCACAGGGGGCGCCCCTGGTACTACTAAATTCACGTGGGCTACCCAGAAAAAAGTCCCATAGAACTCAATGTAACTAAACCAGCTCGACCTCAGTTGACAGAGAACCTACAGCTTTCAAAAAGATCGGATTTTGTGGGGATTTTAGTGTCCCTTGTCATCCTGAACTTTTTTTCTTCTTAAATCCTTCGGTTTACTTTAAATCCACACTTTACTGCCACAAACTCTGCTGTTTTCCTTCCCGCTCTGACTCCTCTCTACCACTGCTCTGATCAGCAGCTCTGATTGGTCAGAGCGCGGCTGAGCCCCTCTGTGAACGTGCATGAAAGCCACACGCGTATTTAGCGCAACGCGTCATGGGAGCTTGTCCACTGCGCAGAACTCGAGGACCAGATGATGCCCAAATATAGGCAAGTTCTGCTAATCTCCCGGCCCCCGTGAAGTCCCATGCGCTACTGAGCACAAGCCATTCATTTGAATAGGGCGCCATCTTGGATCACCGGGGCTTGGTCTAACTGTGTCAGGTGCCGATCAGGATAAGCAGTGGCGAAAACACTGGAAACTTGAGTTGAGGATGAGTGCCTCGGATTTTTCCTCATCTTTAGGGCTAGGATTGTTTTAATATTACATGGACCGAATGTTTTATGAGTTGCCATGCATGATAGGATGAAAAACAAAAAGACGAAGGCAAAGCTAAAGTGATCCAACTGGAGAACATAGACCCCTAAGAAAATATTCATAAAGATATATTTCTTACACGCTTCCTCTTTGTTCTGAAGTAATTACAGCTCGGTTTAAGTCCTAAAACCTCTTCCCGACATTTTCAAACCTGCATATGGTTCAAAAACAAGTGATTGATTACTTTAACAATGTGATTAATCATTTTTTGCTTTATTCCTGATTACACTTAATTGCATTGACCTCAGAGTGCGATGAAAAACACGTAATGTAAAGCTTAATGTTTGGCACCATTACATTTTAGGCAGTTTATTTGTCCAGGCAAATGGCAAACCTGCATATGGACAGTCTCTTTCCCATACTGGTGAAAAACCATTTGCCCCAAACGCCTCCCCTCTGCAGCGTCCCACCTTCGCCATATTTAACTCCATGACCAAAGAAAATTAGATAAGCAATACTGAACACAAAAATTATATTTAATAATTTAACTCTAAGATAATAAGAGGAATTAAATCAGATTGTCTGAAAATGGACAAATGGTTTCATCAATATGTGTGACTGCTCGCCATGGCAACCAGCTGCATGAGAAGAAACTCCAGTCTTGGCCAGGCTTGTTTAATGTGTCAGAGGTTTTTTTTATTTTTTATTTGTAAAGTTAGTGATAGCTGAACTAAAAACATTTATTTTGACAGCAACACCTTCTGACGATAGAGTCTACATCAGGAGAGCATGACAATTTCCAGTATAAAAAAATGAACGTAATAATAGAAATAAAAGCTTAACAAACTCATGTTGCCACCCATTCATTGATAAAAGTTGGATTCAGAAGGAGCGCCGACAGTGCTGTATCACTTCATTTCCTCCCCCCTGCATCACTGTTGCCCTCTGTCTCCAGAAGAAAAGTGCTGATCTTTCACATATTCTTTCCCTCATATTCCTCTTGTCTGTTTCAAGGTCACTGCAGCTTGTGCTTTATCTTTTCAAAGACAACTAGAAGCATCAGAGCAGAGTGAATGTGATGTATGCGTTCCCTTTACAGGCACCGTCACGACTACGACCCAGCTGTTTTTTTTCTACAGCTCAAGAAAAGAAAAAACTCACTTTATTTGGAAAGAAAGAAGCCCATAATGTAAAAAGATCTGCACTACAAAACAGGTTAACAGAGACATTGCAGACACAGTGATAAGCTTGGTGAAAATCTATTAGACTATTATTGTAAAAAGAAAATAATTCAGTTCCACTATTTGTTGCTTCTCAGGCCTTTTCATGAATCTGCACTTATAAAAAGAATGGTGTTGCTGGGATTATTTTGCTTTAGAACGCTTTTGTCTTTGGATTATATAAGAAAATGTTTTGTTTACACTGTACCTCAATAGTCCCTCAACATGTGTTATTGGTGACAGTTCGGCTCCAAATCACCAAGGGAAAAAAACGATTTGGCAAAACCGTTTACCCATTTCCTTTAAATGTCATCATGCAATTTTGAATGTGGGGAAAAAAACTATACATTTATTTTATAATAGCCACGGGGAACACTACAAAGTCAAATAGTGAAAAACCTCAACTTTGGCAAAACCGTTTATGGAGAGGAAGTGAAGAATTAGGGCTGGGTTGTTTTATTATAGCTTGTTTGTTAGATTAAATTGTATCCTCTGTTTGATAATGTATGTAATGTCCAGTCATGTATCCATCTACTTTTGTTTAACTGTGGGACCAACCAGCTCAGGGACTACAGGAGTAAATTAGCACTCCTGCAAGAACCTGCTACTTTTTATTACACTTCTCCTTTGGCTCTTAAGTTTATTGTGCACTGTCTATGTAATAAAAAAAAAAACCAAACCAAACCAAACCACACTGTAAATATTAACGGACGTAGCCACGCCTATCTCCGTCGTTCTAACTAATGTTCCACAACTTCCGCGGTTCATGGGCAGTTTCAAAATGGCAGAGGGGGCTGGAAAATGTGAAAAAAAAAAAAGCACCTGCGCATGCGTCAGCCACCATGGATCTATTATAATAACTGGATAGGGTATTACTAGCTTGTAGCTGAAGAACCCATGTGCTCGTGGGATTCTCTCGGTACTGCAGGCTAAACCACTAAATTCACGTGGGCTACCCAGAAATTTTCCCCATAGGACTCAATGTAAATTAAACCAGCGCGACCTCAGCTGACAGAGAACCTACCGCTTTCATAAAGGTCGGGTTTTGTGGGGATTTTAGTGTCCCTTGTCATCCTGAACTTGTTTTCTTCTTAAATCCTTCGGTTTTCTTTAAATCCACACTTTAGTGCCACAAACTCTGCTCGTCTGGCTCTCGCTCTAACTCCCGCTCTGATGAACTGCTCTGATTGGTCAGAGCGCGGCTGAGCCCCTCTGTGCACGTGCGTGAGACCCACACACGCGTGTTTGGCGCAACGCATTATGGGAGATCATCCACTGCGCAGAACCGGGAGGACCAGACGATGCCCAAATACAGGCGAGTTTCCCATAGATCTTTGCGAGTTCCAGGCGACTTCCGCTAATCTTTCAGCCCCCATGCCGTCACAAAGCGCCACTGAGCACAACTATTCATTTGAATAGGGCGCCATCTTGGATCGCCGGGGCTTGGCCGGCACGAGCTCCATTCATTTAATGAGTACTTTCAAAAATTCACAGCGAGTAAACTAGAGTGGTCCAAAAAAAACATGTGAAACGGAGCTTTGGGCTAAGAGCCAACTTTTGGACCATCCTGTAAAGACATTTTCGAGAGGTTAAGAAGACGCTATATGTTAGCATTGGCTAATTCTTATTCCGGGTCCACCCCCATCAGCCCGGGGTGGTATTGCAAGCATGTCAGCGCACGTCATTTTGGCCAATTTTGAGCCGGGACCCGCCCCCACTAGATATAACTCAGTCATGTGGGTTGCTCCTGGTAATTTCCCGATAAAACTACAAAAGTGCCGAGTCAAACTCTTCTTTTAATGCACACAGGCACAATTACAGATGGAAGCCCAATGTGAGGAGGCAGCTTTTGGTGCTGCTGTCAGCTCAGTGTCAGTGTGCTGCTGTGATGCTGTGTTATCAAACCAGCTTCCACCGCGCAGCCTGACGGTGAGCGCCGCCGCATCGCAGTCGGACACAGAGGCAACAAAGGAAAACGCACAAATGTATTGCTCATCTAAATCTCTTCTCTCGCCTTATCAGCTTTTGCTCTGATCCTGGTGGGAGGTATTATTTTGAAAGTTTGAACTTCTACTCAGTCCCTGAAAATCATATAGGGCTGTGTTTGCAATGTAAGTAAATCAGTAATCTTTATATAAGATATTAGTATTTATTCATTGCATTTTTACAGAACAAGGTCACCCAAAGCGCTTATAAATGAATTGAAACTGGCATAGTCTGAAGTCTATTTCTTTTTCATGCACTGATCAGGCATAACTTATCAATATCAACTCATTAGACCAGTGTTGAATACCCCTTGATGTTAATTTGTGGTTGTTTTCTTTTTTTAACATAAAACAGTATATTGAAGTTTAATTTGTTAACTAAGAACCTGTCTGATTAAAGACGAGTACATAATAAGGATAAGAAAACCTATATTTCTCCCACAGTGGGGACACTTCAACTCAAGGTAAATCAGGTTGTAGCTCGTTATCCACTGCTCGAGATGAGAAAGTATACACATTTACAAATCAATCAATCCATTTTATTTATAGAGCCTTTACAACACTCAACTTTACATGTATAACCCTCTTGAAAAAATCGTCCTCTAAACTCGCTGACTTGGCTTTGCCTGAATGATTTTGCTTTGGACGAGTGTGGGACAGCCGCTCGGTGCCTTCTGCACAGAGCTCGGTGTGCCTGCTCTGCCTGGAGTTTTGCATACAGGGATCTGCTGACACACTTTTATCTCTCTGCACCAGGTTGTGCACGCCGCTGACGGTCTTGGAAACAGTGGCCCAAAGCAGGGCAGCTGAAGGGAATGTTAAAGGCAGGTGGGATGATGGGTAAAGCCAGTATTCTAGAACTGTCACTGAAGTATTTGGGCTGAGACGCATAGCTGTTAGTTTTGGGTTTTGTTATATAGTATTTTGCATAACAGTGGTCAATTTAAATAATTATGACTCATCAACTCTGGATTCATAACATTTGTTTTACTTAAGTCTGTACTGTAATAGCTGATTTTCCTACATTTAATTATTTATTTTTTATTCCACATGCTTCTTTTACCTTTCTGAGTGAAAGGTTGGAAGCATGAAGGAAAACACATGAGTTGGAGACTGGATTTGCCTATAGACCGGCTGATTGATCAGGCAACATTACCCAATATCGGGGCAACAGTGGCTCAGTTGGTAGAGCATTGGCCTTTGGGCCTGAAGATCGTTGGTTCAAGCCCACCACAAGACCTATTTCACAACTCCCACTGATGACTACTGTCGGTGTGTCCTTGGCAGTGTTGTGCCAGTTCACAGCTTTTCTGAACTAGTTCAAGTTCAGTTCATACATGCTCAAAGTGAACAGTTCACGTTCAAAGTTCACATTTTTAATTCTGATCTAGTTCAAAATTCAGTTCATTTTACTTTTTTTGTGAGATATTCAAATTTTTTTTTCACACTACGAGCTAGAAATCACATTATATATATATATATATATATATATATATATATAATTTATAAAGTATATATCCTGTACACCGCACAGGATGAGAGCCTTTTGACTCTAAAACAGACCAGATCTACATTGGGAGGAAAAAACTGAGTTGCCACTGCTCATAAGTACTACAAACAGTAATGCGCTGCAGTGCGTGTGTCTATACTTTATGTCAAATGTAAATGGGTGGTCCTGTGTCGCTAACTCACCCTTTGTTATCATCACAACTCGGGCACATGCAAGTCCAACAACCAAAGAAAAGCAATAGCATACAGCGGCGCACCGGTGTTCTGTCGAGTTGGTCTGGCTCAGCTGTTAATGATGTAATGCAAACCTGCGTATGCGCGTCTCACGGCAGCCAAAACAATCCAAGATGGCGGACATGTAGTCCCCGAATTTCTTTAAAAGTTAAATACAAACAAATTAAGACACGAATGTCACTTTTAATGCAATTTGAGGCGAGATGTTGATGGTTCCGCGTTGTGATATTTAGGTTTTTAGAGTAAGAGTTTTGTGTAAAGTTTGTTTTAAGCAGTCCACTGCTCCTGTGAAACTACACTGCTGCTGTGTGATCGCAGTCCCTGAGTTGACTGCTGCATACGTAATTTTATGCATGTATCATACTGTATTCAATATGATTATATTAGTGTGTTCAAACGAAAGATTTAATTAGATCGAGTTTTTTTTCCCCTTTCTGGCGGGTTTCTGCGCATGCGCAAGTCAGATTTGTGGACTGCTTAAAACAAACTTTACACGAAACTCTTACTCTAAAACCCACATATCACAACGCGGAACCATCAACCTCTCGCCTCAAATTGCATTAACATTCGTGTCTTAATTAGTTCGTATTTAACTTTTAAAGCAATTCGCGGACTACATGTCCGCCATCTTGGATTAATTTGGCTGCCGTGAGACGCGCAGCGCAGGTTTGCATTACATCATTAACAGCTGAGCCAGATCATCTCGACGGGCAGACCAACTTGACAGAACACCGGCTGGCTCAACACGGAGTCGGGGTGCGTTCACAGAAAAAGTGCAGAGAAGACAGGAGGGAGGAACTTTCTCTCGTTGTGTTTCAAAAGAGAAAACAAATTCCAACGTTCATAGAGATGTCTGCCGTTCATGACACATAAAATGAACTAATTCACGTTCAAGTTCTTTATTAAAAAATGTGTTGCGTTCAGTTCAACGTTCACAAAAAAATGAGCGTGTTCAATGAACGCGTTCTTTTGAACTCGTTCACGCACAACACTGGTCCTTGGGCAAGACACTTAACCCCACTTTGCCTGAAGCACCCACTGGAAGATCAAGGCTCCTGTGGACTCACCACCTGCAGGAGGATCAGTGAGGGGCTAGTGGCTGGAAGAAAATGGATGGATGGATGCATTACCATGCAATAAATGTATTTACTGCATGGAGAGTCCCCAAATGAAAATATTTATAAAAAAAATATGCTGCTTCAGAGAAATGATTGACTTACTTTATCCAAGTTTGCAAGCTACTTATAAAGCTTTAACATTTATGAAACACTGACGTATAACCTCTGAAGCCCGGATTCAGACGAAAATGCTGCTCTGGCATTTTGGAAGCACGTTTATTAAAGATCAGACCTCAGAATCAAGTGAACCTCGCATCCTGACCAGCGTTGCCATGGGCCACCATCACTATTTTCTTAATTCCATCCATTTTCAGTCCAGATTTAGCCCAGGTTGTTTCCAAGTCTTTTCCTCCTGTCCCTCATGAGCTGCCTCTGGCCTGTGTCAGTGGTGCTGCTCACTGATTGGTTGCTGCCCCACGTTATCGGACCAGAAGTTGTGCCCTTGACTCTGCAACATGTGGTACGGTCTGAACAGGGCTTAAAGTAAGATTCAAACTAAAATGAGAAGAGACTTTCAGGGAATGCAATTTTAGTACAACAATAACAAATCAATTAAACCAATGATTATATTGTTGGCACTGGCCAAAAATATGCCTTTTCATATCTATAGATTTTCACCCTTTTAGAGATCTGTAAAGTGTCTTGTGATCTTACTGCGCATAAAGAATAATACATGAAAAGATTTTCCGAAGGTCAAAACATGTTTAGTCATTTCTTTAGACTTTCTCTATAGAGCCCTTTTATATAATAAGCATACAAGGTTATGAATTATTACGGTTGTGGAGAATACTGACAATTGTGGAGGGGTTTTGATGCCAGTTCATTAGAAGGAATGAAATATACAGAAAGTATGTGGATCATACAATATGCGGTATGTCAAATTTATAGAACACGCTTGTGCAGAGGCAAAATACCGCTCACTATCTCAAATGTTTGCTTTCTGACCTTCATATCTCTCTGTCCTAGCTGGGGACTGCATGGCTAAGACGTACTTTTTCTCTGTTTGTTGTGCCATGCCTTTCTATCAAACTGTCTTGAATAATTTGTGATTTAGTAGAGTTTACTGAGGTTAATTGTCTCATCAGCAATAATAATTGTTGTTATTAAGTTGCACGTTAATTATGATGAAATAGTAAGTAAGTAAGTCATGTTTATTTATATACCGCCTTTCCAGTGATGGGAATAACGGCGTTACTTTTTTCAGTAACGAGTAATCTAACTAATTACTTTGACAGTAACTATAACGCCGTTATCATTTCCGACATCCCGTTACTGCGCGTTACTCAAGACGCACAATGAACGTGTTGTCATGAGAGAAGGGAGGATGAGAAAACCTCTCAGCAATTATTGGCTGATGTAAAACATATTTCCTTTACAATCTACATGTCTACAGTTGAGAGGATGGCTCATAAATTGTGTTTTTGAAACAAATATGGGTCTTAATTGCGCTCAACCACGGCTTGTATCACCGTGAGGGCTCAGAGGAGCGCATGTGAGCGCAGAAGTCGGCTGCATACAATTCCATCGATAAGCTCCTTTCTCTTCCTGGTTTATCTGCTATGGGCAGCAACAGGTTTGGCTAACATACATATAACACATTTTTACATAATCTAAAATGCACATAGGGTAATTTTTCAATTACTATAGGAATGATAAGAAAGAGAGGTGAAGTGTAAGACGGTTGATTTTAGAAATTGGATGCACTCGGCTGCCGCTAGCAAAACACAGGAGTTTATGGAGGACACACACGTTTTGTTTTACTTTTTAAAACTCATTGGACTCATTTCCAAATGGAGGATTACATATCTACGCTCAAACCATTAACTGGATTTAAACAAGGAACTGGTCTGAACCAAAGTGGACTGTGCAGGTCATTTATAAGGTAAGACCCATAACTCATAGTTTTGCGTTTTGTATGAACAAACAATGCGGGCATAAAACATATTTTGCTGTAGCCAAACAAATTGTCCACTTGATTTATATGATGTATATGTTCATCTGATTGGACTGAAGTCAGTGCTTCACCGGTGTTTCCACATTCACAGTGGCGGGTGTTGGTGTTTAGTGCTTACAGCACAGAGAGAGATGAAGAGTGAGGAGGACTCCAGCAGCAAAACAGCCTTTTCTAGATGGAAATATTGGCACTGTTAAAGGTAAAAATGCGCACGTCGGGTGCACATTATGTTCCAGAACAAAACGAAATAGTAACGCAATAGTTACTTTTACTGGTAACTAGTTACTTTTATAGTGGAGTAACTCAGTTACTTTTTGGGAGAAGTAACTAGTAACTATAACTAATTACTTTTTCAAAGTAACGTGCCCAACACTGCGCCTTTCACAGACCAGAGTCACAAAGCGGTTTACAATTGTTATTTTTTGGGCATCTGTCCTCTCACTCCACACAGAGATGGGAGCGGGGTCGCCAGTACAGGAGGCGCATGCCAGACCTATTGTACATATTTTTAGTGGTGGTGGAAACCGGAGTACCCGGAGGAAACCTACGCAGACACTGGGAGAACATGCAAACTCCACTCAGACCACTCCACTCCGACCGGGATTCAAACCAGGACCTTCTTGCTGAGAGGCGAGAGTGCTATCCACTCAGCCACCGTTCCGCCCCCAAATATATATTAAGAAGGCTGTGTACTTTTTAAAAAGTGCTGCACCTTTTTTTTCTCCTTCAGAACCAACAAATCCACTTCATAGGTCAATGTTTCCATTAAATCTGTAGGAAGTTCGGAACACATGGTTCATAGTATAAAAGAAAAAGACATACTTATATATATAATGGTAAAAGCAGCTTTCGGTGTACAAGCAGGACCGTCGTGCCCATTCGTGAGAGGAGAATCTGACATATCTTCTCCCAGAACAGACCAATTTTCTGATTGGACAGAAACATGGCTCTACACTTAAAACAATACATAAAATATCTGCTGGGCACAATTTACAAACATGTCACTATACCTGGGCACTTTCTACAGAGTTCAACTTCATCCATAATATATATTTTTTTTAAACCGGGGGATTCAATACTATTTAATGAGTGACTTGATAAGTTGCATGTGAAATCCTTACTGTATATGCCAAAGGTGGCGTGTAACCTTTCAAACAGATGGCTGTCTTTTGCAGAAAGGGATGGTGTTTGTTCAGCCTGACATTTCACAGCTTTGCCTCTAAATTCCCATTCCTCTGGGGAAACAACAGTAGGACATGGGACAGCGAGCGTGAAATGAAGTGGACAACTTTTATTTCTATTTTTATTTCTAATGCACTTGAAGAGAAAGTGTGCTGAAATAGGGTGTAGCTGAGAATTAATTCACTAAAAAGAAAGTCTGGCAGTCGCACACCTTTGTGTTTTGAAATATTGTGCAAAAACTGCTTATTTCTATTAAACAGCGTCTTCTTGCAAAAAATCCATTCCTCTTTCATTTTGCTATTGTGTCTCAAAGTGCATTCCTTAACAACTTCTCAAAAGGTTGTCTTTGCCTGAAATCTTCCAAAATATATGGAGCACTTTACAACAAGAGGTTTTGTATAGGTTTGATCCCTCCTCCAGACCTTTTTGCATGGAGTTTGCATGTTTCCCCCTGTGGATTTGTAAGTAAAGTAAGTCATGTTTATTTATTTATTTATTTGTAACGTTGCTTCGGGTGCTCCTGGTTCCCCTACCACTAAAACATGTACAATAGCACCTCACTTCCATCTCTGTGTGGAAAGAGAAAGAACAAATGCCCAGAAGTACTGGAAAGTGCTTTCTGGCTTTATATCTGTGAGCTATATAAAGATGACTTACTTACTTTCCATTTAGGTTGGAAACACATGTGACATCACTAGGCTTGATTTAAAATGTATTTCTGTGGAAAGTAAAATCATTCATAATTAAAGAATGTACATATTTTGAACCACACTGAGTGACATTCAGAGCCATGCACTTGTATAAATCAATGGATGAACTTTGCCAGAGTTAAGTATTGCACCTTTTAATGACTAATTTAAACATCTGCCCAACTAATGCACCGTCTGGTTTTTCTGTGATCCACAAAGTACAGCGCTTCAGTTCAATCGTGTCCTCCTATACTGCTCTTATTTCATTTCGACAGACGGTGTCAGGAGTGTTTTTACAGTTTGTCCTTCCTGCCAATGCTTTTTCGAGCCGTGTGCATGAAGTGTAAAAGAGCAGCTTGAGTAGAGTATTCTGAGCAGGGCTGATGCGCATGGACCTCATCATGGCCGACCTGAGTAGATGAAGCAGAGATGTCAAACAGCAGCCCTCACACTCTGCACAGCTGAGTGGGCCCTCAAACTGACACTGCTAAGTCAGCCCATCCACCGGCGCTACCACTGTCAGACTCCATCCACGTCTCTGTCTCACTTTGGACCCAGGTTGTGCAGCTTGCTCAGCCTGCTGGGAGATGGAGTTTGCTCCACTTAAAAGACTTCACTCTGTTTCTTTAACCCTAACCCATCGGTTGGCATTCTGGCAACCTTTCTGACAACTGTGGACAGTAATCTGAAATCCAAACGACTATTCCATTAGTAAATCATTCAATGGTAAAGCTTGCGACTAAAGCTATGGAGTGGCAAGAAGTTTGAGTAACAGTTAAACAACATGTTTAACCGTTTTGGGGTATTACTAATTTAGATTTAAGAAAATCAAATACTTGTCGTTGATATTCTGAAAGCAAAATATCTTTGATTGGAAATTTTGCGAACCACAATTCTTAACTAAATCAACCTTTTGTCGCAGCTCTTATAAGGACAACAATCGATTTGATTTAGTTCTTACCCAAAAGAACTGCTTCTGACCCATGTAGCTCCTGAGCATTGATTATAGATGTAAGCAACCTGCTGAGGTTTGGCTCCAAATCAGACAAACGCTGTGTGCTACTTACTTTCTACCTGCTTTCATTTAAACAAATGTGTTTGCTTGACACACAACAGTATCTCGGACCTGCCTGGTGTGTTCCTTTGTCTTCATGGTTCTCTCTGCGCTTTAAACAGAACCCTGAGACTATCAAAGAGCAGGTTTGATTACACACAGGTGCATTCTATTTATCATCATCAGTCATTTAGGACAACATTGGATCATTCAAAGATCCTCACTGAACTTCTGGAGTGAGTTTGCTGCACTGAAAGTAAAGGGGCTGAATAATATTGCACGCCCCACTTTTCAGTTTTTTATTTGTTAAAAAAGTTTAAATTATCCAACAAATTTCATTCCACTTCACGATTGTGTCCCACTTGTTGTAGATTCATGACAAAAAATAATTTTTTTATATCTTTATGTTTGAAGCCTGAAATGTGGCAAAATGTTGAAAGGTTCAAGGGGGCCGAATACTTTCGCAAGGCACTGTAGTAAGGAAATGTTGCATATTTTGCATATTACACTACTTTTATTTTATTATTTTATTTATTATTTATTATCTAATCGCTCTGTGTGTCATGCAATAAACGCAAAAGCAATGAAAGAATAGTGTGCATGCGTGAACTGAAATAGCTCTGTCCAAAATGTCACACAAGGGTCTTTGAATAATATGCTGTGGACGTGCAGCGTGTGAGGCTGTCTGGGGCACCGTCTCTGTAATTGAATTGCCTAAACAAGGACGCTCTCTGGTGTCTGGGGTCTTTGAAGTGCATTGTCGGCGCTCGAATGACACCAGACAAGACATTGCTTGTAAAGGTTAAGACACCTTTTTGTCTATGATGACAAGGATATTTTTTAAAGTTGACATGTTTGGCAAACTGGGAGTAAAGCAGGTCAAAGAAGAGGAGCTGATGTATGAGAGTGCATTAGGACAAATAAAAGAATTGGATTCATGAATGATGCATAGATTTAATTATTCTCTTCAGGGCACTTCAATCATACAGGTAAACACACAGAAATGTTGAGAAAGGAGATTGAAGGAAAAGGCACAGAGGGACTTTATTATGTTGGGAACCTATTGGATTTTTTTTCTTAGGAGATTGGAGGAAAATATTTAATTTACTGAAGGAGTACAGGATTGTAAAGTATAAAGCCTTTGAGGATGAGAGAAGAGAAAAGTGCTTTCTGTAGAATTAACTCCACTTTGTTGTATGATATGGCAAGAGTAGGACAAGTTTTCATCTTGTCACAGCTGTGATTGTAGATGTATGAGAACATTTGTTCATATTACAACAGTGAAAGTTTCTGTGCCTATACAATCAATGAGCGAAGAGAATTGATTTCTGCACCGTTTTGCTGCACGTGTGTCTTTCACAAGTTGCTTCTTGAACGCTATGATTTTGGGAAGTCGGGAGATAACGTAGATATCTCAAATTTTCTGAGATCACATGAATGCAGCACTAACAGTAGAGCAGTCGGTGAAGAAGAGCCGCAAAACATGATTGCAGATAATTATTTTAGTAATTTAAATCGCAATTATGAAAAACATGTAGCAAAAATGTACCAAGTGCTCCCATACAACTGAATTTAAAAAATTTTAGCCCCTGCCCTCTTGTCTTGTGGTTGGATGTCCCCATGGAGTGTCTCACCTGAGCTCCCTGGGTGACTAATGTTGTCTTATTAGTCTGTCACCCCTCTTTTGCTGAGGTAGGCCCATTTTTATTCTGCGTTTATACATAAGCAATGAGGAGTCATCAATCATGGCACTTTATGGGTGGCTGAAGGGATGATCTGCACTGTCAGGAAGGCAACATATTCCTCCATAAACTTGAACCAACTCTGGAAGTACTTATTTTGCATACAGATCAATTTATTTTGAAAGTGCCATTTTATTCCACACATTTCCTTGCATTTAAAGTTGCTCACTTCATCTATAGAATGCATTTTGTCTCAAAGCTCCCCCAGCAACTTTGGACTTTAAATTTAGATTTGAAAAGGTTCGGTTGAAAAAGGCCTGTGTCAGTATAAGGAGAAAGCTTTGGATTAAAATACACATTCCCTATGTCTTCCCATGGCAACAATAGGCTTATTTTAAAGTCAGCTCGAGTGACTCCCATTTATCTTTGTTCAGTTCAACTAGAAAGGTGAAATGTATTGATTTAGAAGTGCTGTGTTTGCAGAATTCCGACTCACTAATGAAATGCTTAAGGTGGTTCATCGCTCCTGCTGAATAATCATTATACTTCTCGGTATATCTGTCCGTGTCACACTTCCATTTCCATTTGCAGATTTACTGACCAGACATCCTACCCTGCGTGCCACTAAACACTATAATTGGTGTATAAGCATGTTGTCCACAACATGACTCCTGCTCGTTTGAAATGTTCCTTTGGTTATAATCTTCCACAGTATTGAACGTATGGAACCTCATGGAGAATGTTTGGAAGTATGATTTTACTGTTCATGGACACATTCCACCAATAGAAAGTTGGACAGGGTTGCTAATTAGAAAGACAACGGACAAATTGACAATGTTAACGTCACTTCCAAACTATCGGGGAAATAGTTGATCGTTCAACTATTTTCATATTTATGGTAAGTTCCTAGCAGCAAGATGGTTTGCAGATTTGATTCGTGGGAGTGTTGTCCCAGGTCAACAACACCCAAAAAATGCACTCAAGTAATAAGAGGTCAAGTTCAAGTTCAGAGGACAGATTTTCCTATTACTACTATAAAATATACTGTAACCTTAATGCCACTTCTACAGTACATGTATTCACAAATAGAATCATTTTAAAAGGGTCAATCTTTATCCCCACAATATGCAGCTTAAGTGTAAGTTCAGACTGGTAGACTATCCAAGCAAGTTATCACACCAGGCTAGCCCCATCCTTCCCCAGCCTATCACATCAGCTTTGTGAACTCCCCGGCCACCCGTGCCAATAAAGCCAGCGCTTAAAAGCAGGACGCCTCACACCAAACAGCCTTTCAAGCCACAACCACCTCCGCCTCAGGATTTCATTGCATGCTCACATCCACCTTGCTCTGTTGCCACCACCTTTGCTCAGGCCCCTGGGGATCATAACCTGCACTCAAGCAGCACTCACAAAGCAAGGCCACAGCCCAGCCTTTGCGCCAAACTAATAAACTACAAACAAACTTGAAATCAATATATCTTTTACAATATAGCCTCTCCAGATTGAAGAAGCTATGTGGGCAAACAGAAATCTTAACTTGTAATTTCCTTGTTTCTCTCACAGACATGGACTTGAACTACTTCTGGAAGTGGAGCATGTTCGAAGACTATCTACTTTGCTGTTTTGGCTTCACGGTGCTGTGTGCGGTGGTCACTTTTCTGCTGCTGGACTCTTCTCTGTTCGTGGAGGCGCTGGGATCCCTGGCTCTCCTGTTCGAAGCGATGCTGGGCCTTCCACAGCTGCTGCAGAACTTAAACAACCAATCAACAAGAGGAATGAGGTACCTACTTAAAGTCATGGGTCGCAACATGACATTTTAAGTAATGTGATTGTTTAAGTCCATTGTTAGACAGATTTACGACTTCATTTGGTAGATTAAAAAACCTAAAAACTACCCTTGAGCTCAAGTGAGGTCTGGAGCTCACTTGCGAGCGAGGGTGATCTCATGATGCATTACGATAGCTGTTGGTAAAGCCGCGCCAAAATGAAAGAAAACAACATAAAACACCCGGGCGCAAGTTTGTACGGAACGGGAGGACGCTCCGATGCGTGTGTAAGTTATTCAGAGTTTTTAAAGCGTGTGTGGTGACGTTTGCTCCCAAAGCGGCCGCGGCGTTCACTGAGGCTTCAGAGACATGGATCCATGTTATTATTACAAATCCATGTTGTAGTTCAGAGCATCGCTTTGACAGTTTGCTTTGTGATCCGTGGGACTGCGGCTGTAACCGTCTGTCTCTGTGTGGTACGTCTCTGTGCGCATACGTGTATATGCATGTTTCTGTCTCTGTGGGGTACGCGCGTGTGTCTGTCTGTGGTGCGTCTTTGTGCGCATATGTACATGCGTCTGTATGCGTGTGTGTGTGTGTCTGTCTCTATGTGTGTACATGCGTCTGTATGCGTGTGTGTGTGTGTCTGTCTCTATGTGTGTACATGCGTCTGTATGCGTGTGTGTGTGTGTCTGTCTCTATGTGTGTACATGCGTCTGTATGCGTGTGTGTGTGTGTCTGTCTCTGAGTGCGTGATGTGCAGCAGTTCTGTATCTAATTAAAGCAAAACTTCATATGAAATAGAATTTAAAACTTCTCATTTTAATAAATACTGTGTTTCATTAAGTCATATCTGTGTCAGATCTTATCTGTGGTAAAATTAGACACATTGATAATGCGTGTGACGTGGAACACGTCTGCTGCGTCATTTGCATATTGTCCCCTATCCAGGGGTGTCCCAATTGTTGTGCGTGCACTCACCACTGGGAAGGCACTTTTCTGGTGAGGGCACTCACACCTGAGGGTAAGGGTGAGAATTGGGACAGGGCCTTACTATCTTGTAATGTAAACAGGCCTTTGTATTTAACCAAATCTAGCTGAAGAATAATATTATTGTTAATATATTTTTTTGAATGCTCTGACTTTGCAAACCAGATAGTTGCCCAGAGACAGAGCGTAGATTAATCTGAAAGCAGGGGGGTAGACAAGATTGTTCTGAAATACATTGACTAAAAGAGGCATTTTTCTCACTCCCGAAATAGAAAGGAAGATTACTGCCATAAGGGTTTATACGTGCCGTACTCATCAGTTGTAAGAAATGAGAATAATGACTCTATTACACGGATGTTCAGTATTAAATTAAGTTATAAGTGCTCCCCGTCAGTCAGTGTTAAGGATATATTCATTTTTCCGGACGAAATTGGGTTCAAAATGCTGTATTCATAGACTCATTCAGTAATCCAGTCATTGTTCATTTCCTTTTCAATAGCCTGTGACTAATTCAATTATAAGTTAGTATAATATTATGATAAAAATTAGTTTGGAGGCAGAGATTTTTACACCTTTTCAAAAGGATTTATTGTATTATATTTAAAGTTCAAATGGTCACTAACTGTCGGTGTAAAAGATTGATAGCATGGTACCCTGTGTCTTTGTGCACCGGTCAGGGATGTAGATCCTTTTTTATCTTGTGATATCAACGAGGCCACTGCTTTCATACTACAAAACTTTTCCTTTATTTTTTTTAATCACTTCAGAGTTTTAAGTAGCAATATGTATTTTTTGCATGCCATCATTAAATGGCCCCAATATTTACTGTAAATCATGCTCTTTTCGAATACATCTTTAACTGATAACATTAGTTCAACCGAACGACCCGTAAAAGTTGTTAGTGTTTTGATTAGATGTCCTACCCTTCGCCGTTTCGCCAATCAGGAAGTCCGACATCCGGGTTGCCAGAACTCCTCGCGGCTAATCTTATTGGTAAAATAACATGTGACCACAGAACTAAAAGGGGTCTTATTATGACTCTCAAATCATTAAGGACAAAACAAAGACTAAAACGAGGATTTATATTGGGAGGCCTTTGAAAACTTGACAGCGAATACGTTTTTGTGTGATGCAAAACTTGCTGGATTTACTAAGTTTCCCTCCGTGTAAAGTGTTGTGTCCAATGGTAGCCTAGTGGTTAAGGGATTGAGTCCGGGTAGTGTCTACTTGAATAATATTACCTTTTTTTGACAGATTGCTCAAAATCAGGTAGAAGACAATAATCAAGACGTTTTTTGCAGATTATAGCTTATTTGTAAAAAGAATAATTTGATATCACATGATACCACTTTTGGCCATATTTTTACATACTGCTCCTTTAAAATAGCCTGAAAAGAGCCAAGCATATATCATAAAGCTGTTTAATTGGAACGTTATTGGTCTGTTGTCTCTCAGAATTCTATTCATCAACATTTAGCGGTATTTATCAACCATTATGGACATTGGTCATCTGCCACTTACAGTATGTGCCAATACCAATCCGTTTTCAGTTTATTTCTTGTATTTGAACTCTTTGATTCTCTGATCCGTGCTGGCAAATTCAACGGTTGTGTAAAGGCCTCCGAGATAAATACTGTTGTGATTTAGGACTATACAAGAATGAATTAAATTGAGTAAATTGAATTGAACTCTTCAAACCTCCTCTGGAAGCTCTCAAATCATGCCTACTACTTTTTCCAAGGCCTATATTGACATCCAGCTGGTCTCCAGCCTTTGATCTTCCTCTTTAATCTGAAAATGTAATAAATGAGCATTCCATTCAAGTACATTTACAAAAAGTTCATAGTTTTCTTTTGCTGAATACAGATGCTTTGTTGAGATTATGTAAGTGTCCATTTTTTCTGATCCATACTTGCCCTGTGAGCCCTCCTCACCTCTGCTGCTGCATGTTCTAGGACTAAAATAGCAGGAGAGTACAATACATGACCTAGCTCCACCCAGAGGTCAGAGTCTTGCTGTGATTAAAATAATGCCCTATTTTCACAGTAGGCAGTGTGTAAAGGTCATACATACTGTTTAGCCTTGCAGGTAGAAAACTATCAGATCAATTACGCCCCTAATGGCACAGAACCTCATTCTAATTATGAACATTATTCCTCCATTATGTCCCTTGTCTGTCATCACTGGTGAGAAGGTGTACGTCCTGCACCATGTGGCTGTGCAGGGATTGTTCATAAAGAATAAATCACATGCTCCACTAAGCTGTGAAAAAGATCACTTCTGAACAGCACTGGGTTGGAACAAAAGGTGACTGAAAGTTGCTGGTTATATTTCTTTCTTCTTGTCTTTTCTAAGAACTGTACAACTGAAGATTATTTTTCTGGACTGTTCTTCTTATCGTTGTGGCTCAGAGTTGGCGCACCAAAAAGAAACTCTTCTTTTTGCCAAAAAAGAATTAATTAAGACATTATAAAATCCCTCCTAAAACATGGTAGTTCACACTTGTCAACAAAGCCTCCGACCAAAGCAGAGCCCACTAGAAAACAATGTTTACAATCATGTGACCTTTATATGTCATATAACCACACTTTGATTACCTTTAAAATGCCACGACGCCGTGTTTGTTAGGCTCTTGATGCTATCGCCTTTTCTTTTTACCTTCTTCCCCAAGGCCCCATTACTGAAGTGTGCAGTGCCTGTTTAGCTCATTGGCTGATTACACATAGGACTTCAAAAAAAAGAACCTACATGTAATGTGCGTCCATATCCTGTGTAAACTCTCTGCACCATTGTGTCTGCATGTTTCCACTCTCTGCACCATTGTAACAGCACAGGGAGGGAACGTAGATGTAGTCTGCGTTGTTGGAAATAGTGACAAAAGTGGTCAGGGTTAGCGCCCCTTGTGGTGGTCATCAGTATTACCTTATAGCGGACAGGCAGACAGCCAGCCATTTACTTCTCTGAAATGATAGTATGGAAATTACAGACACATCGTGTTAGATATATCATAGATAATTCATTTGAAAGTTGTCTTTCCCTTAGTGTCAAAGCTGATTTGTTTGTACACAAATTCACTTTGGAGAGACCCAAGAGGGAAAATGCAGTTAGAAGTTTGTTGATTGAGTATGTTTGGCGCCCTAGGCCCGGGAGAGATGCTGATGAGTGCGGCGCTTGCTCGCGCGCATAATCCCCCCCCGGGGCCTAGGCACTGGTGACGGCAGAGGCAGTAGGCAAGCACGCTTCGATGAGAGAAGGAGGAGGTGGGGCGGCGGAGGCTTTGCAAACTTCAGAAGGCCGGGAAAGTGGGCGTCTCCGGCTTTTAACTTGCTGTCCTGGTGGTTATTGGTGGACTAGATGTGGGCGTTTTGCTGGTGTAATGAGTAGAGGATGAGCAGGCTTGTAGATCTGGCAGCAGTGGCCGGGTCTACCACAGTGAACTTTCGCGAAGAGCTTCATTTCACTTTGGAGAGACCCAAGAGGGAAAATGCAGTTAGAAGTTTGTTGATTGAGTATGTTTGGCGCCCTAGGCCCGGGAGAGATGCTGATGAGTGCGGCGCTTGCTCGCGCGCATAATCCCCAAAAACGGGCAGAGTTATCTTTGCGCGCCGGGACGTGAGCGCTCGCTTCACGATCAACCGGACGCTGCCTGGGACGTGAGCGCTCGCATCACGATCGATACCAGACGCTGCAGTGGAGTTATCTTTAAGCGCCGGGACGTGAGCACTCGCATCACGATCAACCGGACGCTGTCTGGGACGTGAGCGCTCGCATCACGATCGATACCAGACGCTGTAGCAGAGTTATCTTTGAGCACCGGGACGTGAGCGCTCGCATCACGATCAACCGGACGCTGTCTGGGACGTGAGCGCTCGCATCACGATCGATACCAGACGCTGTAGCAGAGTTATCTTTGAGCGCCGGGACGTGAGCGCTCGCATCACGATCAACCGGACGCTGTCTGGGACGTGAGCGCTCGCATCACGATCGATACCAGACGCTGTAGCAGAGTTGTCTTTGAGCGCCGGGACGTGAGCGCTTGCATCACGATCAACCGGACGCTGTCTGAGACGTGAGCGCTCGCATCACGATCGATACCAGACGCTGTAGCAGAGTTGTCTTTGAGCGCCGGGACGTGAGCGCTCGCATCACGATCAACCGGACGCTGTCTGGGACGTGAGCGCTCGCATCACGAGCGATACCAGACGCTGTAGCAGAGTTATCTTTGAGAAAGTGCGTGCCGCCACCAGAATCTTTATTGGATCACTTACTTTGCTTTGTATTGCTTTGCTGGGAGCTTACGAGGAAGCCAGTAGACGTTGTGCAGCCAGGATAGCGGACGCGTCTGGCCTGATGTAGGCGGAGAAAGCCGAAGAGGACCAGCGCCCCAGCTGTTGCAGAGAGGTGTGGGGGAGCCCCAGCGAGGCCGCGCGCGTGGCAGCGCCTATCCTGAAGGAGTGGGCTGTGTAGAGCTGGGGAGACAAATTACAGAGGAGCAGTAGGGATCTTAGTTGAGCTCTGAACCAGGTTGCTGTCATGGGAAGAATGTCTGGAGTGAGAAAGAGAGGTCCGTTAAAATCTCCTTTTTTGCAGCGGAGGCGAGTGTAACGCATCATGGACCTGTAGGGGCAGAGAGATGTGTCTGAGCGAGCTATTACTATATTGCAGGCTCCTTTGATTTTTTGAATGTTTGAGACGGAGGTTGAAATGGTCAGGGGACATTATGTTGGGTGAAAAAGAGCGACCTTTGTTTAATGCTTCCACTATGTCGAAATTATCACACATGACAGAGATCCTCTTTCTCTGCCACGTGTGATTCCACAGCGCGCAGCCACGACCACTGGGAATATCTCGTGTAGGGCAGAGGAGATGCTCCGGTGGAAGTAGCGGCCACGCTCGGCAAACCAATGGTCCTGGAAGAATCCCCCAAAACCCACGGAAGGGGCAGCGTCCGTGTAGAAGCGGAGACCTGTAGGGGCAGAGACATGTCGGAGAGGGCCATTGATGTTGCAGGCGCCCTTACGCTTAGAATCTTGGGTTGGAGAGTAGATAATCAGGATAGTAGGATGGTCGGGAAAGCCGTGTCTCGGACCGCATGAAGGTTGAGTGAGCAATGGTGAGACGCTTATGCAGAGAAGCCATAGAAGGCGAGCAGGAAGATGCTGCGAGGAGGGCAGACATGTACTTGGAAGATGAGCCGGAGTTCAGCGCCGCTGCAGGATGGGCAGCATGATGGGGAGCCTGCGATCAGAAGAGTGAAGAATACAGGTATGGATGCCTTTGATTAGGAGTCCGATTGACGGTTCAGCGCAGCTACTCGGCCAGCTGCATCTGATAGAATCAGAAGATTAAGTAGAGAGATGAAGCATGACCGCCGAAGCGACCCTGGGAGCATAGGTGCGAGTCCAGCGCAGCGCGGCATGCTCAGCCGGGCTGCGTCCATTAGAAGCAGGATAAGCTTCTGAGAGAGTGGGATGCAGCAGTAGCAGTAGCAGCAGCAACCTCAGATAATAACGGCAATAGTCCTGTATCAAGCCGCGACAGTAGCAGCAGCAGCAGCAGCAGCGTCCTTAGAAAATAACAGTAATAATTCTGTACCTAAGCCACAGCAGTAGAATGTTGTTGTAGCTGTTCAGTGTTTCAGTAAAAGAGATGCAAGTGAAGAGAGATGGCAAAGTAAAATGAAGCAGCGGCAGCAGTAGTAGCAGCAGTAGCCGTATGAAGCAGCAGCAGTAGCAGTATGAAGCAGCAGGAGCAGTAGCGGCAGCAGCAGCTGCAGCATCCGTAGATAATAACAGCAATAATCCTGTATCAAAGCCAGAGCAGTAGAATATTATTGTAGCTGTTTAGTGTTTCAGTAAAGGAGATGTGAAGTGAAGAGAGATGTCAAAGTACATGAAGCAGCACGGCAGCAGTAGCAGTATGAAGCAGCAGCGGCAGCAGTAGCAGCATTAACGGTAGCAGTATGAAGCAGCAGAAGCAGCATTAGCAGGAGCAGCAGTAGCAGTATGAAGCAGCAGCAGTAGCAGCAGTATGAGGCAGCAGCAGCGGTTGCAGCATCCGTAGACAATAACAGCAATAATCCTGTATCAAAGCCACAGCAGTAGAATATTGTTGAAGCTGTTTAGTGTTTCAGTAAAAGAGATGCGAAGTGAAGAGGTGTCAAAGTAAAGAAGCAGCAGCAGCACGGCAGCAGTAGCAGTATGAAGCAGCAGCGGCAGCAATAGCAGCATTAGCGGCAGCAGTAGCAGCAATAGCGGTAGCAGTATGAAGCAGCAGAAGCAGCATTAGCAGGAGCAGTAGCACCACAATGCGATTCATACGAACAACAGACGTGTCACGCCAGCGTGCGCCGCTTGTTTCCGTGAGCCAGGTTACATACGTGTCTGAAAGAGCCAAGCCGTAGAGACAGGTGCCGCCCGGGAGCCCGCGGAGCAGCAGCGGCAGGAACAGCAGCAGCGGCACATGTAGTAGCAGGAGCAGCAGGAGCAGGCAGCAGGAACAGGCGGCAGCAGGAACAGCAGCAGCGGCACATGTAGTAGTAGGAGCAGCAGGAGCGGCAGCAGGAACAGGCAGCAGCGGGAACAGGCATCAGCGGGATCAGGCATCAGTAGGAACGGCAGCAGGGACCGCAGCAGCGGCGGTCAGAGAACCATGCCCACGGTTGTTTAAGAGCCTGAGGAAATAAATCAACCCGAATCCGAAACATTCCCATGCGAAAAACAGATGTCCCCTGGAGCCATCTTGCTGCTTTGGTTATGGCAGATACGCATGAACCATCACTTTTCCATGCGTTCATAGCTCCAACTCCACTTCAAACCCATTGCAGATTCACATTGGGCCCCTTTTCTTTCTGCTGCACTTTCGAAATGCAACAACTGCAGTTTAGTTACCCAATTTAATACTAGTGACCTAGCTATTTAAATGCATGGCCCCTCCTTCCTCCTGCAGATAGACGAATTTAAATACATTCATTTAACAATAGTGACCTGTGAGTAATGAGATTAATGCTGTAAAAAATGGCGCCGTGGCAAGAGTTCTGGTGTGTGCCGTCTGGAGCACGATGGGTAGTCTTTGCAATTTTTTCCAACGTGGTTTTACTGCAAGTGGCAGAACATGAATCTGAATTGATGCACATTGCTCCTCTTATATCCCTCAGACATTGGAGATTGATGCCATTTAAGATGCATTGTCCCTCAGTTAGCTCAACACGTGTAAAACGGAGCCTGCAACCAAGCACGGGGCGAAAACTGACGCCTGCAGTCAATTGCGTAGGGCAAAAACCAGTCGCCTGCAGCCTAGACTCCGGGATTAATCTGTCCGCGGTCGGCACACTCACTGTACTCACATGCCAGGAGACTTGGGAAAGCAACGGGACAACGCGGCACCGCCAATCGGAGCCAGGGACACGCACGGCACCAGCAGACCACGAGGAACGAGCAGCACAGAAACCGCGGAGGGCCCCGCGGAGCAGCCCGCAGAAGAGCCCGCAGAGGAGGAGAGCAGACCACGAGCAGCCAGACTGAGGACAGCCGGGCCACGCGCACGAGCAACACGTGAGCAAAGCGACCCCTCCAGAATCCAGAACAACGCATGTATTTGCGAACAGGTGCGTTAGCGACATGCACCTTGCAGGCTTCAGAAGTTTGCAAACTTCAGAAGGCCGGGAAAGTGGGCGTCTCCGGCTTTTAACTTGCTGTCCTGGTGGTTATTGGTGGACTAGATGTGGGCGTTTTGCTGGTGTAATGAGTAGAGGATGAGCAGGCTTGTAGATCTGGCAGCAGTGGCCGGGTCTACCACAGTGAACTTTCGCGAAGAGCTTCATGTGTGTGGCCTGTACGATTGCTCGGCTCTCTGCCTGGCAGCACAGGGAGTCAGCCTGTTTTTCTCTTCTCTCTCATTAACTTTATCTATTTTGCCGCCTCTCCTGCTTTCCTGTGCCAGCTCTGGGAGCTGCCAACTTCCTCAATGTCACTCTCAGACGTGAGGGACATAGACACAGGCATTATGGCTGCAGCTGAGAGACATGTTTTATGATAAATCTATTCACATCCTGTCTGCACATTTTTCTGGTCGATGGTCTAATTTATGGGTAAAAAAAAATCTTTGGTCAGTGTCAAAAATGCCCTGTATGTGACTGTGGTATTTGTGTTTCTGCAAGGTATTTGGATGTAATAAGTCATACAGTGCATTGCTTTGACAGTACTCTCTTTGACAGGAGGCTGTGTTGTTTTAAGTTCCATATCACTCATGATATATCATTTTATTGTTATGCAAATGTTCCCATTGGCATTCCTGTTCAAAATTAAATCAATACTTTATTCAACCATTTTTCCATCTTTTTTGGTCGTAACCTTGATTCTATTTCTCAACTCTGGTTTCGATGACGTAGATTGTCCGCCTGTGGCTGTAATAGTTGATTACCACAATTGTGAATGAAAAACTTGCGATTTAACCAAGCAATAATAAGCATGTAAATGCATAAGAACATAGGAGCACAGATGCAGTACAGTCACCAACTGTGAAGAGAGCACATGATCTAATAAAGCAACATTAAGTGATAAACAACTAAATTCATTTAATGACCTTCATTTATGAAGATTATCTTTGACTATCTGCTCAACTAGTAATGGCATGAACTCGTATCTATTGATGAATTCTAAAAATAAAGAAAAAATGTCCTCTGGCTAAATCTTCCTCTTATCCGCTCCCTGTTTGCTTCATTTCCTCTTGTGGAATCCATATTTTTCTGGCAGGTTGGGAACTTTTGTGTTTGCTTGTATGTGATCGATCCACATGCATAATTCATAGTTGGTGGGTTAAGAGCTCTTCTCTCCGACTCTTTGATTTTTGTATCCCTGGGGGCGTTATGTTGCTGGTAAATCACCTCACATACATGTATTCAGGTGGGCACAACATGGCAGATCTGTATGCACGAATAAGTCACAGAGGGAAATGCCGAGTTCGAAGTTTAGAAACCAGACCATGCATGAATGTGCTTTTTGTTGTTTTGACTTCAAACTTTGTCACGGAAGATTTGCCCTTTTGAACCAGAAAAGTTCTGAACTACAGATTGCAGATGAATTAAATAAATACAGGATTAAATGACAATTAGTGCAATGCCTTGGTATACCAGTTGGTAGTTAAAATGTACAACTTCTATTCAATCTGGAGAGACTTAAGACAAAGATTGCATTAGAATATTTATTGTCAAGAATAGACACCAGCAGACTTATTTAGTACCAATATTATATTGCATTAGGATTGGTGATTAGACCCCGGCAGGAATACTGCATGACATGCAGAACGGAGTTTAATAGAAATTATGAGCAACCCTCGAGGCCTTGAACCTGGTGGCGAAAAGGAGCTGAGCTGAAGACATGACATGATACTCTACTGAAGCGGCGGCGATGGGGAGGAGGTGGGTTGCTGCTCGAACAGCAGCTTGAGCTGCAGGGAACTGAGAGGCTCTGTTTTAATGCAGCCATGAAGTGATGATGAGCACAGGTGTGTTACTGTACTAATTTTAATAGCCACATTAAATCAGTAACATCAGCAGCTTTTTACCATCTAAAAAACATCACCAGGATCAAAAACATAGTGTCTAAAGCAGACTTGGAGATTCTTATCCATGCATTTGTCTCCAGTAGGTTAGACTACTGCAATGGCCTGCTTACAGGTCTGTCCAAACAGGCTGTAAAACAGCTGCAGTACATTCAAAATGCAGCAGCTCGAGTCCTGACTAGAACCAGGAAGTACGACCACATTAGTCCAGTCCTCAGGTCTCTGCACTGGCTTCCTGTGGCTCAGAGAATAGACTTTAAAACAGCTCTGCTTGTGTACAAGTCTCTCCATGGCCTCGCACCAAAATATATTAGTGACATGTTAGTCCCCTGTTAGTGCCCAGAGTCAGAACTAACCATGGGGAGGCTGCTTCTCAGATTCATGCCGCAAAAATCTGGAACAATCTTCCTGAAGATGTGAGACAGGTCTCTGAAGAAGGGAGCAGGTCTAACGACCCTGCTGAGGCTAACGACCCTAACTCCTTAGCATGTCACAGACCTATTGTCTGCTGGGATGCTCAAGTGGAGTGCAGGTCTCACCCCTCCTAACTCATTAACATGTCACTGACCTTGTCCCAAGTTAGGGCGTTGTTTTTAGGATGTCGTCATAGATGCGAGGCAAAACAAATCTTAACCCTCCTCCTCTGTTAAGAGAAGGTTTTTGTTTCCTCACAAAAATGGCTTCTTTCACTCCTCTCTCAAACCAATTCTTCTCCCGAGCCAGAATTTTAACCTCTGTGTCATCCACCGTGTGGTTGGAGGCCTTGAGGTGGAGATGAACAGCCGACTGTGGCCCACTAGAGTTTTCTCTACGATGTTGGTAAAGTAGTTTCTGTAGAGTTTGTTTGGTTTCTCCAATATAGTGGTCAGTGCAATCCTCTTCACTACATTTAATTGAATACACCACATTGCTCTGTTTGTGTCCGGGTGTTTTGTCTTCGGGATGCACTAATTTCTGTCTTAACGTGTTGAAAGGTTTGAAAAACACAGGGATTTTGTGTTGCCTAAAGATTCTTTGTAGTTTCTCTGAAACTCCCGCCACATACGGTAAGGACACCCCTCTTCTTCTACTTTCTTCTGTCTGTTGGACTGTGGACTTTGTCACAGAGACTAATACAAATATATTTAGAGCAATTACACAGCATATTTGATGTGAAGCTTTATAAATCGCATAAAACTTACTAAAGTTGATTTCATTTCCCATTTCCACGGAATTATGTATGTATTATGTAGTATTAGTGACACCTCCAAAAAGTCAAATTACAACCCAGCATTTTCAAGCATTCCCCTCACATTCATGCTTACAATTTGCAACTCTGGCTACAATAAGATAAGATGCACTTGGAGAAATGTCCATGTCACATTTGGCATAGATAGAATCACTCAGAGTGTGCAAAAAGACAGGAAGTGTGCAAACATGTTATACAATAATATATAGGTTCCTTGATACAATCATCAAATTACACCAAATCACACTTGTGTCCTTTTAATTATCTTTGGCTCTTGTCCAAAATGTCACTCGGGCCAGTTTGCAGCAGTAACGCTCTACTTGCCTGCGCTTAAGTCGCCTCCCAGAGCTAATAGCCACCCTGACAGCTCTGGTTCGATACACAGTGCAATTACGAGCTTGGCCCACATACGGTACCCTCTCTCTCACCCTCACAGAGCAATCACCCACTCCCCGTCAGGCTCTCCCCATCTCTCCTGTCACTTCAGCACTACTGGGGTGCATTTGTCCCTCTGACATTCTGGTACCCTGCCCTGGTTCATTGCATCCATCTCTCGTCGGTTTCTCCTCTGCGTCCGTCTCCAAACGTTTGGCCTTTTGCTCCATCCTCACAGTATTCCCGAAGCAGCGCTTTACCCTGTGCTGCTCCTGCTCAGATGGATGTGTCAAGGCCAGTAGTAATCAGAAAGACCTCTTTGAATGGTATACACGAGTTTAGGTTGTAAATAGAGAAACTGTCTCAGAATTTTGTTCTCAATAGTAGTGATCTTAGAGGACTTTACTTTAACTGTTAAATTTGCCAAAAAAGATCAGAGCATCAAACAAGAAATCCAAATTGGTATTGGTCCATCAGAAAGGAAAAACTCTAAAACCCAGTGGAAAAAGGTGGGAAACCTCAGAAGAATCCGGTCCCATGGACGGACGGGCTATAAATCCAGGATTCAGGCTGTAGAATGAGGATAGAAGCGATGCAGGACTGAGGCAGCTCCCAGTCAGCAGGTGTAGATGGAGGAGGCGGGGTTCAGGGGCCCCATCATCACGCCATGAAACACAAATTGGACAACAACCAACTGTAATTGAAATAGTCGTTCACTGCTCCTATATGTGCTGAATCAAATTAATAATCACCAGATTAATTAATTTTCAACACAAATTACAAACAAAGTTATAGTGTATGTTCAGCCTGGAGCACTTCACCTCATCCTTCATCATCCTTCATCATCCTTCATCACTCCTCCTTCCACATCTGCACTTGTTTTGAACTGTTTTAGTCGATCGATTTCACAGTGACTTTTGTTTACTGTTTTATTTGTTTTATTTTTGTCTTTTAATGTTGTTTTATGTCTGTATTTGTCTGTGCACACTGGAGACTTTTCGCTAATGTATTCCAATGTGGGTTTTTTTTTACTGCAAATGGCAAATAAACTGAATCTGACATCTGCTCAGCATCAATCCAGAAATCTGAGCATTGCCTTTTGTCCCTCTACTCTAGTGGATTACTTTGTCTGTTCATTGTCACTCCAGGACTCATCTACAGCCTTGTCCGTCAATAGAAGTGGCTCTTTCCTATTGTTTGGTTCTCCCTGAGGTTTCTATATTCTTCAAGGCCACTACCACCTCCAGAGTCATACACTGGGGAGAAGACTATGTTCATACTGTATGTGTGGCATTGCATATGACTACTGCCTGACACCATTACCATAAGTCAGTAGGTCCCATCTTGTTCTTCTTAGTATTGTCATAGTGTGTTTGTTCCACTATTGTGTTAATCAATTAGTCTTTGTTAAGCTGTTTGGTGTTAAGCTTAACTACACAAAAAACAAGAGAGGTGAAGGCGCATCACAGATATCTACTTTGGGAGTTGCAAAGCAGGAAAGGCTACGTTATATTATAATTAGGGATGTACCGAATCCAGGTTTTTGGGGTTCGGCCGAATACCGAATCCACTGGTTAAGATTCTGCCGAATCCGAACCCAAATACCGAATCCTATTCCATCCTCAGTCCATTAATGTTTCATACGCAAATGTTTTAACAGCGGCGGTGTTGTGTACTGTTTAGGGTCCTTACCACCACGAGACAAATCGGCATTGCAAATTGGACATGTAGCTCGACCAGAATATAAAATAAAATAAAATAATCCCGCTTATCATTAAACACAAATACATTCAGTTCACAGCAGTGTAAAACTTCAGGGATAAAGTACATATATTACTGTGCATGTCATGTAAAAATAAGAGCTAAAGCACCATACATGCATAAATAGCTTCCACTGGTTCAGGTCAAAACATTACATATCTGGACATTTGAGAATATGCCAAACTCGTAGAGACAAGTTGAGAGAAGCTAATGCTAAGAGGCTAGTTGCCTAAACACGGACTCACCAACTCTGCTTCTACGGTCATACGCAGCTCAGATGACAAGTACCTGGCACTGGTAATCGGCTCCATAAAGTTGGTGAATAGGAAGTTAGTTTATGATCCATCAGAACCGCATTACAGGTGAAAACAAGAATCATAACATCCCCTCGCTCCGGCGTATAACTAGAGCTAATTGGACCGCGGGGATCACATGACCAGGAAGAGACCTCAGCGCACCCAAAGAGGAACAGAGAGCAAGAGGATATAAACCTCCGCTAAAGTGCATGTTTATTTACACTTCCGAACGTATCTGATTTCCGTGACGAATCCAACAGCCACAGTGTGCATAGTGTAAGTGCAGGGTTCGGGTTCGGTGGGGAAAAATTCTAAGGTTCGGCCAGAAACCGAACCTCGTCAAAAAAGCCAATATTCGGCCGAATCCGAACCCGAATCCTGGATTCGGTACATCCCTAATTATAATTCAAGTGAAAGTGTTTGTGTGGTGTTAGTATCATTGTATCTTCTGTATATTAATTGTAGAGAATGTAACGTCCCGTAAGCAGTAGTGTCAATGTAGTGAGGTCTGTAATCAATACCAGGGACGTGCAGTCAGGGGAGGCAGGGGAGGCAGAGCCTCACCTGCCATTATTGGAAACTAATAATTATTTTAGTTTAAATATATAATTTATATCCACTGTCCTATGCTTTTAATGTATATTCGGCACGGTTCCCATCAGTTTTGATCATTTCTGAAGTCAAAATCGCCGAAATCCCGTTATTCCTATTCAAAGAGACGAGGTGAGGCAGCGCTCCTGCGTGCCTCACCCCAGACCGCTCCCTCACAGTGTGTGTGTGTGTGTCTGAGTGCACTCAGCTCGTGCAGTTGATATATCACCGTTTGTTTCAAATATCCTGCTTTAAAAACATTTTTTAAACTCCTCTTAGTGTTTAGTAGTGTATTGCACGTATGTGTGTACAATTTATATTTAGTTTAAGTCTTTTGATCGTAGATGAACACACAAGGAAAAAGCTTGGCGTGAGGCAGGCGGTATCTGTGCCTCACCGCTAGGGGTGATAGTGAGCATAAAGTTCATACCAGAGTTGCTAACAAACAATCAGCCCAAAATGCTATTTCTTTTGCTGGAAAATGGATGATTTGAATGAAGATTTTTTTTCTCAATTGGACTTTCAAACAAAGAAAGAATTAATATAGACTGGGAGACCACCACTGGACTTACGAGGTTAGTCCGGCTGCGGGGGAGGAGTTTGTTAATCTGTGTTTTATGTTGAACATTGACAGATACCGGCAAAGTAGTGCTTTTCCGAAAAACACTGATTCAAACACTGCTCAAGAGTTCTGCAACTTGTTTAAATTATTGTTTATGTTCCTCGCGTCTCTCTCTCCTCGCGTCTCTCTCTCCTCGCGTCTCCGTCTCTCTCTGCTCCTCGCGTCTCCGTCTCTCTGCTCCTCTCTGTCTCTCTCTGCTCCTCTCTCCTCGCGTCTCTCTCTCCTCGCGTCTCCGTCTCTCTCTGCTCCTCGCGTCTCCGTCTCTCTGCTCCTCTCTGTCTCTCTCTGCTCCTCTCTCCTCGCGTCTCTCTCTCCTCGCGTCTCTCGCACCTGCGCTTCTTAAAGATGTTGTTTGATGCGGAGCAGAGTCAGCAGCTAGATTTGTTGTGAGATTATTAAAAGAAGCTGGTTCTCTTATCTTTACAGTATATAAAGTTTGTGGATGTCATTGCATTGGTGATTAAATGCTATTTTATTTGAATAATGATTGTAAATCTGACTTTTAAAGTCAGTGCCTCCCCAATCACAAACCTCACCGCACGTCCCTGATCAATACCATCAATACCCCTCTCAGATCCCAGTTCAATTGAGTTCTCTTCATGTCTTTCATCCAGCACTGAGTGAGTGAATGGGATTGGATTGGGAAAGGTGCTGTGAAATGTGGAGCACTGCAGATGAAGTACAGCTGTTTATTGCCTGTTTAAAATTGTGATCAAATAAACAGAGCTCTGAAGACCTCTTCTGAGCGCAGGGGGTTACAGAACAAGGCAGTGATCTTTGAATGTCGATTGATCCTGGAGAAGAAGCTGGCATGAAAAGAAGACAAAAAAGTCAGAGTGAAGTATGATTCAAATGAGGTACAGAACAGTTTTGAAATACTTAGTCACATGTATTGATGGTTACTTTACGAACCTGCCTGGCCCCTGTGCTCCTCTATGGATCAGCACTCAACGTTTTTAATGAACTGTAATGCACTTTGTGTTGCATTGTTGACAACGTTTTAATATGAAGAGTGTTTATGGCAGATTTCTGTTATGGAATGCATGTTTTTTGAGAATAATAGAATAAATAGCACATGCAGGGTTGTATATTTATCTTGTTTTTATCAACTATCGGCCCATTTGCAATTGTGTCTAAAAGATCTTGTCTTGTGAAAATATAACAGTTGCTATAGCCTGCTTTAAGCGTTTTGCTTCTGCCTACTCCTTTTGATCTTTGACTTGTCTTACGTTTTTCTCTGTAAACATACCTTTTATTCTTGTGCTCAAATCAATAAGTTCATCTCTACCTTAAATCTAGGCTGACATGATGAGAACATTGGTTGCCGTAATAAAAATCACACAAAAGGCTCCACACAGATGTTCACTTTTTAGACACATGAGTAATTCTTTGTGTTCCCTGTCTCAGACCCCTACCCTCTGATCACATGTCAGTAAGTGGAAGGATCTATTGCAGGTCAAGCAAATACTGTTATAGGTGTATTTACTGTATTGGATTGTCTCTGTCTGCTTTGTGTTGTATTGTGTTGTATCAAATGGGTGAGAGGGGTTAGAGCCAAAAAGGCCTTGTGTCTTGTTTGTCTTGGCCTCTTTCAAACCAAGTAGTTCATTGTGTACGTTATGTGTAAATAAGCAGACAAACAGACAACCAGCCTACATTTTTGACACTCAACAGTCACCTACGATTGTTTAGCAGGCATGTCAAAGTCAAATACATCAGAGGGCCAAAAAAATAAATTTGCTGCGAGCCGAGGGCCGGACTGGTTCAATGTTTATTAACTCATTGCCTGCCAGCCTATTTCAGAACAGGTACTCCCATATTGCCAGCAGTTTCTGATGATGTTTATAGATTTTTCAAGACCCACAGAATATTGTGTACTATGACAATTTGAAATCTGAAACCAGATTCTAAAAGAATAGACTGTCTACTTTCATCAGCAAAAATAATTTTGTTTCTAGCTTGTAATCCCCAGTTGAGTAGAGGGAAGTTTTACTGAAATCACCAAAAAGCTGAGAAATAAGAGGCACAACAAGTGCATCTAGCTGTTTTCAAACCATTCAGAGAGCGCTGCTGCCACCTGCTGGCTCGATTCAATATGCTCTCAAGCTTATCCCCAAACATATTAGATATAATAGACATCTGGGAACATGAAAATAGCGGAAAACGCAATTGACGTAATAGTGCGACAATGGCAGGCAACGGGCCATGTAAAATTCATTCCGCGGGCCAAATCCGGCCCGCGGGCCTTGACTTTGACACATGTGGTTTAGAGTAAATGACAGTGTAGTGACTGTGAAGAAAGTAGGTCTTCTGTTTGAAAGACACGGACACAGTATTTAAAGAACAAACGTGGATGATTCCCTGTGGATTACTGAGAGAGTGAGAGAGGGAAGTAAAAACATGAGCATTTTGAATTCTTAAGCACTTGTTATTTTTGGAGCAGTTCAATCAAGTCTAGACCGAGTGAGGCTGCACACATGAGTGAAGCTCTAAACAAGCACTTTGGTCAGTCAGAGTGGAAAGGCTCTGATTTGGTGCGAAAGCTTAAATTGATGTGGGTGGATCAGATAGAGGGCAGCAAAGTGACAAAAGAAACCGCTACCTTTAAAGAAGAAAAACTGCCACTGGACTTTATTTTAAATGTACAGTTTCAGCTAATCATCATTATTGTGATCATTTAGACATTTTTGTATGATTCCTTGTTCATCCTGTTTCCACAAAAATTTGGAACTTGTATATAATAAGTTCCATGAGAAACTGTTTGTGTATTTAAAGCTGCACTAACTGACTTTGGGATTTTGAAGCCGCGGACTCGCTGGCCTCGCTCTTTCTGCTCCCCTCCCCGCACCCACGAAGCTATCGCCCCCCACACACACACAGTGTTGAGATGGAGCTAGCCTCTCCCAATATGGATAATACATGGATATGGATTTTCACGTGGATGGCGTGACCATAGAACGATAGAACCGGGAAGCGCGGAGGAACGAGACTTTCTTTTGGATGGCTATTTCGCTGTGTAAGCAGTAACTGGTGACGAAGACGAGAAAGTTTCAGGTTAGCTCCGCCGCTTGTTGTGCTAACTCAGCTGTCTGTGCTAACGGACCTGGAGATTTCTCACGAAAGTGGGGGCTAGTGGTGCGCTGTGATTGGTCACAATCTGCGACCCGAAACACATTCTCTTCCTTGTTTCATCAAAACTCAATCGAAAATATAATGTCAGGCCAGCACAAATCTGCGCTACTTTTTCTTCAAAAGGACGTATATCCCAATGCACTACATGGACATGGATAGCATTTTCGTAATTAATACGAAAATAAAGTCAGTTAGTGCAGCTTTAAGGTATAGCAATACTGATCTATTGCTATACCTTAAATTATCCTTAGAATTTCCAATCCGCGCCTTATTTTTTTTTATTGTAACCTGATCGCACCATACCACTGTACTATTTTAATTTCGTACCAAGGTCTGGATTTGCTCCACTGAGCTGTTAATAGGTGGGAGGGGTTAACTCCTTTTGCAGATTGAAACGATTAGATCTGAGTTTACCCAATCAACAGTGTATGGTGGTGACGTACTGTATGTCATGCACCCGAGCATTTAGCCTAGCTTTAGCCATCTCCTCTGCTACTAACGAAGCCCGTGGGGAGTGGAGCCACAAGATCTTTGCCAGCGATGAAATTTGCTTAAACGTTCCTCTTGCTCTGGCTTCAATTTCTTGATACTTGGAGCCGAACCAGAACGGATCGAAGAGCTTCCTTCATTATTGTATTTGCCGCCATTTCCAAACTACAACCAGAAAATTCGGCGCAAACTCTGGACGTCACCGACACCTTCCTACAACACTCGCCTCCCCCGCTCGCTGAATGGTTGGAGGGACTTCAACCGAGTTAACCGCAGCCACAGAGTTAGCAGATGGCTAAGGCCAGGCTGAAGTATATTGGTTGAGGTTTTGATGCATTTCCTTCCTGATTTAAACGATTATTTTCGTTTTATTTTCTGCAATAAAACATCAGTGATCATTTTCAAGAGTCATATCTAAATGTGTCCATCTTCTGCTGTGTTTTGCATTTTATCACTGCATCCACCGTGAATTTGGTGCAACGGCGCAATTTCAAATAATGACTTTCTCTTTGCCCTTTCGCTTTTCTATTCCACTGCTGGATTTCTCCATTAACATCGAGTTCTTCACGAGCCCATGGGAGGAGCCCAGGGTAGGGTTGGGAGCTTGACATTAGCGTTCAAGGAGAGCTCAAGGATAGGACGGCTGTCTCTATGGTCATTATCGCGTCTTCAACAGTGCCCGCTCCTCTCCCCAGTGGCTTTGTCGTCCCAGTCCAAGAGTCGGGTCCCGTGCAGTTACGTGCTTTCTGCCATCTCCCTCACCTCCCGCACCCCAACAGTTTGTGCGAGGGATGACTGATGACGACTTTTAACTCTGCCTCACAATTCAGCACGGTGGAGAAAAGGCCACATCCGGGATCGCAGTGTCCGGAGAGCGAGAGGCTGAGATATGCGGGCAGTGACCGGGGTTATACTTATGCAATCGTGGTTGGAAAGTAGAACGGATATAAGCGCAACAGAGGACAGAGGACACAGAAGACGAAGTGACAAAGTGGGGAGGAGAAGTCATACATGCCTCTCTCCAGTGTGTCTGTAACTGCTTTAGGGAATTGGGATGTGGTGGCTTTGTGCGCCGCTGTGCTTCTCAAGGTCTTTCTCTAAACAAATCCAGTGTGAGAGGTCTTTCAGAGAATAGGCACGTTGAGTTAAAGCTCGGGTACCTAATGTTCAGTCCACAATCAAAAAGGAACAGTGGAATAAAATCTATGTTACTATATGCTGTAGTTCCTAGCTCTCAAAAGAGTTTTTTTGGGCCCCTCAGAGAACTTTGGATCCGCTTTTTCAGATAGAAAAGTGAAAAAAGAGGGGCCCATACTCACCCTCTCAGCCCCAAAGCGTCAAAGAGTGACTCACAAGGCTCTATCTTACAAGTTTTCAAAAGATAACATGTTTTATCAAAAGATGAAGACAACATGCCGGGATCTAATTTGATAACTTTTGCAAACTAAATCTAATATTTATAGAAAACTGAAATTAGGTACCTCAGCTTTAAGAAATTGTGACGCTTCATTTTGATCTTGTGAAAACTGCATTCTTGTTTCTGGATACAAATGGTAACATGACACAGAGCTTTGATTATATATTAGGATTTGGTCTGACACAGAAACTGTTGAATAAAATGTACAGTGGTGCAAAACACTATTTAGTCAGTCACCAATTATGCAAATCCTCCCACGCAAAAAGATAAGAGTTGTCTGTTCATTTTCCACCATAATTCGCAAATTATGGTGGTAAATGATTACTTAGTCCAAGCAAAAGTCCATCTCGATACTTTACCCTTTGTTGGCAATGACAGAGGTCGAATGTTCCCTGTACGTCATCTCAATGTTATCACACACGGTTACTGGTATTTTAGCCCATTCCTCCATGCCGATCTCTTCTACAGCAGTGAAGATTTGGGAATTTTTTGTCCCACTGTATTTTTGTACTGCCCAAAAAAATCACAATAGCTGTTGGCTCAAAAGACTTTATTAATCAATGTTCACCCGAATTAAGCCATGATTTCTAGAATACATTTTATTTGTGTTCATATTCATCAGTCTTTTTTTTTTTCTTTAAAGATTCAAAAATATTCTATATAGTTTGGCATCTAAACCATGCTAAATAGGCCAACTTTTTCACATCCTCATAATCTCTCTGGTTTCTGTGTCCCTGCAGTGTGAAGATGGTCTTGCTGTGGACCGCTGGCGACATTTTCAAAACTGCCTACTTTGTTCTGAACGACAGCCCGGTACAGTTCTGGGTTTGTGGTTCTGCTCAGATCCTCATCGATGTGGCTATTCTGCTGCAAGTGCTGCTCTACAACCGAGACACACACACCAAACTGGCATAAGTGTTACGACTGCATCAAGACTGTCTATGTGCCTTTTATTAACCAAAAATATGTTCAAGCCTTAATTGGATAATGCTTCAACGTCAACATGAGTTTTGATGGCTTTTCTGCATTGTCCTATAAAAACAATATATGTTTATAGTATGAAAGTTAATAGGAGGACGTTGTTTTAAACTGCTAAATTGAATCCAAAAACCAAAAATACCCATGCATAAATACCAAAGTTACACTGCACTATTTATTAAGCATGTTCTGAATATGGTGTGGTTGAAATCTCTGAACGTTACAACATGATTGTACAAGTTTTTAGTTACTGCAGTGTAGAATCGTTACTGACAACGGCAGTTCAGTGGAAGCAATTTGGTGTTTCGTGGCCAGCGCCTGGAACAGGACTATTGCAGCAGTGCTTGAGCTGGACCGTGCCTGTCTTGACTGATGCAGGAGTCTCCCACCACTCTCTCCGAATACATAATGCATGTGCGCGTGTCTTTGTGTGCATGTGTGTGTATTGATTTTTGCAATGGGCTCCATGATTGCTGGTAAAGTCATGGCCATGTTACAGCAGGTAATGGTGACTGCTCACTCCATCAATCTGTATCATGGTGGTGCTTTGTGGCCTAATTGACAGTCACAATGGAGACTTAGAAGCAGCAAAAACAAAGATTCATGAACCAAATAACTTCTTATCGCCTCATTGTTATCTATTGCTAAGAGAGATTCCTGACAGTTGAATTTAAACAGTATTATAGCCTCATTCTAATGCTTTAAAACTACAATACATTTGTGCCCATTTTAGACAATTATGTATCCCTCTGACTTTTGAGTCCATTGTGTATTCTCTCAATTGAGTTTTTAGTTCAACTCAACTTGAAAAATTACCTTTTCCAAGAAGTCTGTATTAAGGTTACTGACCAGCTCAACCAAAATGTGCACATTGCTTGTATTTGCTAACCTGGCAAGAGCCAGATTGATGATTGTGTAGAACTCTAACGCGTTCTCCACGATATCAATCTGGGATTTCTCCCGGAGAATCCTTTCGGGGAAAGGAGGGATAAGCAGCAGAATACTTCAAGCTGATTGGGCGAAGTGACGCTGTGTGCCCGCCTACCAAGGTTGCCGTCCAGAAATACACAAAGCGCCTCTCGCTGTTCATCTTTCAAAAAAGAAATTGGAGATTCTGCTAAAACTGACTTGATAGCCTCAGCTACGCGTCCGTCCTCCTGCGTAGCCATGTTTGTTTTGCTTCGGCCCGGCACTTCTTGCTTTCGTCAAACCCAGATATCCCGCCCTAAACCCCCAGACTGGCGCGTGATTGGCTCGCACACCCAGTGGTTCGACTCGAAAAGTGTAAGCGGGAGCGGTACAAGATGTATTCTCGAGTGTTTGTGAACTCACAAATACCGCGAGAATTCAGCTTGCAGGCAAGGTTATGTATTTGCGTGTGAATCTAAAAACACGCATTTTAAAACAATTGTATTTTTTTACTTGTGAACTTCTCTCTGTGCAAGTCACCTGAATGTGATCATGTGCCTGTTCGCTCACTCACATGTTCATTGATAATGTGTCTTTTAAACACACTCGGCTGTAAAAAGGCGACGTTATACATTTCATTTATCCCCAGGGCAAGGTCACTTCCCCGTGAGTGCAGGGCTTTTACTGCATTTTGTTACACGCCATGGATTCCACGGTTTTCCATGGACCCAATCTGACGCACACTCTTTGTAAAATAGATTGCCGCTGCTATCTTTGAGCACGTTTTAAACCATATGCACAAATAGAGGAGGGTTGTTGTGAATAGTTTGTCTCATCAGTATTCTGCACAGGAGTCAAAATGGCCCAGGAGGGTGCTTTAATTATGTAATAAAGCTGCATGCTTATTTATGGGAGCGTCTAACTCGTGTGTCACCTGCGCATATTGAGTTCACGGTAAAACGCCACACTGCACCGAGTTCCATTCTGTCGTCGAAATGGATCACTTCTATTATGCCAAAGAAACCACACATTTTATATTTGACTGATTTTATATGAACAAGTTGGATGTTTTTGTTCCACTTGAGACCGGATATTTTGACTCTACAACTCCCAGAGCAGTCAATTTGACGGCTTAGAATTGTGTTACTCAGTGTATGTACATTCTTGGTCTTTTTCTGTGATTAGTTCTACCTTTCTCTCAGAGCAGTCATTTTGACGGCTCCCCTTGATTAGAGCGTAAAATTCAAATGTAGTCATTTTCAGTCTCTTGGCAAAAGCTCCTTTTCTCAATGATCTGGACTCGTTTTGAGCCGAGTCAGCTTGGAGAGAAGAGAAAGTGCTAGTCACCATAGCAACATACTGTCAACTTAACAGCAGTTAGTATTTACCTTTTCAACAAACAGTTTTTGCCGTATATCAGGGTATAATAACAGTTTTAGCACTTATTGAAGGCACTAAACATATAAATGACGTAATATTAAAACCAATAATAAAACTACTGAAAAACTAAAACTGTTTTTTAGGAATTGTTCAGACTTCCATTGATTTTGAATGGGAGCCGTCAAAATGACTGCTCTGGGAGATCTAGTATTTAAGACAAAGTAAACTTATAAAGATTGTAAGTTATATCCTTCCTTTATACTGGTCTCTGATTTCATTCAAAAGGTCTTTGAAACGTTTCCTGGAACTTTATAGCAACTCGCCAACAACCTTGTGCTGCTGACATAGAAAACACTAAACCCTAACTGTGCTGGGGTGAAAACAGAGAATTAGGATTTACAACATTGAATTTTATTAATATAATAAGTTTTAGTGTGTTTCTGATGATCACTGATGCATGTTACTGTTTTGATATTGTTCTGTTACTGTTTTGTCAAGTGCCCATTGTTTTACTGCCAGATGTTTTGAATGATTTTATCTCATAATACAAAAAATGAAATCAAAGTTTGTTGTTTCATCTTTTAAATTGAAACGGGTGGCTGAGTGGTTAGCACTCTTGATTCCTAGGTTGAATTCCAATCGGGCCAGGGCCGTTCTGAATGGAGTTTGCATATTCTCCTTGTGTATGTGTAGGTTACCTCAGGGTTGCCTGGTTTCCCTACCACTAAAAACATGCTCAGTAGCATCAATGATGTCCAAAAGCTTTGCTCCAACTCTCTCTGGGTCCTATTGAATTAGATTGAAAAGTAAACTCCTCTAGCTGAGTAACATTTTGTGTCACGCTCATCATTTTGGGCTTAAAGAAAATCTGGTGAAGCGCTTTATGCTCCTGTTGTTTCTGTTTTAATATTGTCTGTAAATCCAGATATGAGTCATATAACCATAGACCAATCAGTTGCAGGGAAAAGACTCCAACCAGTGACATATCATCAGCAAGTCTGCCCCTTCTGAACAAATGCCCATATATGGTAATTAGCTCCAACTTCTTTTATCTTTGGCCAAACACTACATGTGACATCAGCAGCAGTTAGTCCACACCTAATATACGGCCTATGCCTGAACCTCAGGAAGAGTCCTCTCTGCATTACTGAAGACTAATGGGGATCCTACTTAATTCTACCATAAATTCAAATACATACCAGGTTGCATCATTTCATTTCATTGTCACTGTTGGAGCAATTGCATGAGTTAACAGATTTTTGACGTTAAAAAATGATTTATGGCCCTAAAATATAGCTATCTCAGCCCAGTGCGTGGTTCCTCTGACTGCCCAATGTGCACCTGCTCCGCTCACACTCCATCCCGCCGCTGTTTTCACACAATGCAGTGATGTATGGTGCACCTGGTGTCCTGGGAAAACCTTGGCGAGCTCCACTGGCGAGAATTGAAAGAGAATACTTGGACAAGGCATAAATCACACACAAAATATTGCAGGCTGGTGAGTAGAGGTTAATTAAGACATACAGGGCACTTTCCCTCGATATCACATGTTACAGCTGAAAATAAACAATATAAATACAAATGTAATGGCTCTAAATGTGATGGACACGGTTCTGCACTTGTTCTTTTGATTGTTATGAATGAGTGGAGTTCATGTCTTGCTCCCACAGAGTCAGAATCTTTTCATGTGCAGAAGAGTGACGGGTGAAAGCTGTAGACAGACAGAGAAGGAGAAGCCCTGTAGGCACTTGTTTGGCCGGTTGTAAGAAGCATAAAACATCCTACACCAGAAAAGAGAGCCCAGGGCGTGTACTGTTGGATGTGTCAATATTTAACAATATTCTTGACATTGAATATGTATTACTGTTTTTGAGAGCCGCAGCCATTAAAATGCTAAAATGTGTTTGAGTTCAAGTAAAAAATATGAATTAGTGTTTTGGTTAAAACTATTTATATATACAGACTGCGTTAAAAAGCTAATCTTAAAATGATTGAGAGAGTTAATCTAAAACTTTATGCTACTGTAAATGTCCCATTGATTTAAAACTGTAAAAGACAAAATGTACAAACCAGAGTTAAAATTAGGCAGATTGGCTTCAATATATCGGACACTCCCATTATTTAGACACCAGTGATGTCATCAGTTAGTTTTTATTTTTATTTTTTATTAACGGACTTCATTGGATTACTGGTCCATGAAAGGCACTATAAAAATAAAGATTATTTACCCACTTATTTATAATAGGCTTTATGCACCATATGGCCCTTTAAACAAAATAGAATTGCGACTTGAATCCAGCACTCACAAATGTTTTCCTACATGTATCTTTTCATTCAATTTTTTTTTTGTGTGTGAATTGTTGTAGTCCCCATCTCATAAAAAGTTCAGGGCTCCAGTTTTTGTCTTGTTTCACATCAAAAAAACACCAGCACCTAAATAGTCAACTTTCCTCCTCACAATAATAAAGATTTAAATCTATATGCACAGATTAAACGTCATTTTAAGGCTCATATATTTGGTTTAATGGTCACTGGATTACAGTTGCCAAAATATAAACAAAACTATCTCACAACCAAATCATCAACATTTTGAGCGAACGGAATTACCTGCGGTTGACTGGGTTGTTCAACTGGATATGAGGAGGTTGTTCGTGTTGCTTGAGGTACGGTTCTACATAAAGTGCCTCCATATCTGTATTCAAAACCATCTGACTCGTTTTATTTCCGCCCCGGCTCAGCATCTCTTGTCCGCACATATTCTCCTTCAGTCTGTCGTCACATTCATGATGGATGAGCTGGATTAAAATAGTCCACCTGCACTTTACAGCTCTAATGCTCCGTCCTGTCCTCTCTTCACTATTTATTAATGACAGTCGCTTGGCTGTATACACTGCTGATACCATCAAACGATCCCAGGCATCACTCATTTCAGTCATTTTAGCAAGGGACACTCTTGGACCATGGCTGAAAAGCATATGTTTTTTAGTTTTGGGCTTCCTACTAGAGAGTTCTACAGTAGGAGATAAAAACAGGATGTGGACTACCTACTCTTCATTGCTCGTGTGCACTTTGAAAAGCTCTGGACTTACCTGATTTTTTTAAACAGTCACCCCCGTTTCCAGTATAGGAAGTGGCGTAATTTAGTGGCAGCCTGTTATTAGCTTTAATCCCATAAGTGTTTGTGGTCGAAGTAGTAGCACAGTCAGAAGGTTGCAGTAAAGAAGACATTGGTGTTTTAAAGAAGATTATTCATTATTTTAACCTGTTTTCTAGACTAGTTACTTTGTCATGAAATAATTAAATAATATCTTGAAACATATGGTGACACCGGTATAAGGGTAATCAATGGTTTGACCTCCCTGTCCCTATGCTACCAACAGAATAAGAAATTAGAATTTATGTTTTATTTTTATTTATCCAAATTTTGGAAATTCAGACTGCAACCACTGCCCTTTGATTTCACCTGGGAAAGTGTCCAAAAACAAATTTAATGGCCAATACTTTTTTTTTTAAGAGGCAGAAAATCCACTATTTGTGATGTGGTTAGTGGTACACATGACATCATACCATTATAGGACAGAGATAAATGAGCTTTTTAAGACAGAAACGGGCGGACGTTTACAAAGTTTATGCCAGTATGATGAATGGATCTAAAAACAAACTTCAGGTCTGTATTTTCATGAGGCAGAAATAATATAACATGGTTAAAGAGGAGATGAAAAAAAATTGTGAATTGAGGAATATGGTCGCTCCTAGTAAACTCATATTTGGCGATGCTTTAAAGTACACACACAATATCCGCATGTGGACTTGTTATTATTATTCATTACAAGACTTTCAACTTTACTGCTGAATTTTTATTTTGGCATCTGCGTTTCCAGCGGTAGGTCCGTAACGTTTCCGGGCTTTTCATCCTCGTTTCCTTAAAAGGGGCAGAGTCGGGGGCACTAATAAACGGGAGAGACAGAAGAGGAAGATAGTGGAGTGTGTGGTGTGTGTGTGTGTGTGTGGGTGTGGTGGTGCGTAGTGTGGTGTTAGTGTGTGGGTTAGGTGAGCGCAGGCAGATGGCAGGCCGAGAATGTGAAACAGGTTGAGGTGTGGAAGCCACCTGCAAAAGCTCTTTTAGCCCGAAAGTATACGAAAGATTGGGATGTGTTATTGTGATCCCCAAGACTTCTGCAAAACATTTTTTCCCTGCAAACGTACAGAGTGAGACGGAGTGCGAAGATGACACCTGACCCCCAATTTATTAAACCGGTCGGATGAGGCAGATAGCAGACAGGAGGAGGCAAATAATGGAGGTACATTCACTAAACACTTGATGTAAATTCATAACCTGCGCTATGCCATGGTACATGTGCATTGTCCGGGCCATTAATTTGGATTTTTTTTAATGAAAAGGGTGTATGGTAATTTTTTCAAAACTTTGTTGGGAAAAAACTAGTCGGCTACACATGGTATCTAATGCCACAGAAAATCATTTAATTATTGCATGTAAGGAAGAAACAAATTTTATTCTCGTGTATCTCCTTGAAAAAGCAAGTCGTCTGAGTGTACTGCTTTAACCAGTTTCCTAGTCTGTCTCCACCTTCCATATTGGACAGCATATGGGGGGGGGGGGGGGGGCATTCTATATACTGTACTCGAAACCTGATCTGCATGTAGCCTACGATTTTGATCCTTTAGACACTATAGATGTGGCATTCTATAACGTTCTGACATCAAGACTCCCATGAATTCTAAAACCCCCCGAGAGCCGGCATTTTTTCACTGCTCCCATTCAAATCAAAAACATTCTGTGAAATTCCCCCAACATAATTGTAGTTAAAAATATGACATGTATAAGGTTTGCTTTACCTTTGAACCTCTAAATCTTACAAAATAAAGCAAAAAAATGTGGTTGAAAGGCGAAGTTGCTGCCGTTGCCAGAAGCGCACAGTGTGTTGTGAATGGTAACTAGCCACTGCTCTTTTCAGGTGAAAAACAAACTGACTCGGCTTAGAACCAGCAACTTGGAAAAACGGGCAAAAACACTCAAACTACCATAGATTGTTGGTCACCAAGCAACCAAATACCACTACATTTTCATTTTTACATTCAAATGACTAGAATACTTAAGAAAATACTAAAGAACTAATGAATGCTTCCAGAAACTAAAAGCAATCGATTTGACGGCTTTTGAAGCACAATTACTGAGCTCATGTATATGTTTGACTTCATAACTGTGTGACTTGTGTTACTGTATCTTCCCCTATATGTAATTTATCCTCTATGTCATTTAAAAAAAAATGAAATTATAACTTTTTTTTTAATGCGAATAGTTCCTTTAGCATTCTTAGTCCATCCATCCATTTAAGGGGAAGAAAAAAATAGATGATGGACCTAAGAATGCTGAAGGGAACTATTCGCATTAAAAAATAAATTATAATTTCAATAAAAATAATGACATAGAGTAAAGTGCATAGCAAGGTGGAATACAGAAAAGTCACAACGTTATGCTTCCAACACCTAAAAAGCCGTCAAATTGACTGCTTGGGACATCTATTGTTAACTTTATGTTTGGGAATAATTCCTGTGTGAGCTACTAAATTCCAATCCGCTGGCACTCGTTTGTCCCAAGATCCATACCACTTGGACAAACCAAAGGCAAGAAGCTGAGTAATAATGGAAATTATTTAAGTAGAAAATGGCAGCCATTGGGTGAGGCAAAAATACTAAACGCCTTTGTGTAGTGACCTTAACGTTCTCTGTTCACACGTTAATGGAACCAGTATGGCCCATAAGCTCCGATCCTCCCTCCGTTCCTTGGTTCCAGGACTCCGGAACAGTGACCCCTCTTGCACACTCCCCTCAGCCCCCTGCAGCTGGAGGTGCCAGGGTGAACGCATTGCAGGATCAAACTTCTAAGATGGATGAGTTATTTTTTTGTAGGGTTTTGGGTTTTTTTATTTTTTTTTCTCATCGTTTGATACAAAACCAGGATAAATGCATGAGTAAGCAAGGACCCGGTTTATTTTTCACACTAAATTACAGCACGATAGAGACACATCCCTTTTTCAGTTTAGAAATGTTTCGCAAAAATAAACACATAAAAGCAAAGTCATATTCAAAACATTCAGGGTTAATGGTGTTTTTAAAACTCACCCTGAACTTTTTGGGAAAAAGAGTGGATTATTTAATGTAATCCCTGTGCTGAAGTAAATAGCACAGAAAATGGCTCAGTTTTTAATAGAGGGTCTAAAAAACAGCGGCTGAAAGTCACATCAAAGCTGCACACGTGGTAAGAAATGAAATCGCACATTGATCATCTGTAATATACTTAACCTTTTTAAAGTAATGTAAATGTTACATATATAGCAATATTTTGTTTTTTTTGTATTGTGATTGTGTTGTTGTGGTAGGGAGCTCTCCTCCAGCCTTTTATGACAAAGGTGTTTGCAAATAAGCAGTCTTGCTAAAACCCTAAAAAACAATGAACTGGTTTGTCCAATGCTATTGTATATGTCCATACCAAATAAATAAATAAATACGTTTCGGTAATGTTGTTAACCGCATAAGTCTTAAAAAAGGGCATGTGGTATATTCTAAGTAATTAAAGGGGAACTATGCAATGATGTGGCCAATATCTATAGTGGATCGCGAGGCAAACCACAAGAAATTATTGTGATTTATTCAACAATGGGGTGGGGGGGCGGGGGGGGGAGGGGGGGGGGGGGGGGGGGGGGGGGGGTTGGGGGGGGGGTGAGGGGGGGCAAAGACCTAAATACTGATGTGAATAACATGGGAATTTAAGCTGAGGCAGAGTCGTTGTGCTGACCACTTTACTGGGTCATGCAATGAATCTTCTCCACAGAAAGACAAATTAAGAATAGAGCAACATAGGAACTTATATTATATAATATTAAAAAGTTAGCATTATTAATACAAGCTAGTGATCCCAAAGAGCTTCACAATTTAACCCAAAAAAGCCCTGGTTCCAGCTGACCTTTAGCCCCGCCTACATCCAATTGCGCCTGAAATTGTAATGGTAGGCGGGGTTAAAGGTCGGCCGAGCCAAGCTATGACAGTTAACCTAACCATACAAAATCAAAAAGTCCAAGAGAAACAATCATAACAGCCACACAAAAAAATCCGAGCCAAAAGTCTGGCGAAAAAAAAAAGCAGGTCTTAAGTTGGAGAGCAAAGAAAGTAAACTTGACTTTCTACTTTATTTTCTACTTTGTTGCAATCCAAAATGGATTGGATTCATGCATCACACACTGACAGAATACTCAATGTCTAAAAAGTTTGAGAGCCACTGGGTTTGCTTTAAAATTGTAATCACTGTAACCAATCATCCTCATTCTACCCCTGGGCTGCATATTCACCATTACCATTCATCACAAAAAGAGCCGTTTCCAATACAGTATAATCGATCGCGCCTGAATTCCACAGGTTTGATCCCACTGAATTTCTCTGTGAGCATTTTCCACGGCTCCTTTACTACAAATTGATCCCTGTATTATCCCAAAAGGTCTGCCGGGCTGTGTGGTGTGCCAAAGAGCCCGGAGCAGATGGTGCAAGAGTTGCCTGGGCATCACCACAACAGCATGGAAGACTTTCAGACTAGAAACCCATCAAACTGGAATTGGGGGGGTGGGTGGGGGGTCCGCATCAGGTGGCACTTCCCTACCAGGGAAGTCCGCTCACTGCAAAGAACACACACAACGGATCAAAAGAACGCACGCGAACGGAGTCTAAAGGACAACACACACCTGACACAAACGCACTCAGCTCAAGTTCAAGGAGCTATAATTAGCTACAAAGCACTCATCTTAGTGGACATCGACCCGGGTTGTATGGTAGTGTTAGTATTTTGTGATGTAAGACAGAACCATACTGACTCTTTCTTCACTGTTTTTTTTTCTGGGACATGGTGTCAGCAATCTAAGCAGAGACGTTCAAGTTTCTTTCTTCATTCACACTTTCCTCGGATTCACACCAGAAAACAATCTTTCCAGGAGGCACGGCACTCGAACCCGTCTGGGCCACTTAAGCAGACTCCTCTCGATGTGGAGGAGCAAGGGCGGAACCAGTATCATTTTACCCCCCAAATAGAATTTGTAAACCAAGTGCATCGTCAAAGTGGGGTCCGGAGCACAGGAATGGGCCCAAATTGTTGCCAAAAAAACAGCAATTGAGCATTATAGTACAAAGCGTAAAAGTATATGTTTGTCAAATTTACCCCAACAAAACCACAATCACATGTAACTGCTTCCCCGAGAGGGAACGCCGACTAAAACCGTGGTAAGAGACTGTGCAGCAAGCCCAGTCTCCTCTTGATTATGGCACGCGCCTGTTTAGCAAGTCACCGTAGGCATTGCTCAGCAAGAGTTTGCACTTTTCCCACTTAATGGTCGATAGACGTGGATAAGTTTTAACTGGGACGGAGATTCTGAAAATGGATTATCTCCAAATAGAATGCCAAAACATTTAACCTTGAGTAGAAATTTTTCAGATTGAAGCTCAGATGCCAACCTGGGCCTATTCAGCGCAGGCCATCGTTCTGAAAGAATTCTCCCAAAAAACACTCTTGTTTAATATTGTTTGACGAGCACGTACGACGTGTCACCAAATGATTGACAATAGGAGGACCACAGTCTTGATGAGCCACCCAGAAGAAAATCCTTCAATAATACCTTTAACACAAATTATTAATTATTGTTTATTTTAGGAAAAAGTAAAATCAAAATTTTCCTCAGAAATTTAGTGTAATTTTAGTTGCCGGCCACAACAGTTTTGTGATTGATTTACAAGACTTCAGTGCAGAACATCATGTTGGTAATACAAAAAATAAACTGGGTCCAAATTGATGTTGATAATTATAATAATCATAATAATCCTAATTTCCAACACATTTATTTCAGAACCCACTCCATTTGTCCGAATAGTGTACCTTGCAGTCTTTCTTATGAAGATACTGTAATTTGATTCGAACACTTTTGACAATACCATGAGAATTGCAGGTTTTACACCAACCACAGTAGAGCACCACCACTCAGTATAACTAATATCAAGATTTAGCACTAGACTTTTCAACAGGCTTTAGCCACCCCATTTCCTCCAGTGAGTTTTTTTTATTGGGTATTGGTGTGGGGGGGTAAGATTTTTTGGTTGAGTGGAGTGTGAAGTTTTTGTGGTGGGTTTGATTTGTGTTTTGTTGGTTTGGGTATGTTGATTTTGTGGTTAAGTTTTTTGGTTTGGTGAGTGTGTTGTTTATTGTTTTGTTTTGTTGTGTTGTATTGGGTTTTATTGTTTGTATTTTTTTTATGTGTATAATAAATTTGGATTTTTTGTAGTGGGTGATTGTTGTTTTTTATGGGTTGGGGGGTTTGTATAGGTTTTATTATGAGGTGTTTTTGAGTGGTTTGTTTTTATGTTTTTTTTGTTTTAGGTTTATTTGTGTGTGTGTGTGTGTGTTGTTGTGTATTTTTATGGTATTTGATTTTTTATGAAATGGGGGGGATTATATTGTTGTTGAATGAATGTTGGGTAGGAAGAAAAGGGGGAATAGATTGGTTGGGAATTTTTTTATGTTTTTTGAATATTTTTTGAGTTTTGTGTTGTTGTGGATGGGGTTTTGTGTGTTGGGGGTTTTGATATGGGGGGTTTAGTGTTTGTTGGGGGGGTGGGGAGTGGGTGTTTTGGTTGGTTTGTGTTTTGATTTGTTAGGTGAAGGGATGAGTAGGTTTTATAGGGGTATGGGTGTTGTTAGGGGATTAATGGGTGGGGATGGGGATAGTGGATGTATGATGTAGTTGGTGGTGGGTGAGATTGTTTTTATTGTTTGTATTTTTGTTAATGATTAAATTGGTGGTATAGGGTTTGAAGGAAGTATTAAAAGAAAGAAGTGTTTGTGGTTTGTGGGGTTGGTTTATTTTATAGATATGGATAGGTATTGTGGTTGTAAGGTTGTTTAGTTATGATTTGGATTTGGTATAGTTAGTGGTGTTGTGTTGTTTGGATGGGTATTGGAAGTAAGGGTTAATGATATGATGAGGGGGGTGGGGGGGTTTGGGGTTTTTGGATTTGTGAATGGATATAGGGGGGTGGAGTGGGGTTAGGGGAGGGTATTGGTGGTGTTTGTTTTTGGATTGTTAGAGGGGATGGGGAGGGGATGGGGTGTTGGGGGGGGGTGTTTTTTTGGGGGTATTGTGTGTGTGTTTTTTGTGTAATATGTGAAGGATATTAGTGGAATATTAAATTGGGTGGAGGGGGGGGGGTTAATTTTTTGGATTAATTTGGGTTGGATTTATTTGTGGGGGGGGGGTTTTTTTTTTGATTTTTTTAGTAGGGGGTTTGTTTGGGTGGGTGAGGGTGGTATGGGTTGGTTGGTGGGGGATGGGGGTGTGGGGGTGGTGGTTGTGGGGTGATGTGGAGTTTGTTGGGTAGGTAGTGGTATTGGGTAGGAATGGTGGGGGGGATGTGGGTGGGTGATAAGTTGGATTGGTGGGGGGTTGGGGTGAGGGGTGTGTTTGGTTGGTTTTGTGGTGTGTAGGAGGGTGTGTAGGGGTTGGGGTTTTGGTATGGGTGTTTTGTGTTTTTGGGGTTATATTTGTTTTATTTTGATAGAAGAGTTTATGATATTTTTTTTGTTTTTGGGGGGATGGGGGTGGGTATGTTGTGGAGGGGGGATTGTATTGGTATGGGTTATTGTAAGTTTTTGTGTTTTTGTGTTGAGGGGGATGGGAGGAGGTTGTGGTTATTTTGTTTTTAGGTTTTATAATGTTGGAGTGGTTGAATGTTTTGGTTTGTGTGGTTAGTTTATTATTTTTTATAAATTTTTGGGTTTGGTTTGTGTGTGTGGTGTGGTGGGTGTTTTGTTGTATATGAGTGGGATTTTTTGATTTTTTTATTATTGGTTTGATTTGGGGGTAGTGGTAGTGAGGGGTGGGGTGGGGGAAGGGGTTTATGTGGTATGTTTTGGAGGGAGGGGGGGGTGGGGAGGGTTTATTTATTATTGAATTAAAGAGGGTGGGTGGGTATTGTTTGGGGGGGGGGTGTAGGGTGTTGGGTTTAGGTTGGGAGTGATATTTTTTATATTGATTTTTATGTTTGTTTTTTTTGGTGAGATGGGGTGGGGGTAGGGTAGATTGTTTAGGTGTATATGGATTATTTGTATTAAATTGGAGGGTATGGATGATGGGTTTAAAGGGGTTTTATAAAGGTTTTGATATGTATTTTAGTGGTGGGTGAGAGGTGTGTAAAAGGTTGTAGGGTAGGTATGGAATGTAAATTGATGATGTTGAGTTGAGAATAAAAATGTGTGAAGTAGTTGAAAGGGGAATGGGATATTTGTAATAAGGTGGGGAGGGGAATGGTTTTTGTGGGTTAAGAATTGTAGAAGATAGGTGGGGGGAATTAGAGTGGGTAATTATTTTGGGAGTGAGATAGGGGATGGTGGGGGGGTGGGAGTGGATTGTATGTTAGGTTAAAGAAAAGTGATATGGAAATTTAAAGTGTTTTGGATTTTTTTAATGATGATGGTAAATTATTGTTTTGGATGTGTGGGGGGTGTGGGATTGGGAATGGATAAAGGTGGGGTGGTGGGGGGGGGGTATGGTTTATTTTTTTTTGATGGTGGGTGGGGGGATATGGAGGGGTAGGGGTGATGGGGGTGGGGGTGTGGTTTGGGGGTGTATTGGGGATGGGGGGGTGGGGTATGGGGGGGTGGTGGGGGGTGGGGGATGGGTTTGTTTTTGTTTGGGAATGTTAGGGGGTGAGAAGGGATTTTTTAGTTAAAAGGGTTGGGGGGGATGGGGGGGGTGGTGTGTGGTGTGTTTGTGGGGTGGTTTGGGGTTGGTGGTTGGGGTGGTTTGTGATGGTGTTTGGGGGGGGGTTGGGTGGGTTGGTTTGGTTGGGGGTTGGTTGTGTTTGGGGTGGGGGTGTGGTGGTTGTGTGATGGTTGGGGGTTGTGTGGGGGGTGTTGTGGGTGTTGTGGGGGTGAGTGATGTTTGGGTGGAGTGTTATTTGTTTGGTGGGTTTGTGGTTTGTGGTTGATGGTTTTTGTTGGTTTGTGAAGAGGGGTGTGGGGTTTTTTGGGTGGGGGGTAGGTGGGGATGGGGGTGGGGGGGTTTAGTGTTTTGGGGGTTGTGGGTTGGGGAGTAGATGAGGTGGTTGGGTTTGGGGGATTGGGGGGGTTTTTTGTGTTTGGTGGTTTGTGTGGAATGGTTTTGTGTTTTTTTGAAGGGTTGTTGGTTGGGAGTTTTGTGTTGTTAGTGTTTTATTATAAGAAAATTTGATTTTTGATTTATTTGAAATTAGAAGATGAGAGAAATAGATAGTTTGATAGGAGATAGAATAGAAAAAGTAGTAAAGGTAAAGTGATAGTTAAAATTATAGTGATTTTTGGGTAATTGGTGATATTGAGAGGAAGGGTTGATGGTATATTGTAGAGGGGTATTGTTGGTATTTTGGTGATGTATGGGGTGTTAAATAGAGAGTGGTTATTAAGTGTTAAAGGTGGTATGTTGTGGGGGTTATGGTTTTGGGAAATATAGGTTATATTTTATTGTTGTGGTATTGAGAGGGGTAAGGTGTTTAATTTTGTATTAGGTGGTAGTAGTGTTTTTAAGGGTTTTTGAGGAGTAAAGAGGAGTATAATATTAGTGAGAGGAGGATGGGAGTATTGAGATGATGGGGTTGTGGGGGGAATTGTTGGTAATTTAGGTGTTGGATAAATGGTTTGGTTGGTTGGTGGGGATATTATGGGGTTTTGTGATGATTGTGGGGTGGGTTTTGTTTGTGTTGGTTGTGTTGTGTATGGGGGTAGTTTTGTTTTGTGTGGTTGGGTGTTTGTGGTTTTGTTGGGGTTTTGGGTTGGAGGTTAGTTGGGGTTTGGTTGGGTAGGTTTGTTTTTTTTGTTGTATTTTTTTTATTTTTTGTGTTGTTGGGAGTTGTAGTTTAGGGTTGTGGTTGGATTTTGGTGATTGGGGGGGGAGATTATGTTGTTTTTTTATGGTTGTGTGTAGTGTGTGTGGATGGTTGGAGGTGTATGAGGTTTTTTTTTTTTAGGGTTTTGATTTGGTGGTGTGGGTTTGTAGTGTGTGGTTGTAGGTAGGGGATGTGGGTGGGGGTGGGGGGTTTGTGTGTGGTTGTGGGTGTGTGGTGTGGTGTGTTGGGTAGGGTGTGGTTATTGTGGTGTTGTGGTGTGAAGTGTGGTGGGGTGGGTGTTTTTGTGTGTGGGTGTGTTGTGAGTTGGGGTGGGGTGGTTTGGGTTTTTTTTTTTGGGGGGGTGTTTGTGGGGTGGGTTGGGGGGGGTTTGGGTTGTGGTGTGTGGTGTGTTTTTTTTGTGTGTGTTGATGTGGGTTTGGGTTGGATTGTTGGTGTTTGGGATTTGATTTGTGGTGGGTTTTGGGTTTTGTTGTGGTAAGTGGGGTTGTTGTGTTTTGGGTGTGGTATGGTTGTATATTTGTGTTTTTTATTTTGTGGGGATTGGTGTGGGGTGTTGGGGGGGTTTTGGGGTTGGGGTAGGGTATTGGGTGGGGTGTGTGTGTGGTATGGTTTGGTGGATATTTTGGAATGTTTTGTATAGGAGGTGTGGTTGGTGTGGTGGTGGGGGGGGGATGGGTTGTGTTGGGGGGGGTTTGTTTTTTGGGTGGGTTGGTGGGGGTGGTTGTTGGTTTGGTGTTTTTTGAGTGTTGTGGGTTGTGGGGGGGGTGGTTTGTGGTGGTGGGGGTGTGGTTGGGTTTGTTGTTTGTTGGGGGTTGGTGTTGTGGGTGGGTGGGGTGTTGGGGTGTTTTTTTGTGGGGGGGTGGGGGGGGGGTTTGGGTTTGGTGTGGGTTTGGGGGGGTGGGGGTTTGGGGGTGTTGGGGTGGGGTTGAGTGTTGGGTGTTTGGTTGTTTTTTGTAGGTGTTGGTTTTGGGTTGTTGTTTGGTTTTGGTTTTGTTGGTTTGTTGTGTGGTGGGTTTTTGGGGGTTGGGGGGGGGTAGGGTTGTTTGGGTGGTGGGTGGGGTAGTTTTTTGTTTGTTTGGGTGTTGTTGGTGGGGGGGTTGGTGGGTAGGTTTGGTTGGGGTGTGGTGGGGGTTGTGGTTGGGTGGGGTGTTTGGTGTTTGGTTTGGGGGTGGTTGGTGTTTTTTGGTTGGTTTTGTTTGGAGTTTTGGGGGTTGGGGGGGTGGGGGGTTTTGGGTTAGATGGTGTGTGTGGGGTGGGTTGTGGGGTTGGGTTGGGGGTGTGTGTTTTGGGGTGGTATTTGGGTTGGTTTGAATTTGTTGGGGGGTGGTGGGTTGGTTTTGTGTTTGGATGTTGTTTTTGGTTTGTGTTTTTTTTTTTTGGTAGTTATGTTGAGTTTTTTGTGGGGGGGGGGAGTGGGTAGGTTTTGGTGGTGAAGTTGTTGGTGGTAGGTGTATATGGTTGTTAGTTGGGGGTTTGTTAGTGTTTTGTTGTTGTGGTTGGTTTTATTTAAGATATTTTGAGGTGATGTTGGGATGTAGTTTGTAGATGTAGTGGTATTTTATGTTTATGGATAGTGGTGTGGAGTATAGAAGAATTAAAAGGGATAGAATGAGTAAGATTAGATTGAGAGGTTATTATTTTTATAAAGGGAGTATGAATTTTAAATTGTGAGGGGGGGGGGAGATGTTTTTAGAGAAGAGATTAGATATAGAGAGGTTAAATTTGGATTAGTATTTAATTTTTTTTTTATTTTGATGTTTGGGGTGGGGTTGGTGTTTTTTGGTGATGTGTTTTAGTTTTGTAGTTTGTGGTGAAGGAGGTGATTTTTGGGGAGGATTTGTGGGGGGTAGGGGTTGGGGGGAGGGTTTGGTTAATTATTAGGTTTTTAGTTATTAGTTTTTTGGTTTTTTTTTGAGTGATGATAGTATTGTGGTTGGGGGTGGGGGGTTGTTGGGGTGGGTGGAGGTTGTTATTATGTTATTTGTTTTTTATTTGGGGTGTGAAGTGGTTGTGATGTAGGTATGATATGAGATTAAGTAGGGGTTTGTGTATTATTGTGGTGTTGGTAGGTTTGATGTGTGTTTGATTTTTGTTTAAGTAAGTGTTTTGGTTGGGTGTTTGGTATGTTAGTATGGGGGTTTGGTTATAGGGGAGGGGGATGATGTGGGTAGATTGTTGGAAAGGTAAGGAGTGTATGTAAGGAGTTGGGGTAGGGGGGGGAAATATTTGATGTTTGGGTTATGGGGTGATTTTTAAGGTGTTAGATTGTTTAGTTAGGATGGTAGGGGGGGGGGGAGGGGATGATTTGTGTAGGAGTTAGTGAAGGGTAGATGGGTTTAGGAGTGGTTTGAGATTTATTGGTATAGGTTTGTGTGGGGTGTTTGTAAAGAAATGGGGGGTTAGTGTTTAATGATATGAGGGGGTTTAAGTAAGTTTTGGGATGATGGGGGGGGAAATTGAGAGAATTTAAAGTAATAGGAAGTAGGGAGAGGGGTTGAAGTGAAGGAAGTAGGGGTGGAAAGGGTGGGGATTGATTGTAAGGTGGGATAAGGGTAGATTTTGATATGGGAGGGAATAATATGAATTGAAAATAAAGTAATTGAAAGAAAGAGTAAGTTTAGAAGTATTAAAAAGGGGGATTATTATGGGATTAGGGAAGTTTTAAGGGTTTTGAAAAATAAGGGAATGAATTTTTAGAGTATGAAGTTAGTGAGGAAGGAAAGATAGAGGGAGGTGTATTGGGTATTAGGGAGGGTAGGATGTTTGGATTTTTAAAGGTATTTAAGAATGGGAGGTATTTTGGTTGAATGAGTAGGGAGAGTAGTGGGAGTTTGATAGGATAGTGTTGAGAAGGTGAGGGATGAGGTGTAAGTGAGGGTGAGATGGGAAGTTTTGGTGTGGTTTTAGATGGAGATGGGTTGGGTATGGGTTTGGTGGGGGTAGGGGGGTTAGTTTTGTATTTGTTGTGATTGAGGGGGGGAAGTGGGGAAGGTATAGGGAGGAGATGTGGTGGGGGTGAAGGAGTGGGAGGGGGATAAATGGGGATAGTAGAGTAGAGTTAGGTGTGGAATTTGTTGGAGGGTTAGAATAATGATTAGAGGATGTATTGGTGTGGAAAGGTGTTATTGTTTTTTGGGGTAGGGTGATATAGGTATGATGATTATGGTTGATTATTGATTGATTTGGGTGGGGGGGTTAAAGGGAGTATAGATTATATTTGGGGGAAGGATAGGATATATGATTTTTGATGATATGTTTTATTTATTTGTTTGATTTTGGTTGTATGGGATTAGTAGGTTGTGTTGGTGGGTGGTGTGGTAGGTTAATTTGTTGGGGTTTTGGTGGTAGTTATGGTAGAATAGTGTTTGGGTTAGTGGGAATGTTGTTGTTATGGAGGGTAGGGGAGGGGGGGGATGTTTTTGGATAAAGTAGAATGGGGGTAAGGGTTATGGGGAATTTGGGAATAGGTTTTAGGGGGAGGGATTGAAGGGATAGAGTATAGAGAAGGAGTGTAAAAAGAGGGGTTTGGGGTTTATAATATTGAGTGGAGGGGGGGTGATAGTAGATGAATTGATTGGGTTATTTGTAGATTGATGATGGTATGGGGGGAGTATATTTTGTTGGTGGAAAATGGGGGGGGGGATGTATTTAATTTTAAAGTGGTGGAGGGTAAGGTGTTTGGTAAGATATGGAATAGGTGGGATTAATGGAAGAGGGGGGTTTGAATGGTTGGGGTGGAGTTGTGTTGAGAATGGGTTTGTTAATGTGGGGTTTGTTTGTGTTTTTAAGGGGGAAGAAGTTTAGAAGGGGGAGGATAAAGATGAATTGGGGAGTTTTTGATTAAAGTATAGATAAGAGAGGATGATGTGAAGTGTGTTGGTTTTTGTATAGTGGATGGGGTTGTGGGGGTTTTTGGGGGGTTGTTGGTATTAAGGGGGAGAAGTATGTTTTATGTTTTTAGGTGAGGGGGTTGGGTATAATGGAGAAGATTTGAAGAAGAGGTGTAAGTTTAGTTTTTAAGGTTATTGGGTTAATGTGGGGATTTTTATATTGGGTGTATTGTATGATTTGTTAGTTGTGTTTTGTGTGGGTATGATTATGTTGGAGTTGGGTGATGATGATGAGAGATTATTATAGAGGGGGGGGGAGAGGTGTGTTATGTTTTGGTTTTGGGTTTAAGGTGTTGGGTTGGATTTGTTGGTGGGGGGTTGGTAGAGGATAGGGTTTTTTGTTAAGGTGTTAAAGTATTGTTTATGGTGTATAGATAATTGGTTTATGTTGATATATTTTTGTTTTATGGTTTTAGGGTGTTTGGTATATTGTTTTTGGGTTTTTTTTTTGTTTGGGGTATATGAGGTTTTGTTGTTTGAAGGATGGTGATATGATTTGTTATGATGGGTTAAGGGGGTTATGGTATGAGTTAAAAAAGTTAGGGGGGATGTTGGGGAATGGTGAGGTAGATTGTGTTTATTTTAGAAAATGGGGGGTATAGTAGATTATAGTAAGGAAGGAGTAGATTAATAGAGGTGGTATATTTATGTTTGGGAGGAGGATGTTTGGTTTAGTTTTATGGGTTTTGAGGTGGTGGGTTAGATGTTATGATTTAAGTGTTTTAGTGTGGTGTGTTGTAGGGTTGGTTTTGATGTTAGAGATGGGGGTGTTAGAAGGTTGGAAGGGGTAGTAAGGTTTTAAGGGATTGTGAGTAATTTATTTGATGGGGTAATTTTTATTTGAGATTGGTTTTTGGGGTGTTAGGGATTGGGTGGATTGGTTTTTTTGGGGTGGGGGGGTGGGTGGGGGGGTTGGGGTTGGTGTGGAATGTGGTGATTATATTTGGGAGTATGTGTTGGTGGTTTTTAGGTTGGTTTTTGTTATAAGTGGGGGGGAGGTTATTTTATGGGGGAGGGGGTGAGGGTAGTTTTTGGTGGGGGATGTATGTGAGTGAGGTGTATGTTATTTGATTATGTATGGGGTGAAGATGAGGTTAGTTGAGTGGGAGGAAGTTGGGGGGTTATAGGGGGGAGGGGGGGTTGGTGAGTAGTTATTATTGTGGTGGTTGTTTGGAAAATGAGGGGGTAAAAGGTTGAATATGTTAATATGTTGAGTTAATGAGTAATTGAGAATATTGGAGGAAGTGAAGAATTGTTATGTTATGTAAGTTAGGAATGGTTATAATTAAATGATTAGATTGGAGAGGAGGTTGTGATGTATGGATATGGTTTTGGAATATTTGAGTATGGTTAATTTTAGGGGGGGTAGGGTAAGATGATGGTTGAGTTGGAAGGGGGGTAGATATTGAGAGATGGAGGGGGGAGTTAAATTAGTTATGTGATTTTGGGTGGATGGGTTTTTGGATGTTGGGGGGTGAATTTGGGGATTGGGGAATTGTTGGGGGATTGGATGTTATGGTGGGGGTTGAAAATGTGAGAATTTGAGAGGGTATTTGGAGGTGTAGGGAGGGTGGGGAATGTTTTGGGGTAGGGTTTAGGGTTATGGGTAGTGGGGGGGTTGTTGTATTTTAGATGGATAGATTTTGGGTTTGAGAGAGATTATTATTATTAGTTGTTTTTTTTTGAATGAGTTTGGGAGGGTTGGGAAGGGAAGTATGGGGGTAAGGATAGTATATTTGTGTTATGGAGAGGAGATGTTATGGGAAGTGAAAGTTTTTATGATGATGTTGTAAAGAGAAGTTTTTTATGTGAGGGTGATAGATAGGATTTTGGTGAAGGAAAAGTTGATTGAGAATGGATGTTTTTGGAGGTTTTTTGGGAAAAATTATTAGGGAGTTGGGGGGTTATTGTTTGTTGGAGGGGTGGGGATGAGGTTTAAATTAATATTAGTGTAAGAGAGTGGGTTGGGGGTTATTTAATGGATATGATAGAGGATGTGTGGGAATATGGGGGGGGGATGGTTGAGTGTAAAGAGGGATAGGATAAATGTTGGAAGATGATTTAGTTTAGGGGGGGATAGGATATAGAGTGTAGGGGTGGGAGGTAAGGTGTGTTTGTAGAGTTGGTTTGGGAGAGATTGGTGGAAAGTATGGGTGTAATATGGATGAAGTAAGAGAAGTGGTTGAAGAGTATGGAAAGGGGGGGTGATGGTGTTTTTTTTTATTTGAAGTAATATTGGTAAGAAGTATATAGATGTGAGTGGAGATAGAAGTAGGAATTGTTTATGTATTAGTGGAGAAGGATGGGGTGAATTATTGATGTAGGTGATTTTGTTGGGGAAGAATATTTTGATTATTTAAGTTGATGGGAGGGAAAATGTTTATTTTTTAGATGGGGGGATTAGGATGAGAGAGATAAGTTGAAGATTATTGGGAATGTTGGGGTTTAGTAAGATTAAGTTTGGGATGTGAATATGTTTTGATTGTTATGATTATGGGGTAATGAGGTTTTATGGAATTTGTTTTGTGTGAATGATTAGTGGGTGGAGGGAATGGATGGGGGAGAATATAGTTAGTTAGATGGTAGAGGTATGAGGGAATTTATTTGGTTATGAGATGGTATAATTTGATATAGTTGAAGTATGTAATTTGTGTATGTTGGTGAAGGAAGATGAGAATATAGGAAGGATATTTTGTTGGGTTTTAATAGAGAAGGGGGTATTGAAGAGATTGGGAAAGGATTAATTGTATGGATGGTGGTATGGGGGGGAATGTTAAAAATAGAGTTATTTTTAGAAGAAGAGGAAATGTTTAATTTATGTGAAGGATTGAATGAATAGTTTGAGGTTAGTGAAATTGTTGGGGTGGTAGTGTTGTGGAGTGGAGTTGAATGGTGGGTAGGGAGGGATGGTGTGGATTAGTTTGGGTGAGAAGGAGTTGATAGAGGATGGGGGGGGGGGGGTTTGGAGGGTTGGGGGGGTGTGGGGGGTGGGGGTGGGGGTGGGGTTGGGGGGGTGGTGGGTGTTTTATAGTGTTTAGGTTGTATAGGATAGGGGGGGTTGTTATGGTGGAGTTAGTTGTTGGGTATTTTGTTTTAAGGTATGGTTTATGATAGTAGTAGGTATAGATTTTAGATTTGTTTGGGGATGTTTTTTGTGTTTATGTATATTGGTGGGGGGAGTGGTTTGTTGTGGAAGGGTATTAGTTGGGATTTCATGGTTGGTGGACATGTTTGGGGGGTTGATGTGTGGGTAGTTGATTGTTTTATTTGGGTGTTTTGTGTGTTGTTGTTTGGTTGTAGATTTTGTGATGTTGTAGGGTAAGTGGGGAGTAGTGTGGGAAGGGGTGTAGGATGTTTTAGTTTGGTGTTATGGAGTGTATATGGGGGTATGTTGTGTTTTGAGTTGTGGGGGGGGATTGGTGAGTGTTTGGTGTTTTTTTGGTGGTTGGTTTAGGGGGGGTTGGGTGTTTTATTTTTTTATAGGGTTTGTATATAGAGGGGGGGGTTTAGGGGGTTTTTAGATGTAGTAGGGAATTTGGTTGGTAGTGAGTAAATGATTTTAGTTAATGGTATGGGTTTTAGTTTTGAGGTAAGTTGTAGGTTGGGTTGGGTGTTGGTTTTAATGTTAATGTGGGGGGAGGGGGGGTGATTTTTTGGGGATTGTTTATGTGGGGTGTAATTTTTTTGGGAATTGGTGGGTGTGTGTGTGGGTTGATGTGGTAGGTGATGAGGGATATAAGATAAAATAAAAGAGGGGAATAAGGGGATTTGTGTTGGAAAGGTTATGATATGTTTGGTTTGTTATAGATATATTTTATGATGGGGATTGTTTGGGATAGGGGGGGTGTGTTGTTTGTGATTGAGAGATAGGTGGGTTTTATTTATTTTTGTTATTTGTGGTAGGGTGAGGGTTAGTGGTAGGGGGTTGGGGTGTGGTAGGTGTGTATTGGTTAGGGGTTTTAGTGTGAGGTTTTGTTGGGTTGGGGGATTTTGGTTTGTTATTATTTGGGGGGGGTGGAGGGGGGGGGTGGTGGGTTGGGTGGGTTGGTTTTGGGGGTTTTGTGGATATGTTTTTTGTGTTGGGTGGGGGGGGGGGGTGTGTGGGGGGGGTTGTTTGTTATTTTGGGGGGGTGTGAGAGGGGTTTGGTGTTGGGTGTGTGGGTTTGTGGGTTGTGTGGGGGTGGTTTGGTGTTGTGGTTTTTTTGTGGGGTTGTGGGGGTTTTTAGTGTGTGTATGATAGGGTTTGTTTGTATTTTTATTGTTTGTTATGTTGGTGGGTTAGAGAGTGGAGGAATGGTTTTTTGTTGGTGAAGGGTTATGTTTAGTGGTTTTTGGTTGGGTATGGGATTGATTGGGGTTATGTATTTTGGGGGGTTTTTGTGTGTGGGGTTTTGGGTGATGATTGTTGATTTTGTAGGTATTGGATGGGGGTGTGGGGTTTTATGTTGTGTAATGTGGGTGTTTGTTTGTTTTTGTTTTTGTAGTGTGTGTATAGATTTAAAGATGTTGGGAATTTTTATTATAGTATTATTATGGTGATGTTTGGAGTTTTTTATATGGGAGGGTTTATTGTGGGGAAGAGTTTTATGGAGGTATATGGGGGTTGGAGGTTTATGTTTGGAAATATATGGGTTTTTTTTGAAGGAAAAGGTAGGAATAAGGGAAATATTTAGAGGTAGGTAGAATAATGATAGTTAGTTTGTAAGTGGTTTATAGATTTGTATGTTTATTTGATATGGATTGTAGGTATGTTAGGGGATAGAGGGGATTAGGATTTATTGTTTGGGGGAAATAAGTGGGAATTGGTGAGGGTTGTAAGATTTTTGAAATGATGAGAAGATTTTGTTAGAGGATAATGGAAAATTAGGGTTGGGGTTTGGGTTGTTGAGGATTGTGTTATTTAGGTGTTATGTAGGTTGTTGGGGGGGTGGTTTTTTTATATAAGATGTTGGGGGATGGAGAGGAGAGGATGAATTGGGGGTAGGTGTGGGAGGGTTGGGTAAGGAGGGTTTTTTATGATGGTATTTAGGTGTTATTTTAAAGGGGATTTATGGTTGGTGGGGTATAGATGTAGTTTATATGTAATGTATTGATTTTATTTAGGGTAGGAGTTTAAGATGATTAATGAGAGATATGATTGGGGGGGTGATTAATGAGATGTGTGTGTGGTGTTTTATTGGTGGATTAGGGGAATTTTTGAGTGATTTAAGGTTTGTTAAGATAGGTAGGTTTGTGATGTTAAGGGAATTGTGGGTGTGGGTAGTTGTGGTATGAGGGTTTGGTTTGGTGGTGGGAATAATTTTGTTTTGTTAGGTGGGTTTTTGGGGGGGGGGGGGGTGGTGTTGTTTATGTGAGTATTGGTGGTATTTGGGTGGTTTTGATTATGTGTTGTTTAGTTTAGGTTATATGGTTGTTTAGATGTATTAGGTTTTGGGATGGTTTGGGGGGATTTGTTGGATGTTTAATAAGTGGTTGGTTGTTATATTTTTGAAAAGTGATGGTTATAGTATGGAGAGAGGTATATGAGGGTTTGAAATGATTTTGTGAAGAGGAGTGTAATAAGAGTAGTATTTATTTGATGATATAGAAATGTTGTTATTGTTTTGAGATATGGGGGGGGTATTTTGTAGAATTTGGTTTTTGGTTGTTTTTATTTTATTTTTTTTAGATAGGTTATTGGGTGGATTAGTTTGGAGATTATGGAAATGAGATTAGAATAGTAAATTTTTAATTTTTTTGAAATATGAGGGAAATAAGATATAAAAGGGAAAGATTAATGAGAAGAGTTTGGGATTTGATGGGTTGTGTTTATGTATTGGATATTAAGGGGGGGAAATTTATTGTGGGATTGATTGTGGATAGGAGTGGTTGAAGTTATTTTTTTATTTTTTTTGTGGGAATATTGAGGAATAAAATGGATATAAGGGAGGTTGTGGGATGGGGAGGAAAAAGAAGAGTGGAAGAAGTGAAGGTAAAAGTTAATAGTTGTTTGTGGAATTTGGAGATTGAAGGAGGGAAGTAGATAAATAAATGAGAGGGGGGTTGTGTATTTTAATTTTTGGTTTATTGGGGTGGATTAGGGGTTGAATTGAGATGTTTTAGTGTTTGTTTTTTAGGGTAGGTTGGTTTAGGTAATAGTTATATATGAGAGTGAAGATGAAAGAAGATTTGGTTTGTTTTGGATGGTTGAGAGTGGGGTTATAGAGTGGGGGAGTGGGGATTAGGAGTGTGTTTGGTTGATTGATGGGGTGTTATGAATTGTGGGTGGGTGGAATAATTAATGGGTGGGATGGGGGGTTGGTTTGGATGTGGGAGGGTTTATAGTATTGGGGTGAGTTAATGGGGGGAATTTTAATAGGGGGATGTTGTGTTAGGTTTGTAGGGGTATGGGGTTATATTTATGGGTGGTGTAGGTGGTTTTATTGGTGGATGTGGTATAGGAATGGGTTGGTATAATGGTGATGGTTATGTGATTTGTTGTGGGTTGTTTGTTGGTGGGATTGTATGTTGGTAGATGGGGAGGAAGGGGGTTTGGTTTGTGGATATGATGTTTGTGGTAGGGGGGGTGTTTTTTTAGTGTGGGGGTTTGTTGATTGGTTTTGTATTTATTGTTGGGGGGTGGTTATATTATTGGTTTTTTGGGGATTTTATTTGTTATTGGGTGTATGGTTATGGAATATTTTTTGTGATGTAGGAATATTTTGGATAAGAGGTAAGGGATTTTTTTTAATAAAGGTGGGGATTTTGGATTTTTGGTTGTGGGGTAAGTGGTGTTAGGTTGGAGGTATTGGTGGATTGAAAAGGTATAGGAAGTGTGTGATAGTAAATATGATATTAAATTGTGTGATTTTGTGGAGAATTGATAGTAGTAAAGAAGAGTGTGTTAAAGATTTTAAATAAGAATGAGGTTAGAGGGAATTAAAGGAATGGGGGTGTAGTAGTTTAGTAATAGTGGAGGTTAAAGTTGGATGGTGTTAATGGTTGGAGTAAGATGGAGTGAAGAAGTATAGGAGTGTTATATATTATAAAGTGTTATGGTAGAAAAATATAATATTTGTGGGTAAAAGAAGGAAGTATTTAAAGAATTATGGTTTTAGATTATGTTTAATTTGAATTAGGGTAGGGAAATGAGAAGAAATTTATAAAAATTGTTATAAGTAATTTTTGATATAAAGTGGAAATTAAAGAGAGATTGGTAGAAGTAGGGGGGGTAATGAATTAGTATTATAAAAGTTATTAGGGGGGGGATAAGTATTAAAGAGAAATTTAGAATGTATATGTATTTAAGTTAAGAGTGTATGGTTTAAATGTGATATTGATGAAAGATAATTATAGTTGTGAATAAAGGGGTAAGGAATATATGAATTATTTTTAATATTTTGTTTATTAAAATTTTAATATGTAGGAAGAATATAAAGTAAAAAGTGGAATAGAATAATGGGGGGGATAAAGTAGGTTGTTGTAAATAAATTGAGAATTATAAATGGAATTGGTTTTAGAAAAGAGGGAGGAAATTATATATTTATAGTGAATAATGAGGTTTTGTGGGATTTGTGGTTATAGTTATGGAAGTATATATAGGGAAGAAGAAAAGAGTTAAATGGGTTTAAAGTTGAGTGATAGAGAGTAAGTTAAGTTGTTGTAAGGTTTTTTTATTGGGGGGGGAATAGTAGAGTAATAAAAAAGATGAATTTTTTTATTTTAGTGGTTAATATATTGAAAAAAAGAGTATTAAATTAAATATTTGATGAGGTTTTATTATATAGGGTAAGAGGAAGATATAGGATTTGGGAAAAGTATTTAAAAGTTGTAATAGAGGAAAATATTGGATGAGAGTTTATTAGAGGAAGAAAAATTTATTTTTTAGGGGATATAATTTGGGGTGTTTAGAAGTTTAAAGGATTAATTTGTAAGATGTGTGTAATTATAAAATGTTTAGATAAAGAAAGGGGGATTTTGGGAAGGTTTTAAATGTGAAAAATTGATGGGGAAGGTGAAATTTTAAGTATTGATAAGTAAGTTGTAAGAATGAGGGTAATAGAGATAATTGAAAATAGAAAAAGTTGGAGAATATTTAAGAGGTGTTTATATGAGTATGGGGAAAAGAGATTAAGAAATTAATTTAAGAAATGTTTAGAGTGTTAGGAGTGTAGGATATGTAAAATAGAATGGGTGTGGGGGGGTGTTGTTTGGGTTGTTGGAGTGTATTGGTATATTGTTGGAAGAATTTGGGGGTGAAGTAAGGTGGGTTTAGATGATATATATTAGATGTTAAAGTAGGATAGATATATGTTTGGGTGAAAATGTATGGGGGGTGGAGTTGTTAAAATTGGGATAGTAAATATGAATGTTATTTTTTTTTTGGGTGTTAGGGAGTAGATTGGAGTTTAAGATAATAAATATAGATGAATTGTAGTGGGGTGGGGTTTGTTGGTTTTATTTTAAATTTGGGGTGTGTTGGAGTATGAGATGTTTATTGGGTATTGGTTAGGGGGTTGGTAGATGGGGTTGGTTGTGGATTGGATGTTGTTTGTTTTGGTTGTGTTTGTTTTAAAATGGTTTGGTGGTTGAGGTTTGTGGTTTTGTTTTTGTGGGGTTTTTTGGATTTATTTGTGTTGGTGTGTTGTTTTTTTTGTTGATTTTTGATTGGATTTTGATTTTTGGGGTTTTGTATGGTGATTGTGTTTTTTATGGGGTTGGGGGGTGTTATGATGGTTTTTTTGTGGTGTTTGGGGGGAGTGTTGTTTGTGGTTTTGGGTTTTAAGGGTATTATTTGTGTTGTGGGTTGGGTGTGTGTTGTTGTTTTTTTATGTAGGTTATTGGGTTTTGGTTAGGGGGTTTATATTGTTGTTGTTGAATTTGGGAGAGGAAAAGGGGATAGATGGGTTGGTTTTTGTGTTAGTTTGTTTGATATTGTTGGGGGTTGTTGTGTAGTTGTGGGATGTGTGTTTGATATTTTGGGGTGTGTGAATAAGATTTTGTTTGTTGTGGGGGGGGGTGAGGTTGGTTTATGAGTGTGAGTATTGTTTTTTGGTTTGGTGTGAGTGATTTTGAGGTAAAGTAGGGATTGGGTATTGTAATGATTAGGGTGGGGGGGGATGGGTGTGGGATGGGTGGAGGTAGTTGGTGGTGGTGATATTGTTTTATTGATGTATTTGTGTAATGTTGTATTTGGGGTGGTATGTTGGATTGGGGGGGAGTAGGTTATGAATGAAGTTTGTTGTGTAGTGGGGTTGTTTTATTAATATATAATGAAGTTGGGTGGTTGTGTTTTTATGGGTTGTGTTGTTAGGTTGGTAATTTGGGTGAGTGTGTGGTTGTTGTGTGGTTGGGATGTGTTTTTTTGTTGTGGTTATGTTGTTTTGAGGGGTGGGGGGGTTTGGGGTTTTTGGGTTTTGGTGTATTGTTTTTTGGGGGGGGGGTGGTGTTAGTGTGTATGTGTTTGTTGGTTTTGGTGTGTGTTGTGGGAGGGTGGGATGGGGGGTTTGGGGGGGGGGGGGGGGGGGTGTTTGTGTGGGTGTTGGTTGTGTTGTTTGGTTGAGTTTTGGTTGTTTGTGATTATTTTGGGGGGTGGGGGGGGGATATTTGTTTTTTATTTTTGTGGTTGGTGGGGGGGGGGTGGTGTTGTTTTTGGTGTTGTGTGTTTGTTGGGGGGTGAGGGTGGTTTGGGTTGGTTTTTGGGGGGTGGTGGTGGTGGGTGGTGTGGTTGTTGTGTTTGGATGTGTTAGGGTTGGGTTGGGTTTGGGTGGGTAGGTGTGGTGGGTGGGTTGGGGGGGTTAGTGGGATTGGTGGGGGTGGGGGGTGGGGGGGGTGGTTGTTTTTGTTATGTTGGGGGAATGGGGTGTGGAGTGGTGGGTTTGGGGGTTTGGGTGGGGTGTTTGTTGGGGGGTTTTTTTTTGGGGGATTTTTGTTGTATTATGATGATTTTTTTTTTTTTTGGGGGGGGATGGGGATGGGGTTATTTTGGAGGAGGGGGATTTATGGTATGGGTTATGTAATGTAGTTTGTTTTGTGTGTGGAGGGGGATGGAGGAGGTTGGTTGTTATTTTGGTTTATAGTTTTAAATGTTGGGTTTGGTTGGTAATGTTTTTGGTTTGTGTTTGTAGTTTTGATTTATAAAATTTTGTTTGTGTGTGTGTGTGTGTGGTGTTGTGGTTGTATAGAGTGTATTGTTGATGTGTTTATTATTTTTTTGAATGGGGGGTAGGTGGTTGGTGGGGTGGGGAGTAAGGGTTTTATTTTGTTTGATGTTGGATGGAGGTGGGGATGGGGTTATTTATTTTATTAATTAGAAAGAGGGTGTGGGTGGTATATTGTGGGGGGGGGTATAAGGGATTTGGGATAATGTGTGGGGAGTGATTGTTAGTTATATGGAGTTTTAGTTTGTTTTTTTGGTGAGTTGGTTGGGTAGGGTAATTGATTAGGGTGTATATGGGTATGTTGTGTTTTTAAATTTGAGGGGTAGGAATGGGGGGGGGTTTAGGGGGGTTTGTTTTGGTTTGTTTAGGTATTTTTTTGTGGGTTGTTGTGGGTAAAGGTGGTTAGGTAGGTATGTGTTAATTGAGTGGGGTTGTTGATGTTGAGGTATAATTGGGGTAGTTAGTTGAAAGGGGAATGTGATATGTATGTAGATATATGGGGAGGGGTATGGTTTTTGTGTAAGAATGGGAAAAATTGGTGGGGATTTATTTGTTGGGTAAGTTAGTTTGGGGTAAGTGTAATAGGGGGGAGGGTTGGGGGGGGTGGGATGATTGTATGTTAGTGTGAAAGAAAAGTGAAATGAAATTATAATGTGTTTTTGATTTTGTTATTGAAGGAAGTTGTAAGTGTTTTTTGATGTGTTGTGGTGGGGTGGTTGGGGATTGGTTAGGGGGGGGTGGGGTGGGGGGTATTTTTTTTTTTGTGATGTGGGGGGATAAAGTTGTAGGTTTGTTGGGGGGGGGGTGTGTTTTGGTTGTTGTGGGGGGTTGGGGGGTGGGTATGGGTGGATTGGTGGTTGGGGGTAGTTTTGTTTTTGTTTGAAGTGTTTAGGTAGTGGTGGTTTGTAGTGTTTTTGGGTGGGGGGTGGGGTGTGGGTGGGTTGGGTGTGGGTGTGGGTGGTGGGTGTGGGTGGGTAAGGGGGGTGGGTTTGTGTATGGTTTTTGGGGGTGTGGGGGGTTGGGTTGGGTGGGGGGGGGTTGGTGTGGTTTGGGTTGGGTGTTTGGGGTGGTGGTAGTGGGTTGGGTGTGTTGGGGTGATGTGTGGTGTGAGTGGGGGGTGTGATTGTTTGGGTGGTTTGTTTTGGTGATGGTGGATTTGTTTGTGGATTGGAGGGGTTTTTTGGTAGTTGGTTTTTGTGGGGTGGTTGGGTTAGGGGGTTGGGGGGGTGGGTTTGTGTTTGGGTGGGGGGGGATTAGTTGTGTTGGGGGTTTTTGGGTTGGGGGGGGGGAGTGTGTTTGTGTGGTGTGGGAATGGGTTGGTGGGTTAGTGGTGTGATTGGGTTGTAGTGGTGGGAAATTTTGTGTTTTGTTGAAGGGATTATGGAAGGGGAGGATAAAGGAAAAAGAATGTTGAATAATTATAGAAAATTAGGAATGTGTTGAAATTTATTGAAATAAGAAGATTAGTGAGAAAAAGGTAGTTTATAAGAGTAGAATAAAAGAAAGTATAGAAGGTATAAAGGGATAGTTTGAAAATGTTGTGAATGGAGTGGGTAATAGGGTGAAATTGAGTATGATGGGAGGTGGGTATATTTTGAGTAATGGGGTTGTGTAGGTTTGGAATAAATGGTGAAAATTGAGGAGGTGGGTGTATTAAGAGTGTATTGAAGAATGGTAATTGGTTATATAGTTATAGTGTTAGTAGTTTTTGGTAGTGATAGAGGATGTTGGTTGGGGTGAATTATGATAAAGGGTTGTAGAGGGAAGTATGGAGAGGTTTTTTAGGTGTTATGAGGGTTATTTGGATTAGAGATTGTGATTGGGATATTAGGAGAGTAGGGGTTTGTGGGGGGGATTTAGATGGGTTGTAATTTTAGGATTTTGAATATTGGTTATGTGTGGATATGGTGGGAAAATATGGTTAAGGGTTAGTGATTTGGGGGATGGGTTTTGAAATGGAGTGGTGGTGTGTTTATGTGGGGGAAGAGAATGTTTGAGAAGGGGAGGAAGGTTTAAGGTTGGGAAATTGTATGGGGGAAATGTTGTGGTAGAAAGGATGAAGTTGTATGGTAGGGAATGAATAAAAGATAAGAAGAAAAATTTGATAATAAGAGGAAAGGTGTGAGGTAGGTAAGTTAAGGTATGAGGAAGGATTAGGTGATAGGGGGGGAGAAATTTTATTTGGAGAAAAAGAGAATTTAGAGAATAGGAAGGAAGGTATGGAGTGATTGAAGATAGGTTTAATTAGAGTGATATAATTGGGTAGGGGGGTAAGGGGAATGAAAGAGGAGAAAATGAGGAAGGGGTAGAGGGGAGGTGGGATAAAGTGATGAAGTGATTTAGTGGTTGTTGGGTGGTGGAGTGTTGGTGGGGGAGAGGTATTTGTGGATTAGAGTGTAGAAGGGGTGTGGGTGGGGGGATGGGGGTGGTATTATTGAGAGGTTGTAGATGGTAGAGTTGGGGAGGTTGGGGATTGGTTATAATATTTTTGGGGGAGGTATGATGGTGTGTGGGGGGGATTAAGAATTGATTAGAAGGAGAGAAGAGGTGTATGGGAAGTTAGGGAAGAAAGGAAGGAAATAGTATTTGGGAAAGTTTAGTATAATGGTAGTTAGGTTGTGGTAAGTGGGTTAGTTGGGAGTAGTTGTGGAGTGGAAGGTAGTAAAATGATGAAAGAAAAGGGGATTTATGGGGGATTGTAAAGGGATAAGGTGTTTGAAGTGTGGTGGATTTGGTGGGGGGGGGGTGAGTGAGAGGTATGGAGAGATTTGAAATAGTATTGAAAGTTAGTGATAAGAGGAGTTTTGGTTGGTGTGGTGTTAGTGGTTGGGGGTATGGATATTGAGATGGGGGGGGGTTTTGGTAATGAGATGTTGAGGTTGGTGGAGGGATTGGGGAATGGTGTTTTTGGGAGAGTGAGTGGGTTTTGTGGGGGTGTTGTTGTTTGTATGGGGGGTGGAAGGGGTAGGGTTTAGTTGTTGGGGATGTTGGTTGTTTTGGTGGGTTGTGGGGTTTGTATGGTTAAAAGGGGGTTTATTTGATGGGGTGTGGGTTGTGGTTGAGGATTGTTTGGAATGGGTGTGTGTTGTGTGGGGTGGGGATGTTGGTTTTGTTTGGTGGTGAAGTTGGGTTTGGTATGATGTAGGATAAGGAGAATGGGGTTTTATAGTTTAGAAGTTATAGGTGGTATGTATTTAATTATGAGTGGTATGTTTTTGGATGGTTGTGGGGGGGATTTAGTTTAGTTAGTTGGGAGGTGGGGGGGTTGGTTTTTTGTGGGGAGGGATGTTTGGGTTTGGTGGTTGGTTTTTGGGTGGTTAGATTGGGTGTGGTGGTTTTTGTTTTTGGTGGTTTTAGGTTTTTGGGTTTTGGTTGTTGTGGGTTTTGGATGTTATATTTGGTTTGGGGTTGTTGGGGTTGGGGTTGTGGGGGTGGGTGGTTTTGGGTTAGTTGTGTTTGTGGTGGGTTGGGGGGGTGGGTGGGGGGTTGTTTGTTGGTGGGTGTTTGGTTGGTTGGTGGTGTGGGTGGGGGGGGGGGGTTTTGGTTGTGTTGTTGTTTTTGATTGTGTTTGTTGTTTTTTATTTTTTATGGTTGTGTTGTGGGTGGGGGGGGGGGTTGTGGGTGTGGTTTTTGGGGGGGGGTTTGTTAGGTGGTTTGGTTATTGTTGGGGGGAGTTGGGGTTTGGTAGGGGTTTGTGTGTTGTTTGTGTTGTTTTATTGTTTTTGTGGTTGGTGTTTTGGTGTGTTGGAGTTGAGTTTTGTTTGTATTTTTATGTTTTGGTGAGTGGTGGTATATTAGTATTTTTTGGGTATGTATTTTTGTTTTATATTGTGTGATTTATTATTTAGTTAGGGGATATTATTATTTGAATTGTTAGGGAGGGTTGAGTGTTGTGATTTGTGTTAGTTAGAGTGATGGATTTAAATTTGGTTATAGTTAAGATGGTTGGTTTTTGATTGTTGGATGGAGGGTGGTTGTTAGGTGTAGTGTTTTGATGGGGGTTTTTTGGGTTGTTGTGTTTGAATGTGTTGTTTAGGGGGGAGGTAAAAGTGGGTTGTGTGGGGGTGGGAGGGTTTGGTTATTTATTAGTGTAGGTTTTTGTTTGGTGGATTGTTGGTTATTTTGGGGAGAAGTTGATGTTAGTTGTAGGAGGGGTGTGGGTTGGTTTGGGTGGTTTTAGGGAGAGATTGATATTGAGTATTGTTTATTTGGATGATAGAGTTTGGGCGTTAGGTTTAGTATGAAGGAGATTAAGAATGGGGTTTAGTAATAGAAGAGGGGTGAAGAGGAAGATGTTAATGTTATTATTTTAGTAAGAGATGTATGGATGGGGGAGGTAGTTGGTTATATTGGGGGTGTAGTATAGGGGGAGGGGGATGAATTAGTATTGGTGGAGTATGGATGTAGTAGGAGGTGGGGTAGGGGGGTTTTATTTGTTTGGTTTTGATGGGTGTTTGTAATGGTGTAATTGGTTAGGTTAGGTTGTAGTGGGTGGGATTGTTTTGTGTTTGAGTGGTTAGGTTGGGTTGTTGTGTTGGAGTGGTTTGTGATTTATTGTATATGGTTGTGGTGGGTTGGGGTTATGTTTGTTAGGGTTAATGTTATGTGGTTTAGGTGAGTTTGGTTGTGGATTTGATAGTTTTTTTAGTTATTGGTAGTGTGAGTTGTAAGTGATGGTAGGTGGGTGATATGGGGGTATTGTTGGTTAGGTGGATAAGGTTGTTGTTGTATGATGTGGGAATTAGATGTTGGTTATTTTTTTTTATGTAAGTATGTAGAATTTAGGGTGTGTTTTAGGTAAGGGAGTTATTATGGGATTTATGTAAGTTTGTAGGGGTTGTTGTTATTGATGATTGGAAGTTGTGAGAGGTGTTGAAGTTGGGTATGATAGGGTTAGTTTGGTGGTGTTTGGGGTTTGTGGTTGGATTGGTTGTTTTAATGGTTGGGATTTTAGTGGGATGTGTTTATTTGGGGGGTTGGTGTAGGGGGGTTGTTAGTGGTGGTGGTTAGGGTGTGGTTGGATGGTTTGTGGGTTTTGGTTGTGTGGGGTGTTTGGGATGGTGTTTTGGGTTTGTGTTTGTGTGGGTTGGGTTGGGGTGTGTGGGGTTGGGGGGTTGTTTTGTGTTGGGGGGGGTTGGTGGGGTGGGTGGGTGTGGTGGTGGTTTGGGGGGGTTGGTGTGGGTAGGGGTGTTAGGGGGGGTTGTTGTGTTTTTAGGGGTGTTTGTTGTGTGTTGTGGTGTTGATGAGGGGTTTGGTGGGGTGTGGTGTTATTTGGAAGGTGGGGGTGGGGATGTTGTGATTATGTTTTTGGGTAGTTTGGTTGGATTGTTGGATGGATTTGGGTGGGTTAGAAGGGATGTATATTGTATATTTAAAGGATATGGAAATAAGATTTTGAGGATATGTTTTATTGATAAGGTTGATATTGTTTATGGGGGGATAGATGTTTGGTAGGGGGGTTTTTGGTGGTGGGGGTGTGGTAGTGGGGGAAGGAGAATTTTTGTTAGGTGGTAGTTAGGTGGTAGAATATTGTTTTGGGTTAGTGGTAATGTTTGTTAGTGGGGAGGTAGGGGGAGGGGGGAGTTATGTTGGATGAAAATAGGGAATGGGTGTAAGGGTTATGAATTTGGGAATGAGTGTTTTAGGGGTGAGAGGTTGAAGGATAGAGATGAAGAGATAGGAGGGTTTAAAATAGGGGTGGTTTATAGGGTAGGTGAGGTAGGGGGTTATAGGGTAAGGATGGAATTGATGTTATGTTATGATTGTTTGATTGTATTGGGGGGGGAGTATATTGTGGGGGGTGGAAAATGGGGGGATGGTTATTTTAATTTTAGTGGTGGTGGGAGGTAAGGTGTTTGGTAAATTGTGGGGGGGGTGGGTTGATAGGAGGATGTAATGGAAGGGGGTTTGAATGGTTGGGGGGGGTAGTGTGTGGTTGAATATGGGGGGTTTGTGGAAGTTGTTGGGTTTTTGTTTTATTTTAAAGGGGGAAGAATTTAGAAGGGGGAGGGGGGATAAAAGATGAATGGAGTTTTGATTAAAGGATAGGATATAGAGGGAGGTGATGGAAGTGGGTGGTTTTTGGTAAAGTGGGATGGGGTGTGTGGTTTTTGGTGTGGGGGGGGTAATTGAAGGGGAAAGGTGATTGTTTAATGTTTTTAGTAGTGGTGGGTGTTTAGTAGGAGTAGAGATGTAATGAGGAGTAAGTTGTGTTTAAGGGGGTTGATGGTTTTATTGTGGGGGGTGTTTTTTATTGGGTGTAATTGATATTTTGGTGTATGGTTGGGGGTTGTTGTGGTGGGGAGGTGTTTGTTGGTTTGGGAGTTGATGATTGGTAGTTGTATTATTGGTGGGGTGTGTGGGTTTTGTGATTGGTGGGTGTGGTTTTTGGGTGTGGGGTAGTTGTGTGGGTGGTGGGTGTGGTGTGTGTTGGTTTAGGGTGTTTTTGGGTGGGTGTTTGGGGTAGTGTGGAGTGGTGTTGGTTGGTTTTTTTTGGGTTTGGTTTTGGGTGGGTTTGGGGTGTGTGTGTTGGGGGGTGTTGGGTTGTTTTGTGGGGGGTTTGTTTTGTTGGTGGGGGGTTATTGTGTGTTTGGTGGGTTTTGTGGGGGTTGGTAGGGTTTTAATTTAGGGGTTGTGGGTTAGGTTGTTGTGTGTGTTTATTTTTAATATTGGGGGTGTGTTGTGTTTTTGTTTGTTGGGTGTTGTGTTTTTGGATTTGTTTTTTTTGTTTTGGGTGGTTTTTGGTGTGTGGTTTTGGTTTGTTGGGGGGGTTGTGGGTGGGAAATTTTGTTGGTTGGTTGTTATGTTTGGGTAGGTGTTGGTTGGTTTAGTGGTTATGGTGGGTGATGTTGGGTTTGTGGGGTGTTAGGGGTTTTGGATGTGTGGTTGTGTTTGGGATGGTGGTTGTTGTGTTTGTTTTGTGTGGGTGGTTGGGGTGGGGGTGGTGGGGTGTTTGGGGGGTGGGGGGGGTGGGGGGGGGTGGGTGGAGGGGTTTTTTTGTGGAGGTTGGGTGGTTGTGTGGGGTGGGGGTTGGGGTTTTGTGTGGGGGGTGGTTTTTGGTGGGGGTGGGGGTGTTGGGTGGGGGGGGGGTTTGTTGGTGTTGGATGGGGGTTTTTGTTTGGTTTGGTTGGGGTAGATTGGGTTTGTGTGGTGTGTTGTGGGGGTGTGGGGGTGGGGTGGTATTGTTTTTTGGGGGGGGGTGGGTTGTTTTTGTGTATTGGGGGATTATGATTTTTTGTGTGGTTTTGATTGTGTTTGATTGTGGTTGGGTAGTTGGGATGTGTTAGGTGGTTGGTAGGTTTTATGGTTTTGTTTGTTTGTAGGTTGGGGTGTGGTTTGGTGTTTGGTGTGGTGTGGTTTTTTGTGTGGTGGGTTTGTTGGGGGTTTGGTGGGGGGTTGGTGTGTTGTGTGGGTGGGATGTTTTTTTTTTGGTGTTTGTGGGGGTTGGGGGGGGTTTGTTGTGGGGGATTGTGGGGTGAGTGGGGGGTTGGGGGGTGGTGGGGTGGGGGGGGGGGTTTGTTGTTGGTTTGGGGTGGGGAGGGGTTGGGGGTTTTGTTTTGGGTTGTTGTTTGTGGGGGAGTGGGGTGTGGGTTGTTAGTTGATTGGATTTGGTGTGTGTAGATGATAATTATTATATAGGGTGTGTGGTTTTGTGTGTGTGAAAGAGTTTGGTAGGTTTAAGTAAGTGATGGGGGTAAGGAAAGGTATATTTTGTTTATGGGAGAGGAGATTTATGGGAAGTGAAAGTTTTTATGAAGTATGTTTAAGCGAAGATTTTTTATGAGTGAAGATAGGATTTTGTGAAAAATTTGATTGAGGAATGATGGGGGGTTTTTTGGAGGGTTTTTGGGGAAAAATTATTGGTAGTTGGGGTTATGGTTGTTGGAGGGGTGGTGGATGGATGGTTAAAATAATATTGTTAGGTTATAGAAGATGGTTTTTATTTATATGGATAGGATTATAGTGATGTTTGATATGGGGGATGGGTTAGGTGGAAAGGAGGTATAGGGGGGGGGATAAGTTGAAATATTTAGGGGGGTTTGGGGGGGGGGATAGATATAGAGTTAGGGGTGAGGTAAGTGTGTTTGTAGAGGGGTGGTGGGGGGTAGAGAATTTGGAAAGTAAGGTGTAAGATGAATTGAAGTTAAGAGAAGTGGTGTTAGAGTAGAGGGATGTGATGGTGGGATTTTTGTGTTTGGTAGTTTTTTTGGGATGTTAATTTATTGTTTGATGAGATTAGTGTTATGTGTATAGTGGATAGGTATTTGGGTGTATTAAGGTTGGGGGGAGTGTGTTTGTTGGATTAATTTGTGTATTGTGTGTTGATTTGTTGGGTGGGGGGTATTTTATTTGTTGTTTGTTGTGGGGGTTTTGGATGGGTGTGTGATTGTTGTAATGTAGTTTGGGTGTTTGGGGTTTTAGGTAGATTAAGTTTGGGTTTGTAATAATGGGTTTGTTTGTGGTTGATATAGGGTAATAGTTGGTGGGAGTGGTTTGGTGTGGTATTTTAGTGTGGTGGGGTATGATGGGAGTTTAGTGTTTAGTTATTGAAGAGGTATGGTGGGGTATGTATTTAGGTAGTGATGTTGTTTTTGGTTATTGTTGTAGTTTGTAATTTGGGGTGTTTGTGGTGTGAAGTTGAGAATTAGAGGTAGGTGTATTTTTGTTGGGTTTGTAGATGTGGTAATTGAGTGTATGTAGTGATAATGTTGTATGGGTTGGTGGATTGTGTGATTTATGTGAGTGATAGTGTTGAATGAGTATTTTTGGTTTATTTTGTTTGGGTTTGAATGATAGTTTAGTTTTGAGAAATTTTGGTTAGAGTTGAGGATTGGGATTTGAATGGTTTTTTGGAGGGAAGGATGTTGTGAGTTGGGGTGGTATGGTAGTGTTAGAAGGATGGTGGGGGGGGGGTTTGGGTGGGGTGGGGGTTTGGGGGTTGGGGGGTGTGGGGGGGGGGGGGTGGGGGTGGGGTTTGGTTGGGTTGGTATGTGGTTTGGAGGTATGGGTGGGGGGGTTGTTTTGTTGTTGTGTGGGAGGGGGTTGGTTTGTGTGTATGGGGGGTTGATGATGTTAGTTGTGTTAGGTGATGTTTGTTTTTGGGGGTGGATTGGGTTGTGTGTTTGAGTTTTGGGGGGTGTGTGTGTTGGGGGGTTGGGTTGGGATTGGAGTTTGTGTGGTGGTGGGGGGGGGTGGTTTTGGGGTGGGTTATTTTGTTATTTGGGGGTGTTGGTGTTTATTGTTTGTGTATGGTATTTTGTTGTTGTTTGGGTTTAGTTGGTGTTGATGGTTGGATGGGGTGTGTGGTTTGTAGGTGGTGTGTTGTAGGGGGGGTAGGGGGTTGGTGGGTGGTATAGGGTGGGGGTTGGGTGGGGTTGGTGGGGTGGTGTGGTGGGGGTTTTGGTTGTAGTTTTTGTGGTGGGGGAGGGTATTGAAGGGGGGGGGGTGGGGTTTGTTGAGGTAGTTGGGTTGGTGGTGGGTTGTGTGTATTGTTTGTGGTGTAGGGGGTTTTGTGTAGGTGTGTTTTGTTGGTGGTGGGGGGTTGTTTTTTGGGTGAGATGTGGGGTGGGGGTGTGTTTGTGTGTGTTTTATTGGGGAGGTTATTTTTTGTTTGAGGTGGGGGTGGGTTGGGGGATGAGTGGTTGGGGATGGTGGTTTTTTTAGAAATGTTTTGGGATTAGTGGATAGTGGGTTTTTTGGTTTTTTGGTGATTAGGTTTTATTTATAAGGGAGTTTGTTTGTGATTGGTTTGTGTTTTTTGTGGGGGTGATGTTGGGGTATTTTTTTTTGTTGTGTTATTTGTGTTGGGTAGGGTTAGTGGTGTGGGGTGTGGTGGTTTGGTGTTGTGGGGTTGGGGTTTGTGATGTTGTTGTTGGTTGGGGGATTTGGTAGATTTTATTAGGGGTGGGGGGGAGGGGGGGGGGTTGGTGTGGGGTTGTTAGTTAGAGGGGGGGGGAAAGGGGGTTTAAGTTTGGTTTAGTGGTGGTGGGGTGTTGGTGGGGGTGTTTTTTATTTGGGGGGGGGTGTGTGTTGGTTGGTTGTGGGTGTGGTGTGTTTGTGGGTATTTGGGGGGTGTTTGGGTGGGTTTGTTTTTTGTGTGTGGGTGGGGTTTTATTGTGTGGGGTTTGTTTGTGGGTTTGTGTGTTTTTATAGTTTTTTTGTTTGGGTTTGTGATGTTGTGGATGGTGTTTTAGTTGGGGATTGGGTTGTTGATGTTAGTGTTTTTTTTGTTTGTGGGGGTGGGTTGTATGTAGTGTGGTTTGTTGGGTGTTGTTGTTTTTGTAATAGTGGGGGTTTGGTATGGGTGGTTGAGTGGTGGTTGTTGTTATTTTTTTTTTGTTAGGTGGTTTTTTTGATTGTGTGTTGTTGTTGGTTGGTGGAAAGATATGTAAATTTTTGGGGTTTTTTGTTGTTTGATTTATGTGTTGGTTATGGTGTTTGGGGTGGTTTTTGTGGTTAGTTGGTGTTTTGGATGGTGTTGTTGGTTTGTGGTGGGTTTATGATTTGGTGTTTTGTGGGATGTTTTTTTGTGTTGGGAAAATTGGAATTTGGTATGTTTGTATATAGTAGGGAAGTAGTGATAGTGTGTTGTATGGTTGGTTTTGTGATTTGTTTGGTTTTTGGTGAGGTATTTTTGGTTGTGGTTTGTGGGTGTGGTATTGGTGATTGGGGATTTTTTGGGGGTTGTAGTTGGTGAGGGTTGGTTGTTTGGATAGTTTGGTATGTGATTGTTTGTGTGAGGGTTTTGGGTATTAAGTTGGTTGGGGTGTGGGTGTGTTGTGGGGATTTGTGGTTATTGTAGGTGTTTTTAGTGTGGGGTGGGTTTTATTTTGATAAGTTATGGGATGGGGGATAGGAGTGGAGTTAATTGGGTAGTTTTGGGTGGTTGTATGGAGTATTTTAGGTTTGTAGGTTTGGGTGTTGTATAAAAGATGTGTTGTAGGATTGTGTAGTTTTTATTTTAGGATAGTATGTTTTTGTTGTAGGGTAGGATTGTATGTAGATTTATATGTTTTGTTTGGGGGTGGTTTGTTAGAGGTGGGTGTTTTTTGGTTTTTTTGGATTAGGGATATTGTTGTGTGTTATTATAGTTTGTATTGATTGGGTGTTGTGTATGGTTTTATGGGTTGTGGTGTGTGTTGGATGGGTTTGGTATGGGTGGTGGGTTTATTTTGTATTGTGTAGTGGTTGTTTTTGATGGGGGGGGGTGTGATGTGTGAAGTGTGTAGGTGTGAAATTGGGGGGTTGGTTTAATTGGTGTTTGTGTTTGTTTTATTTTTGTTTGTTATGTGTGGGTTGATGGTTTGGGTGGTAGGGGGGTTTTGAGGTGGGGGTAGATATATTGAGGGGGTGGGTTGGTGTTTGTTTAGTATAAGAAAGATATGGAGTAGATTAGAGGTAAGTATGTTGTAATATTTTTTTGAATAGGTTGGGTAATAGAGAGAGTATTTATATTATGAAAAAGATTGAGAGGGTAATTTATTTGAGTATTAGGGGATTTAGGAGGGGGAATGTTGTATTTAATGTTATGGTTTATAGATAAAAGAAAGAATAGGAGAAAGTAGAGTAGCGAGTGAAATAGAATTTTATATTTTATGTGTTTGTTGAAAAAATAGGGAAATTAATAAAAAAAAGAAGAGAATAATGAGAGATTGGGGGATATGATGGGGATGTTTTAGGGGTATGATATTAGGGAAATTGGTATTGGTGGGTATGAGTGGATAGGGATGTTGAAAATTTTGTTTTTTTTATTTTATGGGGAATAATTGATGAAAATAATGGATATAAAGGGAGTGGTGGGGGGATGGGTAGAAAAAGGGAGAGTTGGAAGAAGTTGGGAAAGGAATAAAGTAAATATTTTTTGTGGGATAGTGGAGATGAATGGAAGGGTTAGGATAAAAAGAAATGAAGGGGTTGTTTATTAGGGGGGAAATTTTGGTTATTGGGGGGTTTATAGAGGGGTGAGATTGAGAGGGTGTTGGATTTTTTTGTTTTTAGGTAGGTAGTATAAGATTAGGGTTTAAGAATGTAGGAGTGATATGAAGAAGAGATTTGGTTGGTGTTTAGGAAAGTTGGAGGGATGGGGTATAGAGGTGGAAGTGGATTATGGATTGTTTTTGTTTATGATGGGGTTGTATGATTATTGAGGGTGGGGGGATATGTAATGGGTGGGGGGTTTTGGGGGTATGTTTATGGTGGGGTGGGTTCATGAGTATTGGGGATTGGGGGGGTGGGAGTAGGGTATATATTGGGGATGTTGTGTGGGTTGTGGTGGGGGGGGTGTGGTTATTGTTAGTTGGTTGAGGTGGTTTAGTTTATTGGTATAGATGGGGTTGGTATGATGGTATGGTGTTTTGTGTTTTTGTTGTGGGTTGTTGGGGTTATGTGTGGATTGATTGGGTTAGGGGTTGGAAAAGGGTTTTTTGTTTTGGTTTGTGGTAGATGTTTGTTGGGTTGGGAGAGTTTTTTATTAGTGGGGGGTATATTAGTGTGATTGTTGGTAGTTTTTGGGGGGTGGGAAAATTTAGATGTTTTATTGTGGGTTTTGTTTTATTGATTGGGTGTTTGTTATGAATAATTTTTTGTTATGTGGTATTTTTGGAAGAGTAAGTATTATTTTTTGTTTAAAGTTGGGATTTTAGGATTTTGGGTGTGGTAAGTTGTGTGGTTGGAGTATTGTGATGTGAATGGTATAGGTATAGGGGGGAGTGGGTGTGATTGGTATAAATGGATAAAATTTTTGATTTTGTTGGAGAAATGATATATATAAGAAGAGTGTTTGGAAAAGATATTAAGATAAAATGAGGTGTAGTATTAAAGGAAGTGAGAGTAGTTTAGGTAGAAGTGGAGTTTAAGTTGGTTGTGTTAGTGTTGGAGTTGAATGTGTTGAAAAGGTTTAGGGAGTGGGTATATAAGAAGTGGGGGGTGATGGTTAATTTGATTATTTGTGGTGAAAAGATTATTATATAGATATATGGTTTTAATTATTTTATTTGAATTAGGGTTTATGAAGATATTTATAAAAATTGTTATTAGAATGTGAATAAATGAAATTTAAAGAGAGATTGATAAAATAATGTATAGTAATATAAAATTTTTTTTTTTTTTTTTTTTGTTATTAAGGGGATAAGTATTAAAAGAGAATTTAGAAGTTATATTTGGATTTAAGGGGTTGAGATGTTAATTGTAAATGGGTGGATTTTTGAAAGATTAATTATATGGTAATAAGTAAGGAATTATATGAATTATTGTTAAGTATTTTTTTATTAAATTTTAAGAGTATTTAGAAGATATAATTAAAAAGTAGATATTGAATAGGGATAAAAGTAGGTTAATGAAGTATGGGAATTATAAATGGGGAATTAGGTTGGTATAGGGGAAAGAGGGGGAGGAAATTATATTTTTTTTTTTATTGAAGGGTGAATAATGAGTAGGGGTGTGGATTGGTTGTTAAAAGTTATGGAGTATATTTATGTAAGAAAGAAGAGTGGGAAAGGTGTTAAAGTGAAGTATAGAGTATAGAGGTAAGTTAAGTTGGTTGTAAGTTTTTTAAGGGAATATTGAGATAATAAAGAAAAAAAAATTTGTATTATTTAATGTGGGGGTGGTAATATTTTTGGAAAAAAAAGAGGTATTTAATTAGAATATTTTATAAGTTTTATTATATAGGGGTAGAGAAAGAATATAGGGGGGGGGATTTTAAAAGGTATTTAAAAGTTTAATAGAGGTTTAATATAGGGGGGGGATTGGTGAGTTAAAGAGGATGAAAAAAAATTTTTTTAGGATAATTTGTGTTTAGGAAAGGTTTAATGATTATAGTAAATGGGTGGAGAAATTATAAAATGGTAATTATAGAAAGAAAGGGGGATTTTGGGAAGGTTTAAATTTAGAAAAGAAGATGAAGTGAAATTTTATTTTGGATATTAAGAGTTGTGAAGAATGAGGGAGTAGAGATAAGGAAAAAAAAAATGTGGTAATAATAAAATTTAAAGAAGTTATGGGTAAAGAGATTAAGAATTAATATTAAGAAATGTAGAGTTTAGGAAGTGGTAGATAGAATAATTTATAGGATGGGGGGGGGGGGTTGTGTTTTGTTGGATGTATTGGAATATGTAGGAGAAGTGTGAGATGTAGTGTGGGGTTTGAGTTGATATTATTAGATGTTAAATGAGTTAGATTTGTGGTGAGTAATGAGGGGTGTAGTTGTTATGTATGTGGGGTTATATTTATTATTTTAATTTAAATTTTGTGTTGGGGTGAGATTTAGGGATTTTAGTTGTTAGATGTGTAGTGTGTGTGGTTGGTTTATTTTAAATGGATTGATTTTGAGTAATTGTGGATGGGGTTTTGGGGGGTTTGGGGGTTGGTTGTTTGTTTTTGGTGGTGTGGAGTGTGGATGTGTTTTGTTTTGGTTTTGAATGTTTTTTAATGATGGTTTGGTTTTGGAGGTTATTGGGAAAGTTTATTGTTAGGTGATTTAAGTAGTAGGTTTATTTGGAGAGTGTGTTTTTGTGTAATTTTTGTAATTTTTTTATTTTTTTTATTTAATAAGAAATTTGGGGATTAGTATGGTTTGATGTTGTTTTTTTTTTGTTGGGTGGTTGTTATATGGTTTTTAATGAGGGTTTTAGTGGGTTGTTTTTTGTTTTGTTTGGTTTAAGGGTTATTATATGTGTGTGTGTGTTGTGTGTGGTGTTATATTATGTAGTTTATGTATATGAAATGGGGATGTAATATGTGTTGTTGAGGAATTGGGTAGGAGGAAGAAGGGGATAGATGGTAGATTTTGTGTTATGTTTGGGGGTTTGAATATTTTTTGAGTTGGTGTTGGAGTTGTGGGATGTTTTTTGATATTTTTGGGGGGTGTTGATAAGTGGTATTGTTTGTTTGTGGGGGGGGGAGAGGTTGGTTATTATTGTTTTTTATTATTGAGTTTTGTTAGGTTGATGTGATTAGTGAGTTATTAGGGGAATGGGGTAGGGTAGTTAGGTTAATGGGGGGGTGGGGATGGGGATAGGATGGGATGATGAAGTGGGTGGTGGTGAGAGTTTGTTTTTATTGATTGTATTTTTTAATGATTAATTGGTGGTAAGTTTAAGGGGGAGTATAAAAGAAATAGTGTGTTAGGTGGGTAGTGGGGGTTGGTTTTATATATATAAGAAAAAGGGTAGGTAGGTAGTGTTTTAATGGTGGATTAGATGTATGGATATGGAATTAGGGTGAGAGTGTAGAGGATTTGTTTTGGGGATGTATTAAAAGTGTGTTAGTATATGTGGAGGGGTGGGGGGGGTATGGGGGTTTTTGGGATTTGGTTGAATGGTTTATTGGGGGGGTGGAGGTGTTAGGAGTGTTTTGGGGGTTGGGGTTTTGTTTTTGGTATTGTTTATTGGGGAGGGGATGGGATGGGGTTTTGGGGGGGGGGGGTTTGTGGGTGGTATATTGGGTTTTGTTTTTTTTTAATAGTTTAATGGTTAGAATATTGAATGATTTATGTGGGTGGGGAGGGGGGGGGGGGATAATGTTTGGATTATTTGGTGGATGGTAATTAGGGGGGGGGGGGTTTTTTTTTTGGATATTTTTTGTTTTGGTTGTTAGGGTGGGGAGAGTAGGAAGATGGTTGTTGGAAGTGGGGGAGTTGTTGGGGTTGGTTGTGGTTGTTGATGTTTGATGATTGGTTGGGTAGGGTAGGGAAGAGGAGGGAAGGTGGTGGGATGTGGGTTGGGGGGGGTAAGTTGGATTTGGTGGGGTTGGTTTGGGGGGGTGTGGTTTTTTTTGGGATTTTGTGTTAGGGGGTGGGAGGTGGTGGTTATGTATGGGTGGGGTTTTGTTTTGGGGTATGGGGGGTTATATGTTATTTTTTGAGTTATTTATGTGTTTATATGTGGGTTTTTTTTTGGGGGATGGGGAGGTATTTTGGAGGAGGGGGATTGTATGTATTGGGTTATGTAATTATTTGTGTTGTTAGTGTTAGGGGGGATGGGAGGAGGTTGTTGTTTTTTTTTTTTATAGGTTTTGAATGTGGGGTTGGTTGATGTTTTTGGTTGTGTGTTGGTTAGGTTATTATGTTTGTTTGTTGGGGGTTGTGGGTTGTGGGGTGTGTTGTTGTTGGATATGGTGGGTTTTTTTTGTTTTTGGTGTTGGTTTTTTTTTGTATTTGGGGTTGGTGGGTAGTGGGTGGGTATGTTGGGGTTTTGTTGGGTTTTGTTTGGATGGTGGGAGGTTTATTATGTTTTGGTATATTAGTTTGTGGGGTGGTTGTGGTATAGATGTGGGGGGGGGTAGGGATGTTGGGGTTTATGTTGGGATAGGGTTTTTTATTTTATTTGGATTTTATGTTGTATGTGTTTTGGTTAGATGGGTTGGGGGGTAGGGTAATTGATTAGTATATGGATGTATTTGTATTAAATTTGGAGGGTATGGGGGATGATGGGTTTAAAGGGGTTTTGTAAAGGGTTTTTATTTATTTTTAGGGGGTGGTTGAATTGTGGTAAAAGGTTGTTAGGGTAGTGTATGGAATTTAATGGATTGATGTTGAGTTGAAATAAAATGGTTGAAAATAGTTGAATGGGAATGTGATATGTAGGTAATAAATGGGGAGGGGAATGGTTTTTGTGGTAAGAATTGTGAGAAGATAGGGGGGGTGGGATTAAGATTGGGTAAGTTAGTTAGGGAGTAGAAGGGGGAATGGGGGGGGGGGGTTTGGGAGGTGGATTGTATGTTAGGTGTAAAGATTAAGTGAAAAAATTAAATGTTTTTTTTTGTTATGAAGAAGTATTAGGATATTGGGGGTTTTGATGTTTGTGGGTTTTGTTGGAATTGAATGGAAAGGTGGGGGGTGGTGGGGGGGTAGGTATATTTTTTTATGATGGTGGGTGGGAAAATGTGGTAGGTGTATGGGGGGGGGGGGGGTGGGGTTTGTGGTAGATGTGGTGTATGGGGGGTGGAATGGTGGGATTAGGGGATGGTGTAGGGGTTGTATGGGTATTTGGTTGGAAGTGGATTGGTGGTAGAGGGGATGGGAAGTTTATAGTAAAAAGAGGAGGGGGGGGATGGGGGTGTGTGTGTGTGTTTGTTGTGTGTTGTGGGTGTGGGGTGGGGATTGGGTTAAGGGGGGGGGTATTGTTGTGGTGTTGTGGGGGGTTGGGTGTGTTTAGGTTGGGGGGTTTAGGTGGTGTTGGGTTGGGGGGTGTGGGGTGGTGGAGGTTGAGGTGTTGGGTGTGTAGGGAGTATTGGGTGTGTGAGGGGGGTGTATAGTTTGGGGGTGGGGGTTTTTTAAGGTGGGGTAGGGTTTTGGGTTGTGTTGGGGTTTGGTTGGTTTTTTTGTGGGGTGATGGGGTTTTTGGGTGGGGTGTGGGGTGTTGTGGGGGGGGGGGTGTTTTAGATGTTTTTTTGGGTTTAGTTTGGGGATTAGATTAGGAATATGGTAATGGGGTTTGGGTTTGTTGTGTTGTAGTTGTGTTGGTAGTTTTTGTTTTTTGGAAGGGTTTTTGGTAGGTGGTATAATGGAAAGTAAGTGAATATTTTTTGATAATTGGTGAAGGTGTGAATGTTATGGTGAATTAATAAAGATTAGTAGAAAAATAGTTGATATGAGTAGAAGTGAAGTTAGGTTGTAGTAGGTAAAGGGTATAGTGTGAAATTTATAGAGGATTTATGGGGTAATTGGGTGTTATTGTGATGAAGGGAGGTTGTATATTTTGATTATTGTTGTTGTTTTGGTGTTTGATTGGGTGATTATTTGAGGGGGGTTATGTTAGTGTTTTGGAGGAAGAAGATGGTTTTTGAAGGATTGGAATTGGGATGTTTTTATTGGTTGTAGGATAGAGGTGGAGTGGAGTAAATAATAGAATTGGGGAATGGGTGTATGGTTAGTTGGTTTGTAGGTGTATTGTTGGGGTGGTATTTTTGATAATTGATGAGGGGAGGATGGGTGTTTTGGTGTTTTGGGTTAGGGGGGTTTTTTTTTTTTTTTGGTATTGGTGTTTTTTGTTTGTGGGGTAGGTGGGGTTTTTTGGGTTAGGGATTTGTTTTGGGTGGGGGTGTGTTAAGTGTGATGTGTTGTTGGGTTGGGGGTGTTGTTTGTTGTGTGGAGTTGGGTTTTTGGGGGGGATTTTGTTTGGGGGTGTTAGTTGTTGGTAGATATGTTGTTTTGGTGTTTGGTTTGGTTTTTTATTAGAGTTATAAATGTTTTTAATAAGTGATTATGGTATTGGAGTAGGTAGTTTTTTTGAGGAAGGATGGAGTGTAAGGGGGGTGTATAGTGTTATTTGGTAATAGGTTGAGATGAGGATGTAAAGGGATGTGGAGGTAGGTGTTTTGTTTAGTTTAATTGATGTAAAGCACTTCTTACCACATTGGCAAAAATCTGAAAATACTTAAAATCTACAATAGATCAAGACTAAAAACTGTTATACCTGACATAAACCATTCCAATTAAACCAGAAGAATACCTGCATCAGATAATAAAATTCATAACTTTTATAAAATTTGAATAAAAATATTTATCTAGAGCGGCAGAAGACCCCGAGTACCACCTGAATGTGTCACATAGTTTGAAGGAAACACTTGTATTTGGAGCTTCTGTTGGAACACATTTCTCTTGTTCTGACTCAAACAAATACTCACTGAGGCTCAATTAAAGCCAGGAGACAGACCAAACTCCATTAACAACACACTTCTTCCCACAATGCCCTAGGGCCTCAATCTATCTGGAGAAATGCTCAGCCTAAAAACTGTGATTGACACCTCTAACCTTCATTGGGATGTAATCTTCATCTTTAGCACTCGGAGACCTAATTAATTAGGAGGAATCTCATTTCCCGACTAATGCAACTGGACACAGGCATGATAGAAGGAGTGAGAGCAGAGATGGAGGGGGGCATTTCATCAGCGAAGTGGGTGCACCTTGTTGTTTTCAGGGAACAAATGAGCGTACATTTCTCTGAGCAGATCTGGAGTTCTGGAGGCGGGTTGGGGAATGAAAAGTCTTACTCCAACTCAGACGGGCTTTCATCATCTTCAGGCACAAAACACTCTGAAAGTATAATGCTATTTATGTCCACTTGAAAATAAAACATGATGTGTGTAGAAGGAAAGTGGGTCACCTCTGAGCAAATGGATGAGTAAAAACATATTTGTATGTGTTCCATGAGGACGGGTATGGCATACGCACAAAATGCTTTCATGGTACTTCAGTTTGAAAGGTTGGGTACTACTTTTATCCCAACGGCTGTGAAGCACCTTAACAACATATAAGCACTTTTTCCAAACTATTTATATACAGCATATTTGCACTGAAACAAGCTCTGTGACGTACTGTACCCTCTTGTTCTTGTCATCTGCAATGCTGTGATTTAACTTTGTCTGCCTGTTTTTAGATAATTGTTTGCTGCAAAACCGATTTCCTCTAGTGGGACAATAAAGATAACTTCAAACTTTACTTAAATGATATCATCCAGCCCTTGGTTAAAGGGAAACTTTTTGACCCTGTAGGGAAAATTGTTCTCTGCATTGGCCCTGTCTGTAACAGTATAGAGAGAGGTGAATGAGTGCAACATCATGAAGGATAGGGATCTGCGCCAGGTCTAAACATATATCACGCAGGTTGCATTATGTGGGATAAGAAGTCTTTCAATATCACTAGGTCAACTCAGTGTCCTGGGGACCCATCTTTCCAGCCGAGTGGCTTGGTCAGAACTACTGGAGCTACAGGATTATGGATGTTTTTTGTCAGGTCAATATACTTTCATCCTTCGAAATACAGCAAAAAACAAAGCCGAGAGCAGCAGTGGTGATCACGTGACTCTGGATCTCTTCGCTGTGACTATGTTTCACAATGTCATATGCCACAAGTCCGACTGGGACGCAAGTTTTATAGATCTAACGTCATAAACTCTATCAAGTTTTAGAGGGGACCCTCACATGCATAGGTAAGCAGCTAACGACTTTCGTTAAAACATTGAGAAGCATGAAAACGGCTCTTCTGTCTGCTTCCGTTAGTTTTGTATAGTGCACTGAGTAATAATCAGATGGACATTTGGACACAACTCAAATTCTTTTTTTCTCTATTAGCTGATCATTTGTCAGCTGGTAAGAGCATCACATGTTCCTGCTACTGGTTATGTTTATATGAATATTAAGGTTAAGGTAAAGATGCACTTTATTAGTTCCTGTAGGACAATTCATCCTCTGCATTTGACCCATCCTGAAGTCGCTAATCGTACCCGGCAATTTTCCATGATGTTTATGTGAATAGGGCTATTGACATGCATATGTCAATCACATAATAATGCAACATTCAAAGTCCTTTTGGGAGTGATTTATGCAGACTTGAGTAATTTATTTTCTCCAATGTGCCATCACTCTGACAAAAATTCACCCCCACTTGTGTACAGTTTATATTCTTTTCTTGCCTTCAATGCACCTGTAACGCTCAAGTGAAGAAAACAAGTTCAATGTGCGGTTAAATGACATGGTTTTAGATCAATCTATAAATTGAAAATGTACAAATGATTCACAGCCATATTCTGACAGGAGCAGAATATGCTTCCACGTTCAATCATGTGCCAATCACAGATACACTCCTTGCACCATCTAAGCCTGTAGTCTGCGACAAACATAGTCGTAAACACATCCTATGGTAATTTTACATCCGCTTCCTTTTGTTTATATACAAATCCTGCCGCTTCTCCAACTATAAATGCACACTTCATTAAAATCCACCTCCACGATGCTTCCTCCCAAGTTTAGCTGGGGATTTTGCAGGTTCAAATACAAAGCGCAGTGCCAAGAATAAAACATCTGTTGCTGCTAAAAATGGTTGTGGTTTATCTGCCTTTGTTTTTTTTTTACTTCTGGGAACACACATGACGCTCCGACTCATACAAAACCTTGAGGATATTTTCAATAATAGTGGAACTCTTGGGTCTCTACTCTTGGATGGATCCCTCTCTACAGACCTGTTCTTAGCGCTATTTCTATACTTACAGCTAAACACTCATCTCCATCCCCACCAGTCTACCTGCATATTTTTCTCCAATCTCCTCATCTTAATAGGAGAATGAAGAAGAGTTTATCAAGTGAAGTGAGCATCAGATCCGCTGTAATGAAATCTTATCAGTCTGCTCTCGCTGATATATTATTTGCATATAAATTACATAATACAATAACTGGCTTCTACCTGGGAGGAGTAAATATTTCTTTGTCCGCTTTGTGTCACCAGGAAACGAGATGCTAATTGAAGAGAGGGAGGCCTGCTTATGTGACGACTGACATTCAATTATATTTGTGGGATCAGATTAAGCAAGGACCTCAGAGAAAAAGCAGTTCTGAAACAACATTTTGGCGTGTGGTGCAAACAGTGGCTCTTGAAGGATGTAATTTGAATGGCTGGTTGAATGGCGTGGCTCTGAATAGAATTGCTACTCTATGACCTGCCAGTAATTAGATGTCCGCAGAGGAGAGCTGACAGAAAAGGGGAAGTGCCGATGCACAACAGAAACAGGAAATAAATGGCAAGACAAGGAATTATGGCAGAATGACGCACTAAAATGCAAAACGCTTTGGTGAAGTGTTCAAGCACCGTGAAAAAAGGCCTCATGGTAAAGGCTACAAGGTCACTGATAATCAGCATGGATTCAGGCTGCAAAATACTAATTTTCTTAGTAATGGAGTATCAATTATGACTTTTGATTAATCAAGTAATCTATTCATGTTTTCCTTTCTATAAAAACATCCTTAATAATTTATATATTTTCTATAAAACATATACAGTAGCATTGAAATGTGGTGTGACAAAGTAATGAAGTGAAAATACATAATTTCTATCTAAATGTATAATTTAATCTGAATTGTAAAGTTCACATTAAATGTAATTAAACATATGTATGATCTCTATTTATTGTTTCATCCTAAATGTAGGTTTTGTGTTATGAAAAAATCCACTTCAGAAACAAAATCAGAATCTCTCATTGTCCGTGAGTCTCCGAGGGTCGATATTATATTTTTTACATGTTATGTGTGTTTCACAAAGATCATGGTCACAATACTCATGTGTTCTCCCTGTGTTAAGAACAATGTATCATTACAATCTATAACTAGTTAGAGTTTACTTTTAGAGCTGGATATACTGAATGAAGGGATGGAATTCACACAGAAGGCCACACTTGTTAAAGCACAGCAGGGCACATGTTTCCATGCACCCTCACAATGACAGTATTAATCCATGCTACATATATCCAATTAATGTACACGATAATCCAATGATACACATAGCAAGAAGACCATCCACTTCATAGGATAGCTGCATTTACATAACAATATCTGAACTCTGAACATTGTAAAGCACTGTAAAAATGCGCTATATAAAGATTACATACTTACTATGTGGAGCCTGGTCTGAAGGTGCACCATCTTTGTATCCGTCTAAATCTGTTCTTCCACTGCATGACATAAAAATTCTCCATAGACACAAGTTGAGATCTATATTGACACTGGTTTCAGAAACCTGTATTGGTCAACCTGACTCCAAGAACAAATATCTAGTGACTTAAATAGGCTCTTTTCCTAAAGCCTAATCTTCTTCTTTTCATTATTTTTTTCCCATATTCTGTAGCGTACAGAATAAGTTTAGCACCTGACCTTGAAAATATCGGTATATACAAGTAAAAAAAGGTGTGACAACTTGTCAAGAGCTATACGGGCATCAAGTAAATTATATGGTTGAGCAAAATACAGTGTCAAAGTGTCAAACTTCAACTAAAACCTTTTAGTCGGAAAAAAACAAAACAAAATCTATGGACAAAAAGTGTGTTTTTTTTCTTCTTCTAATGTACTTGTTCACTTATGGCGTCAAAACGTGAAGAAAAAAATATATCTGTCAACACTGAAGTCATTATACATTCACTCAACTCCAACCACCATCAAAATGAATATTTTAGATGCCGTACTGGTAGATAATATACAGCTATAGAAATAGTCATAATTTTCTATATACTTATTTTCATTTTGTTTATTACGTTATTTGCTTGTGGTTTTATGTTGTTTTATTTTTTATTTTTTTATTTTTTTACTTTACTTTTTTGGAGCATAGTGGGGGAAAAAAAAGGAAAAAAAATAAAATAAAATGTGTGTCGTTATGCTGTATGTATTTTGGGGGGGAAAGTAATGTGAACTAATGAGGATGACGCAACAAAGTAATTGAAAATAAATAAATAAATCTAGTTATGAGGCATGCTGACCACCTGACGACTGAAAGAGGCGTCCATTTTGCTTCTGCGCAGCGCGTGGAAATGGCGGGGTCCATCGATTGGCCGTCCTCTGCTCTGACAGCTTCCAGATTGGCCACAGAGCATTACCCAGTCACAAAGTCAGTGTGCCATTAGCGCCTGTCCTCTCCGCTTACACACACCGTCCACGCACTCACCACTGATGACACAATGACTGCTCTATGTGTGCGACGCCGGAGAAAATGACCGCTACACAGCTTATCCCTACAACCCAGCCTTCTTCACTTTGAAAATGTCAGTAAAGCGTCAGCAGACCAAGCTTACGTGATATGAATCTGTGTCTCTTCAATATAATTATGGATATTTCATAAGACTTTTTGTTTTAATTATGTTATTAAGATGAAGATTAAGGGATCCTTTCTTGGGGAATTTAAGTGTTACACAAGTTACAGACAGTAGGAAAGGGGAGCACTCAGCAATCTTATCAATTATTCAACAACGAAATAAATACAACCATTAGTAGAAATCAGTAAAGGCTTAAATCTTTGAGCAGTAAATGTGCATTCCAAACTTCTAGACTGGCTTTATGATTTAGATTTTCAGGTGCTTAGGACAATGGCTTTGCTGATTCTACTGTAACACAGGTCTCACTGCTAGAAAAGTTATTTGTTCAGAGTAATGTTTTTTCTAGTCACACACCTTCAAATACCTAAATACTGGCACAATATGAATCACATCTTGTTGAAAAGGAAACATTAGAAAATCAGCTTCCCTCCCATGAGTGTGAGTCACAGTGCGGCATGAATGTGCAGCCGAGTGCAAAACTATGGATGTAGAAAAAAGTAATCGGAATAATTTGTTTCTATAGTTGTCAGAAGGATGAAATGGTTGGCGTTTCTGTGAAGGCGTGACTTCCTCCAGCAGGCGCAGACCACTCACACTTTGATAGCACCATATGTTTGGCTTTCACACGGCGAGAAGGGCAAGCACCCTCACTGCAGCTTCTGACTCATTCGTCAAAGCAGCGAGTGTGTTTCCTCTCCAATTAAACTTCTCAGCAGAGCAAATTAGGTGTTAAAGTCTGTTTTCATATATCTATGTAGCTTTTCAGGTGATGATATGTTTTTACAAACTTGATTCACAGCTTTGATAAATAAAATATGGCAAGAAACCGTACAAATAAAAAGCCTTTAAGGGAAAAAGAATCAGAATCCTACTTTGCAAATCTCCAAAGCAACTAATACAGACATCTTGATGATTTATCAATCGTGTCTTAAAATGTACATATAACATTTACGTCCGCAAAAATAATACTTCTTCGGAGACTGCCTTCGGGTGATATTTTGTATGATTTAACTCTTCTATAATGTAATTCCCCACTGGAGGAATAATAAAGGCCTCCATTAATCAATGTATTTACTGTACTGGTCATTGTTATGTGCCGATTTGCAATCAAAATGGAGAGCAATAAAAGAAAGGGAAGAAAAAGAACACGACAGACTTTGGCTTTGAAGGACACCTGAGAAAGGCATTCAATCAGCAGCAGCCTCTCAAAGAGAAGGAGGGGCGCACAACCTACTGTACCCACAGGTGTAGCTGAGCAGGGGGTTTATGCCAGGATCGCAAGACGGGGCAGGTGACATTCATAACCATATACAATAGCTTGTGACAGCACGTCAACTCTATTCTAGGTATTTACTATGCACTTAAGTTCTGATTGCGACCAGGCCAAAAAAGCAAACAAAAGCAAACGCTGGTAAGAGTTTTTGAATCATATAGTGCGCACAAAAGAGGTAAAGCGCTTAGTGGGGCAGTTCCCATGTATATGATCTTGTAACATACTGTATATTGGGAGTTGTCTGGCAAACATGGATACAATTTTAGTGTACTGTATGTTTTATTCTGTATCTTACAATTTTATAATAATGAAAACAGTGATTTATCTTGCAGCCCATTAACATCCTTAATACGGTATGACTGTAAACATTACCTGCAGTCCTTCTCAACCTCAAAGCGTTCTTAGTCTTAGGATGTTATTGATCAGTCTTCTCTGATGTAAAACAGGAATGAGCCCGGAAAAGTGACGGGTCCAAACACAGAGGCGGAATAAATGTGCATATCAAGAACATAATTTTATGCCCCAGAGACAGCGCTGCAGGCGGAATCACTGATTTCAATGTGACAAAATGGATTTTCCAATTTTCTCCGGATTGCTTTGTGCTTTCCTCAGGCAGGTGAAGTGTCTTTCCAAACACACTTAAAACTCCAACTCAAGCAAACATTTCCAGCCTCAATGAGACATTAGATTTTGAATCCGTTCACCTGCTCACTTCAACACCAATGACCCCCACGAAGCCGTTCAATTTCACTGTGGAAGAAGAAGAAAGCAATGTCGCAGCTGCTCAGAGGAAGCTTTATGGAGAAGGACCCAATAAACTCACTCCTCAGGCCGCAGCAGATATTCCTTCAAATATTGTGAGTGACAGGAAGACTTTTTTGCCCCAGCCGCATAACCTCCCCAACATGAAGCCCCCATCGCGAATGTTCAAGCCAGGATCCATACCCAATCTGGGCCGTCCCATGAAGGCCAACACTGCACACGTTCTGCAGCAGACCAGAGTCCTGTCCAGCACGTATAATTTGAGATCTACAGCTGCAGCTGCATTGGGAGTAAAGCCGCCAGTGTCCAGCCTGCGAAAACCATCGGCGAGCAGTGTGACCTCGAGCCTCCAGAGAGCAGGACACGGCCTGAAACCACCTCAAGCTAAAGTCGCCCACTCAGCTCTCTCAGGCGCTGACAAACCTGCTGGAGGTCCTCACCCTGTGGCTAAAACATCGTCATCACCAAGAAAACATCCTTTACCCAAAACTGATGTCATGCCAGCAGCAAAGAAGAAGAAGATGGATCTTTCATCCAACACTTCTGCAGCCTCCTCCTCAGACTCTAAAGCCAACAACCTGAAGCCTCCAACACAAAACCAGAGAACTTTACCTGCAAAACCGCCAAAACACTACGCTGCATCTACTGCTACAGCCATTTGTGAACCAAGCAGCCGGGTGCGGACTTTGAAGGCACCAGCAGGAAGTCTCAGAGCCCCATCTACTAAACCACACAAGGGGTGTAGTAACTGCGCTTTACTCGAGGAACAACTCCGATTGATAACAGAGGAAAATAAACTATTAAAAGAAGGTATTTATTTATCAGGAACATCCTAAATAGTTACCATATACATACATACAGAAGACTATTTTAATGATTGCCACTTTATATTTACTGTTATTTGTGTAACATTGTTTAAATAAATATATAATAAACTTTAAAAAAAAAAAAAAAAAAAAAAAAAAAAAAAAACTCCAACTCAAGTGTAACGAAAGACTCAACACCAACAAACTTTTCAATATATATTTTCAACTATTTTGTAATGTCTTGGTCTAAACCGTAGGGGAAGCTAAGGAGGTAACTAAATATGCCAGATTATAGCCAAAGGATTGTATGAATTACACAATCCTTTGGCTATAATCTGGCCTATTTACGTTCATGTTTCTAATATGCCTGTTCATTGTCCCATAGACAATGAAAACAGATTGTCATAACTAGTGGGGGGTGCGCTGACATGCTTTTAATCGCACTTCTTGCCGGTGGTGGCGTACTGGAAACAGAATTATCCAACGCAATCTAACGCTACCTTTTTTCCTCTCAAAAACGTACACAGAATTGTCCGAAAGTCATTTTTTTGGACGAGCCTAGTTTAGCCTGTGTGGACTTCAGAATGCACTCTTTAAAAGAATGGTACTCGTGTTGGCTAACACAAACGCAAATGTGTTTTTTCACATTTTCCTGTAGGAGGGGCCACTCGTAGCCATTTCAAAAAAAGACGGTAGGAGGGAAAGTGATGACACATAAGTTTTATCACTGCCTCTGTTAATATTTACAGTCTATGGTCAAATCCACTTCCTGTTAGAGGTAATATTTTAGACTTTTTCAGATTAAACTGTTTGAATGGAGCGATCAATAAACCATTTCAATAATAACTCATTTAAAGAATTTAAGTGCACACATGTTAGTCTCAAAATCCTTGGGGATATTGGATTTGTAATGTTTGGCATGCTCAGACGCAGCATGTGTCATTACTAATCTTAATTCGCCTTTCACCATGTCAGGCTTAAACACAGTATGCATGATATGTAACACAAAAAGGTTAAATGTCTATCTACCTGTGACATCAGCTTCCTCAAGTTACATATCAGGATTCATTGCAAAAAAATCAAGCCCAGCCCAAATCAAATGTATTCAGGAAAGAACAAAGAATCAGTTTTCAGTGAAATTGAGAGAGTAATGAATGGTAACATATTCATACAGTGATCAATGTGCCAACAGTAAATATAATGATCTGAACAAAAATGTAGCCAAACTTATTCAGTGATTTTGCGTTTCACAACAGGAAACACAAGTCTTGAGGGGGCGTGGCTGAGCTGTACATGGAGTAGGACGTGTGATTGCGGGCTCCTGCCGAATACGATTAAAAGTAACATTTATTTGCGCTTTTATTTACAAATCTTACATGGTTGCTTAGTTGAAGCACATATTCATCTTAAGTGAGTCGCACGGTCACGTTTAAATGTCTGGAAAGAACGCAATTAGGAAGTCTCGGACCACCATCCAGACGCAGCTACCTCCTAGCATGCAGGCTAACACTGATGCTACAGATGTGCAGCTAGCGTCGAGCGAACCTGGCTCTACCCTATCCGAGTCTGGATCTGGACATGTTGCAGACACTGCTGTCTTGAAACTCGAGATTTTATCATCGCTTAAAGAAGACATTGCTGGAATTATCAAGAAAGAGCTCCAGGATGCCCTTGTGCCCGCGCTAACACCAGTGAGGTCTGAGTTGCAGGCTTTGCAGGCACAGCTAGCGGCTAACAAGGCTGCTACTGATGCTATACTGACTACACTGAAAGGCACAGTTGAGGACATGGAGACGGCTCTGTCTGAATGTACAGATGATATAACCAATTTAAAAACTACTGTGGCACATCTCACTGCAACGGTAACCAGGCTGGAAGGCAAATGTGAAAATCTCGAGGCCAGATCGAGACGTCAAAACATAAGGATAGTTGGAGTCCACGAGGGTCCCAACACCTGCACCACCACTGCTGTCGCTGCCCTGCTTAAAGAGACACTCGGGTTGGACAACGAGCCCCGTCTGGACCGGTCTCATCGAACCGCTCCTCGTCAATCAGCACCAGGAGAGCGCACGCGTCCCAGAGCTATCGTCTGTCGGCTTCACTACTACAGCGACTGTGTGGACATTTTACGCCGAGCGACAGAGCGGGGACAGATAAAGGTGCGTGATATGACCATATCTGTTTTCCCTGACTACACTGACGGTGTGGCTCGGGCGCGGGCTGCATTCAATGACGTGAGGCGACAACTCCGAAACATCGAGGGCGTCCGGTATGGTCTGTTCTACCCAGCGCGGCTCCGGATCACCTACAGGGGAGCGGAGAAGGAATTCACCTCCGCTGATGACGCTGGACAATACGTGAAGACCATGACAACAGGGTAATTTGTGGATACACCGGTATGACCTCATCTCTTGGACATTTTTTCACTCCTTTTTCACTATTCAATATAAGACTGATCAACAATGCAGCTTCTCATTTACGTTGAGAGTTCGTGATTCACATTTACCATTACGTGCATACATTTATGTAACATTTGTGCTGCTCATATAAGTTAAATCTTACCTTTGGTGATACTGTTTGAATACCATTACAATGCGCACTTTGATTTTAGGATATGTGTTTGGTGGGAGTCCCTTCACATTCTCTTTCTTAGTTATTTTATTTGTTTTCTTGCTTTTTAGAATAGTTCCTTGACTCCGAAGTGCTTGCTTTAAGTGAGCATGTTTTTCCTCTTTACTCAATACACTGCTGTCTCCACTGTTCGAAAGTTTTTGGGGGACTTTGGGTGTTTTTTGTTTTCTAGGGGAATTGGGGGGAGGGGGGCCGTCTCAGCTCTATGTTATTTGATCAAATGGCTAGTGCCACCGTGAATCCTAAAATGGCCGGGCCTGGCACACCTTGCAGATTTATCTAAAGTGTTCTCGCATCTGAAACGTCAGAAGCCCTCTGTAGTGTTTTTGCAGGAGACGCACCTTAGAAATAATAATCATCACAGATTGCGCTGTCCTTGGGTGAGTCAGATTTTTCATTCTGACTTTAATTCAAAATCAAGAGGAGTTGCCATTTTGATCCATAAAAATTTACAATTCTTTTCCACTAAGATTATAGCTGATAAACAAGGTAGATTTTTAATAGTTGCTGGTACTTTGATGGGGAAACAGGTTTTGTTAATTAATGCATACGCCCCAAATTTTGATGATCCTGCCTTTGCCAATCGATTACTGAGCAGCCTCCCCTTTCTGAATACTCACTCAATCATTTTTGCTGCTGATCTAAATTGTGTTATTAGTCCAAATTTGGACCGATCAAATCCACGCACTCAAACTCTATCGGCTATGGCACAAGTTTTCTCCAATTTTATGAAACATAATGATCTTATTGACCCATGGAGATCTCTAAACCCCTCTGGTCAGAAATATTCTTTTTTTTCCCAAGTTCATCATTCCTTCTCCAGGATCGATTATTTCATAATTGATAGAGCGTTAAACCCATTTGTGATCTCATCTGATTATCTGAGTATAACAATATCTGATCATGCGCCAGTATTATTAGACATTCACTTTGATACCCAAAGACACGCCCCACCTCGTTGGAGGTTTAATTCACTTCTTTTGGCTGATAAGGAATTCTGTGATTTCATTTCTAAATCAATTGATGAATTTCTTTTGTTTAACAAAACTTCTTCTACTTCACATTCATTAATATGGGAGACACTCAAATGCTATCTTAGGGGCCAAATAATTTACTACAATGCCTCATCAAAGAAAAAGTCTGATTTTAGGATGAACGAATTGACCACAGCTATTGCCGATATTGACCAAAGATATGCAATAAACCCGTCCTCAGAACTTCATAAACAACGCTTGGATCTGCAAACAGAATTTAACCTTTTAACCACTCGTGAAGCAGAGCGCTTAATATTACAAACCCGTGGCACATATTATGAGCATGGCGATAAGGCTAGTCGTCTTTTGGCTCACCAGCTGAAACGACAAAATGCTTCACGTAATATATCAAGTATAAAAAATGCGGAAGATACTATTACTGCTGACCCTATTGAAATTAATAACGCCTTTAAATCATTTTATTCTTCCTTATACAAATCAGAATTTCCCCCAGACAGCTCCAAAATGGACGATTTTTTCCGTGACCTTGATAATCCAATGGTTGACCCTGACATTGCTGAGAGCATGGATTCCCTACTCACTAACATCGAAATTTTAAACTCAATTAAAGCATTACAATCAAATAAGGCACCCGGACCCGACGGGATACCGATTGAATTTTATAAAAAGTTTGCTGAGAAACTGGGACCACTGCTTCTGGCCATGTTTAATGAATCGCTGGAGAATGGCTATCTGCCACCCACGCTCACACAAGCCACAATCACGTTAATTCATAAGAAGGACAAGGATGCTACACTCTGTGGGTCCTATAGGCCCTTATCACTTTTAAATTCTGATGTTAAGGTGCTAGCTAAAGCAATTTCTTCCCGTATGGAAAATGTACTTCCTTCCATTGTTTCCACCGAGCAAAATGGCTTTATAAAGTCACGCCAGTTATTTTTCAATACTCGCACTTTACTAAACATTATTTATTCAAAACATACATCAGATATTCCTGAATTGGTCATTTCGCTTGATGCGGAGAAAGCTTTTGATAGGGTGGAGTGGGAATATTTGTTTTCAGCTTTATCCAAATTTGGCTTTGGCAATAGATTAATTGCATGGATCCGTCTCCTATATTCATCACCCAAGGCTAGTGTACATACCAATAACATTTACTCTGACTACTTCACTCTGGGTCGCGGGACACGTCAGGGTTGCCCTCTCTCGCCTCTCCTTTTTGCCATTGCAATTGAGCCTCTGTCAATCACACTAAGAGCTGCTCCATTATTTAAAGGGATAATGCGAAATAACATTCAATACAAATTGTCATTGTATGCTGATGACTTGCTTCTGTACGTAACTGATTATACCACCACTATTCCAACTGTTTTGAGTATCCTCGATAACTTTGGCTCTTTTTCGGGATATAAATTAAATTTTGAAAAGAGTGAATGTTTTCCAATCAACAATGCTGCTTGCAACCTTCAACAAAGTGAATTTCCTTTTAAATTTAGCCCATCTGGGTTTAAATATTTAGGTATAAACATCACTCGTTCTTTTACCTCTTTGGTTTCAGCTAATTATACCCCTCTCATCACAAAAATTAAGTCAGACTTTCAGAAATGGCGTTATCTCCCATTATCCCTTATTGGCAAGATTAATGTGATCAAAATGAATGTCTTGCCCAGATTTCTTTTCTTATTTCAGACTATCCCCAGTTTTCTTCCTAGAAACTTTGTTGACACTTTAGACAAGATTATCGGTGATTTTATTTGGGATGGGAAACCTCCTAGAGTACGGAAATCATTGTTGCAGAGGTGTAGACTTAGCAGCGGACTTGCACTGCCCAATTTCCAATCGTATTACTGGGCAGCTCACATCCATAAACTATGCTACTTACTAAAGTCTCCGACGACTCTATGGTGCAAACTAGAACACTTATCATGTGAAGGTTCATCTCTTTCAGCTTTGATTTTTTCCTCTATTCCTACAAAACTATCCTTGTATACTAACAACAAAGTGGTACTGGACACACTTAAGATTTGGAATCAGTTTAGACGTGGTTTTGGGAACACATCAGCCTCTACACTGGGTCCATTGAACAACAATCACTTATTTCCACCATCGCTATCTGATTCCAGCTATTCTATTTGGTATGATAAGGGTATCAGGCAAATTAAAGACCTATATACATCAGGGATATTTGATAGTTTTGCTAATCTTTCTGCCAAACATGCTTTACCTGGAAGTCACTTATTTTGCTATTTTCAGATTCGTAGCTTTGTTTCAAATTTATTTCCTAACTTTCCCACTGCTCCTCGAGAGCAGCCCTGGGAAATTGTGTTTTCATTCAATATACATAAAAAAGGATATATCTCCAAATTATATGATTTTATACTATCTGCAAATGATCAATCCAGTTTGAAAATTAAAAATGCATGGGAAATGGAGTTGGGGATTGTTATAAATGGGGATCTTTGGGACAAAGCTATTGACAGAATACGAACTATCTCATGTGCTCGGCTCAGTCTGATACAATTTAAAGTTTTATACAGGGTACACTTCTCTAAGTCAAGACTTTCTGAAATATTTCCTGAAACTGAAGACAAATGTAATAGATGTAAAGGTTCTTCTTGTCATCTTAGTCATATGTTTTTCCAATGTCCCTGCCTTTACAGTTTTTGGTCTAGTTATTTCACTACTATGGGAAAAGTTGTGGGTTTAAACTTAGGGTCCAGTCCTCTGATTGCCATATTTGGTATAACTGATTCAGTTGCTTTGACCTCTATGCAAAGAGATATTATCTCCTTTACGTCTCTAATTGCAAGACAATTAATATTGCTTCATTGGAAATATGCAAAATGTCCCCCTTTTTCCCAATGGCTAAAAGATGTCATGGGTTTCCTAAAACTTGAAAAGATAAAATACACTTTAAGAGGACACACTGACAAATTTTTCCAGGTATGGCAATGCTTTATTAGTTATTTTTCTGATCTGCCTGCTCTACCCACAAGGCCCCTAGGCACAAGGTCTGATTTTGATTGTTTCTACGCATTGATGACGAGACATTCATATAGAATACCATGATACAGTATACTTTACTCCAAACACTGAGCCCATATGAATTAGTGATAATTTGATTTGTACGAATAATAAGATTTAGTACTTCCGTCTACAACAGCAAGCCTAATACCTTTGATGATGGTTTGGTTTTTGTTCAATCCCAGCCTTCGACTCATTTTGTCCAGAAGAAATTACAAGAACCTGACACTTTTGAAGTCTTTCTTTTGACCATATTTAAAGCAGACAGTCGGACTGTCATGTCAACATTCTCAGCACTGATGACATCTCATTTCAAATCAATTACGCCTCTGTTGAACACTAGTGCATGCGTCGCTGCTCATCCGGCCGTGCAGAGGCCATGCTCGGTTCCGGATGGTGGGTTTCTGTGGGACGACTTGTTGGACACCAGTATCTGCGCATGAGCGTGTATCAGCTCAATTAAACTGCACGCTAAGTGTCTGACAACAGCTAATGCTCCCCTTCCAGCAGCGGGCCCAATCAATGTTCTGGCATTGGTCACACTTGTGAAAAGCAATCATGCCGTTGTCTCAGAGCGTTTGGAAAGGATCTGAAATGTACGCTCGCAGTGGGCTTCGCTGCTGCAGTATAACCCCAATTAAAACACCACTGCAACTTATACTTTTAGTGTACAAAGTGTAATTTCAGGTTGGATTTGTGTTAATTAAAACTTTCACACGAATCCAACATGAAATCACACCGGTTAAAAGCAAAGTGTGAAAACTGTGAAAAAAAAAAAAGGAAAATAAAGGTGTTTCCATTAAATTTTGTTCCAGAATTCCTGATTAACATTGTTTTCATTTGTTCGTCAAGTCCTATCTCTAGTAACTCAATTTTCTATCAATATCGCAGTCTCTTTCCAGTCTTTTCCTCTCTTTCCAGGTTTGTTTAGCTATTTATAGAAATGATTGACAGGTGGAGTGGTCAATTAGGATCTGTTAAAAACAAAAGTCTGATTTCAAGGAAGAAAGAAATGGAAACTATACCACAAAAATAGATAACAGATTAAGCTAAATCTATGGGATTACTCTGTCAAAATGTATAATTGTATTAATCTTTATTAATCAAACAAAGGAATGTATTCAGAACAAAGTAAAAGAAGAAGGCTTAATGGAAATCTGCATCCTCATCCCACGGAGGTTTTAAATCATACTCATTCTTGAGTTACTAGGCAAAGGATTTCACTCACTTACTTACTATTTAGCATAATAATATAAAAGCCAGTTGCTTTGTGTCAAATCTGTATTCTATCACTTTCCAGATGTCAGCTGGGTCACTTTGTTTTGAAAGCCCAAAACACCAGATGCTAATGACATAATCCAGAAATACTTTCTGCAAAGCCAGCAGTGATCCGGGTGTTTGCCTACCTCTCTGTCGAGCAGCTTGGCAGAGATGACGGTCACGATGTCTCCGCTCTCTGGGTCGATGTAGAACATGTTTGGAGAGGGTTTGTCGGGCGACTGTCTGATGATGTTGTAGCGTAAAGCAGCATTATCTGTAGCAGGGTCGTCAGCATCAAACGCCGTCATCCTCATCACGGTGGTCCCTGTAGAAGAAGGCATGGTTATCATACAGTTATCAGCCTCTGCTCATCTGGCCTAAAGCTTTTTCAAGAGGAGCTGAATGGCTTTCTGCAGGATACGTACTGCCATACAAAGGAACAAAGAAGAAAAAGTGTCTATTGGTAAAAAATCATCCTAGACATACTTCTGATGAAGACATAACCATTGAAACGCACAATAAACCTGAGATATTCAGCTTGCACAAGTGCCTCAGACATTCTTTGTTTTCTCACATTGATTCCTGCCCAAACATTTCTGAAGAACACCTGACCTGCTTTTGAGACGACAAATAAAACATGCTATGCAAAGCTTACACCACAAACAATCAGTTTTTAGTTTTATTTCAATGTGTATAAAGTGGTTCCTACTTTATCACAAGGATTGAATTCTAAAAACACGTAAAGGGAAATCAGTGAAGTCGCAGCTATATGTACCGGACACTTTCTACACCTTTCTTCTAACTACCTAAACTCACGACTGCTGATGTGCGACCGTGGAGAAGTGTATTGTAGGTCTGAGCGCTACTGCAGCTGTCAAAAGCATATACTGTACAATCCAGCTGCAGAAGACACAACAGAAAGACCAAAGTAGTCCTCTGACTAATCACAGCTGTGCAGACAAGCCAAAAAAGTTTCTTCTGAATTTAAATAATTCAGAAGAAACCTAATTTAAATAATTTAAGGTTACCATCTGTTGTACTGTCATTTACAGTATATGATGTTGTGTATGTGTTTGTTGGAGAATAAAATTGAAGCTGTATCATATCTAAAATTGCACAATCATAGGTGAAAAGGTGACCACAGTAAATGTGTTTACAATGTGTATAATGTTACTGTTTTAAAATGAGCATTTGCCAAACTCACTATTATTTTTTCATTCAAACACTTCATTCAATGTTTCCTCATTCCAATTGAGTAATCGCCTGTAATGTTTTATTCTTTTTTTTTTTACTAAATCAAAGTGTCATGCTTGTTCAATGATAAGCTTAGTGGAGTTTGCATGTTCGCCCCGTGGTGCTCCAGTTTCCCCTATACCACTAAAAACATGCACACAAGGTAAAATCCTCCAGCTCTGGTAGTCCTGCCCAAGCCGAGCTTCAACATCTGGAGATGGGTTCCCAGACGCTGTTACTACGGCGACCACTGCTCCTGACGTAAGCCTTAGCGGCATCAGGATGGGTCAAATGCAGAGGATGAATTGCCCTACGAGATTAATAAAGTGCACCTTTACCAAAATACGTTTAGGACAGTCATCATGTGTATCACCGTCTACTTACTTAAGCAGTTATTCAATTATCTGTACCATCAGCTCAGCCCACAATTCTCCAACATTACCATACAATTGTCAATGCTTTCACTCTGACAAAATGTGCCGACTTTGCATTTCCATTTAGTTGAAATCCAGCGAGCTTGAGATGCCATACATTTCTATGGCACCTGCACATTCTTGTTCAAAAGGCAGTGATTTCAGTTCTACAATGAGCACTGCTGCTTGCTGAGCGCGCCATAGAACTCTGCTTCAAAAAGTTGCCTTTGCGATTATTGTGTTTTCGGCTGAGTGACATACCTCCAACATGGGGGGGTATCTTTGGTAACGGGGGAGAGAAATTAAAATTGTGCTTTTTCGTAAAGATATATTTGAAAAGGGAATGCAGTTGAGGTGATTGAAAATGGTTAATGTGATGGATGTAATTCCTCAATATTTTTATTACAGAATTGAAAATATTTTCACCTTTAAAACTGATTGTTAATATGCAAAGAAGGTAAGTAATGAGCTGGTATTAGTAGCAAAATAGTGCCATGATCAATCTCATTATAAAGATTCTTCAACGGTTATATTTTTATGTTGATACATTATAGGGATTTTACATTATTCATGAATTGCCCCATTAGCTATATAGCAATGTATGCATAGAAAGAAAGGGGGTACTGGGTGTTTTATTATAACTTGTATGTTCAAATAAATTGGAATTTTTGTTTGCTAAATGTACCTGCTCCGGGACTACAGGTGTAAATTAGCACTGCTGCTACATCCTAGCACAATGCATCTCTCCTCTTGGCTAATGTTTATTGTACACAGCCCTTGTAAAAAAAAAAATTACACTATACCATACCGTAGCTGCAGCATTGAATTTTTGATGGAGAAAATATACGACTCATTTTGAATTCACCCCAAGATCCCGGAACCTCACAAAGTGCTTTGGTGTCTGCGGATTTCTCCCTAATACATGGACTTAAATACCCTATGCTGCTCTGCCACAGTTCATTATCCAAAGTAGTGACAGAAATGGACCAGGAAATGTACATTTTACTTTGAACAACGTGAGGTTCTGTTAACGCAAATAGGGGGCAAGGGAGCGTGTGTGTGTTTTATCCCCTTAGAATTTGCACTTCAAGGTGAACTATTAGTGGTTAAGTAAACGGGTAATCCTCTTCAGCCCCATAATTACACAGCACCGTCTTCTTCATTACCAGGACTCTGTTCCACTTCACACCTCACCAGGAGAGAGGTGTGTACGAACAGTTACACACATAGTCTGTCCATACGAGGTCATTATCTAGGAAATAGGTGTGAAGCTATGGGAAAATGAGATACTGCTTTTATTTCCAAGGTTAATGGAAATATTCAGCTTATAGTCAAAGCAGAACAGTGGAAAAAGGCAGTGCAAGGACTAGAAAACTATATCATAGCTTTCATAGGGCTCAGCTGTGGAGGAATTTATCTTTGGAATTGACATAATTCAGTTCTGTTTTGTTGAGTGACCGATGACACGGAGACACTGAGGTCTTCGATACAAACTCTCCATACATGTTTTACATCCACCACTGCTTTGGTGCACCAGACATTCATAAAAAAAAAACAATTCATCATGTTTTATGTACTGTTCTTGTCTCTTTTACATCGTCTGGTTTCTGTGTCCAGTTTGACTTCTGCTTGTATTCTGTTTCATAAATGCAATGATGGGCCCCAAAACCTTTGGGAAGTTCAAAAATGGTTGTTGTCTATCTGTCATCCTCATTTTCAAACAGTGATAAATGGAAGTAAGCAATCTTTTGCTTCTTGTCTCTCCAGAAGAGGTTCCCGGACTCCTGATAGATGCCATAGTGGCATCAGGATGGGTCGAATGCCCTACGGGGATAAATAAAGTGCACCTTTACCTTTAATACACACTTCGATGGTCGAGGTGCAGCTCTACTCGCAGGATCTGCTGCTCAAGGAAAGGAACTGAGGCTCTTTACGAGTGATTTTTTATTTATGTGGGCACTGTAATTATCTGTAATTATTATGTTAAAAGCTTAAACACCAAGAACTAATGTAACAACAAGTGTTGCAAAGCCCCGTCGATCCAAGATGGCGCCGTATTCAAATGAATGGTTTGTGCTTATTGGTGCACAACAAAGCTACAAGGTTGTTTTGATGCTACGGACTGGTCTGTGTTTCAGTCAGAGGACGTCAATGAATTCTGTGACGCTGTGTCTGGATACATACGCTTCTGTAGTGACGGCTGTGTCCCACAGAAGGTCATTAAAGAACATTTTAGTCAAAACCCTTGGATGAACGCGGAAGTGAAACTGAAACTTCATGAGCGTGCGTTGGCGTTTCAATCAAATGATACAGTTGCTTATAAGCTATCCTGTTACTCATTGAAACGTTCTATTAAATCTGCAAAGCGCAGTTACGGGGACAGGTTAAAGAGTTATTTTGAGGAAGATGACCCTCGGCGCATGTGGAACGGTATTAAAGCCATCACATCATGGAAACCTAGCGCTGGGAAAATTGCATCTGTCGGCCAAGCTCTGCCAAACGAGCTGAACACGTTCTACTGTCGCTTTGAATCCGCTGATGCCTGTCCTACTGTATTCCCTGAGTGTTTCAATCAAGGTACCTTCACCGTGACTCAGGAGGAAGTCAGGCGTGTCTTGTCCAGGACCACAGTCCGGAAAGCCCCAGGCCCGGACGGCATCCCTCCTCGTGTCCTGAAACTGTGCTCTGAGCAACTTGCCCCTGTGCTAACAGACATTTTCAACCTGTCGCTAAGGAACTGTACTGTGCCGAACTGCTTTAAAGAGTCGACCATCATTCCAGTTCCTAAGAAAACTCCTGTGACATGCCTGAATGACTATCGTCCTGTGGCCCTCACGTCTGTTCTTATGAAGACTTTTGAGCGGCTTGTGCTGGACTTCATTAAGAGCCAGATCCCTGTGAGTGTTGACCCGCTCCAGTTTGCTTACAGACAGAACAGGAGTGTGGAGGATGCCATCTTCTTTGCTCTGAACTCTGTCTACAGTCACTTGGACACTAGTAAATCTGTCGCGAGAATGCTTTTCATCGATTATAGCTCTGCTTTTAACTGCCTTGTCCCAGGTAAACTGATTGAAAAGCTCATGTCTCTCGGTTTAAGTGTTGCCATGTGTAAATGGATTTTTAGCTTTATAACTGACAGATCTCAGAGAGTGAAAATCAATGACTGTTTTTCTGATGTTGTTTCTGTGAGCACTGGTTCTCCTCAGGGATGTATTTTGAGTCCTTTGCTTTTTACTTTGTACACTCACGATTGTGTGTCCTCCTCTGACTCAAACTTGATCATCAAATATGCTGATGACACCACCATCATCGGTCTCATCAGTGACAATGATGAATCCTCTTATAGAGCAGAGATACAAAATGTGGTTCAGTGGAGTAAAACTAACAACCTCCAGTTGAACGCATCGAAAACATGTGAACTGGTCTACGACTTCAGTCGCAATAGTTCTCATTTGCCTGTCGTAATCGACAACTCCCAGGTGCAGATCGTAGAGGAGTGCAAGTTTCTGGGTTTAACTCTGTCTAATGACCTGAAATGGGTTAAAAACACTGACCGAGTCGTTAAGAAAGCTCGTCAGCGTCTCTACTTTCTGCGTAAACTTAGAGAATTTACCACTAACTCTAAGATTCTGCTTAACTTTTATCGCTGCACCATTGAGAGTTTACTTGTTGGTTCTGTGTCTGTGTGGTTTGGAAACATCACAGATAAAGAAAAGAGATCTTTAAACAAGGTGCTCCGCTCTGCAAAGAGGACCGTGGGCTGTGAGCTTCCTGTTCTGGAGGTTCTTTATAAATCCAGACTTTTAAACAAAGCTCTTAGGATTGTCAATGACTCTTCTGGCCACCCTGGGAAAGCCATGTTCCAGCTTCTTCCCTCTGGCAGAAGATATCGCTCTCTGAGATGCAGGACTTCTCGTTACGCTAACAGTTTTTATCCACAAGCTGTTATCAGTGTGAACAGAGCACTTTAATGATTTGCACTTGTTTTGAACTGTTTTAGTCGATCGATTTCACAGTGACATTTGTTTACTGTTTTATTTGTTTTATTTTTGTCTTTTAATGTTGTTTTATGTCTGTATTTGTCTGTGCACACTGGAGACTTTTGCTAATGTATTCCAATGTGTTTTTTTTTACTGCAAATGGCAAATAAACTGAATCTGAATCTGAATCTGCATCGTGCCGGCATGGGCCGCAAAAGATAAGCGGAACTCCGTCTGGAACTCGCAAATATCCACGGGAACTCGCCTGTATTTGGGCATCATCTGGTAGTAGTAGTAATCTTTATTTATATACCGCCTTTTCACTGCAGATCTGAGTCTCAAAGCGGTTTACAATTGTTAATTATGGGCATTTGTCTCTCACTCCACACAGAGATGGGAGCGGGGTCGCCAGTACAGGAGGCGCATGCCAGACATGTCTATTGGACATATTTTTAGTGGTAGGGGAAACCGGAGTACCCGGAGGAAACCTACGCAGACACGGGGAGAACATGCAAACTCCACTCAGAAAGGCCCTGGTCCGACCGGGATTCGAACCCAGGACCTTCTTGCTGAGAGGCGAGAGTGCTACCCACTCAGCCACCGGTCCTCCCGGTTCTGCGCAGTGGATGACCTCCCATGATGCGTTGCGCCAAATATTCGTTTGGCTCTCATGCACGTGCAAAGAGGGGCTCGGCCGCCCTCTGACCAATCAGAGCAGTTCATCAGAGCGGAAGTTAGAGCGGGAGCCAGACGGGCAGAGTTTGTGGCACTAAAGTGTGGATTTAAAGAAAACTAATGGATTTAAGAAGAAAAAAGTTCAGGATGACAAGGGACACTAAAATCCCCACAAAAACCGACCTTTATGAAAGCTGTAGGTTTTCTGTCAGCTGAGGTCGCGCTGTTTTAGTTTACATTGAGTTCTATGGGGAAAATTTCTGGGTAGCCCACGTGAATTTAGTCTGGTTTAGTCTGCAGTACCGCGAGAATCCCACGAGCACGTGGGTTCTTCAGCTACAAGCTAGTAATACCCTATCCAGTAATTATAATAGATCCATGGTGAGATCAGAATAAATGTTGAGCAAAGATGTAGGAAGCCCAAATATTGGTAAACAATATTATTTCATGTTCAAAGCCATATGTTCCTTTTCAAACAAAAGTATTATCAATCTCTGAGGTGTTCTTACCGCATGCTGCTGCAGGTAAAAATATAAATATCCTTCTGGTGGTAGCACAGAGATTTTTTTTTTTTTACTTTACCACACATATCTCAAATTGTTAAACATGAAATTCCAAAATAAATAATAAGTCCACTCAAAGAAAAGCTCAATTAAGAAATAAAGTTGAAGCGTAAATATAAAATATAGACTAATTAGAGCTTGTCAATGGTTGCCCGCATGCTGTGATGGAGATATAACGATAGTTGAAGTGAGTGCTAAACACAAAATCCCCTTGAGTGCACATTAAATACAAACTGTTATTTTAGTGGCACCTTTGATGTTTTCCTCCTGGGACATTTCTCATTTGGTCCCTGTTTCTCACAAACTGAAAACCCACCCATGTGCTCAACATCAGAGGGACAGTGCTATTGAAGTCTGCTTTCCAAGGACTGCTTTCAATTTAAATAGATAATTCATAATTGTGAGCCCATACGGAGGGAAAAGAAGCCCTTGTCTTCATAAACATGTCTTGTCTTTCTCAATTTAAAATAACAGTTGAGACATTAATGGTCCCAATGATTCCAAAGATATGAGCAGACATTTGTCTTCTACCTATTTATAAGTATGTGTTTTTTGTTTACATTGAGGTTTTTTGATTATTGTAAACCATAAACTTTTGTTCATACTATGTGTCTTCAGCTCAAGACGTAACAAGGGCCCACGCAGCTTCTTCTTAAATGATTTCAGGAGCACACAAAACAATATTGCAGTTCATGCACAGTAACAAACAGCAGAAAACCATAGAGCTCAAAACTAGTTCCTCAAATATTTTGGAAAAAATACATTGTAACTCAGCTGTTGGCAGACTTGCTTGCTAGTATCTTGACCTGCTGGCCTGTTCTTGTTATAGTTAAGTCCAAAGTCCTAAAAAAATCTGAACACAAACATGTTCTGCCTCAATTTTATTTGATATTTGTAAGTGGAGCAGAGTCGATTTCCTCAGTCAGTTTTTCTCATGATAGATAACAAAATAGACCCCTCCAAACCGTACTGGTGATTCCATATTTGTGGAAAAACACCTCAAATCACTGCTATCCCTTCCAGCAGCATAACAATACTCTCCAGAGGGAATGCAAATGTTGCTTTATCTAAGTTTTTTTCCATTAAACCAACAGGGAAACTTATCATATATTCATTTAGCTGCCGCAATAACAGTCAGTTCTGGAGCTGAAAACGAGGGGTCCGTTTCGCAGCTTGTGTGTGGTGGAAGCTAAATATGAAATAATGAGGCCTGGGCAGACAGGAGGATGGTGAATGGGCTCAAATGTGTGTCCTTTTCTACCTCCTCGCTACACAATGCACTCAGCCCATTCACTCTACTCACACACTGCAGCTGGACCACTGGCAACGACCTGATAATGAAAATGCAGAGTGGCTACGGCTCCCTGCAAACCACAGGAAGGTCCAAAACCACAATTGCCAGTAGTGTTATGGGCAGTGGAATGCAAATTTGAAATCATTAAACTGAGTAAATAAACCAGCAAAAGGGGGTACTGTAAATGTGTCTAAAGTGTTTGAGCATATCCGTTTTTCTTAGGGCAGAATTGTGAAAAAATGACTAAATAAACTACAATTTTCAGCAGCATGGGGGTACTGTAAATATATAACGTGTGTATTCGTGTCTGATTTTCAGGCCAGGATTGTGCAAAAACGACTGCAAAAGTAGTTCTGTAATGCGGTGCACAGATGTGATGGTCAAATCACTTCTCAAAACCCACCTGTTCAAAACTGCCTACACTTAACTGTTTATTTTTAGCATTTATTTTTTGTTTCTTATCTCTCTTCTGTAAAGCGTCTTTGAGTGTCCAAAAAAGCGCTATATAAGTACGATGTATTATTATTATTATTACTATGGTGGGAAGATCCTATTAACGTGTGGAGATGACCCGTGGAGTGCTATGTGATTTCTTAGTGTAACGCCTGTTAGGGCTAGGGCGGATCGACTGCGAGGTAGGTATTAGAAGTACCAGAGGAAGGGACGACTGGGAGCCAAGGAGTGTGAATGAAACACAGTTTTAAAGTCATTCACGGGGTTTGCAGGACTCACCGTTGAGCGTGTTGTGAAAGGGAACGATGATGGGTGGATCCGGTGGCTCTGTGCTGGTGATATTGGGGCTGATCAGTGGTATCAGAGATCCTTAAATCACTCGACATGCAGTGACACTGTGCCGGGGGAGCAGGGGTGAAGCTAGCGCTAAGGTAGTGTTTCTAAAGGAAGTTTGTCCAAATTAAAACCGGAAGTGGTTGTTTTGTGTTATGTGACGTGGGTTACATTAGATTCTGACTTTGGATACAAAATTCCAGTTTTCGATATATCCCATTAATTGAAATGATTGGATCCGATGCCATTACAAAATCAGAATCATCTGTATTGCCCTTGTAAGTAATAGGAAGTCACATCACAAGTTGGGAATCTGCTTTGGAATATGGTGCTAGTACAAAAATAGATATAAAGGCATGCATTCAAAATTCTTTATACATTTCTATTATTTAAGTGCATACATTCATTCATTTTCTACTCCTTTATTAGTTCATGTCTGGGTCGGGGACACCCAATGCTTATCGACCTCCTGGCCCAAAGACCAATGCTCTACCAACTGAGCCACTGTCATGCAATACATATTAAAAAGCTAAAACTCAAAAAAGAGCCAAATTAGTATTATGTATTACCTCAAGTTAAAAGGGTTAGGATATTGGCTTAGTAAAGAACAAAATCCTTGCAGCAATACCATAAGGCATTTTCTTAACTGTTGTCATTAATAATTTATAACTTCTAAATTGTGATTTAACTGAATTAAGCAGAATTGTTTTCATCTGAACAATGACACTCTCGCTAATGGGAATAAAAATTATAGTGAGGGTAATGAATAGAGTAAGCTGACAAACAAGCCTGTTTAAACGGTGCAATCAGAACTGCCTAATTAAATCGTATCTTAAATTCATAATTGAAACATAAATGAATTAAATTAAGCCCCCTTCAATAAAGGGGCTTTTAGCAGGGATTGTGTTCAGCGAGACAAATCAGTCATCCAATGTTTTACGGCATGCAAGATGCTGCCAGTCCGTATGAATCGTGGTAAATAAAACAAAATTGCGAACAGATCATCAGTGCGAAAGGTGATGCAGGTGTTATACATTAAAAAGTTAGGCACATAAAAACATTTGCAATATTGACCGTTTTAATGGAGCATGTAATGGAAAATATAGCTTCATCCCTGTCATTATTTAATAAAAAACCCGAGCCATTTTTTCATAATCAGGCGTGAGATTGTGAATGTTACAGTGCTGCCCTATTTCAAAACAAGCACTATATCGACTCCAAACACTTATATGAATATGAGGTAGATTTGAGAGGGAAGGGGGCCCCAGAAAGAGAGAGAGAGGTTGGGGGGGTGTCAGAGGGTGTTATGGAGGACTAATGTTTATAGTGGTAGGAGGAACCAAGGCAGACATGGGACAATCAGGTGGAATCGAACCCAGGACCTTCTTGCATCATGCCGATATTGAGAAAAGCAAGACCTTCAGTATTGGCAGAGTAAATATTTGATTCTGTTCCGATATTACTTGGATAAACAGTTTGAACAGACAAATTACTGTGTAAGCTATACAACTACAGCAGTAATGAGTGTAGCCACTATCTGCCCTGGGAGTATTGATTAAGAAGAAAGTTGATCTGCCTCTCCACATGATCCCGACATTGTTAGAGAAAATCACATTACCCCGAAGCTGGGAGTGCAGGTGCCATGTCCAAGTGTTGTACGCTTGTAATGCCCGCCACAGCCAGGCCACAGCCACGCCACAGCCACAGCCACGCCACAGCCGCGCCACAGCCACGCCACAGCCAGGCCACAGCCACGCCACAGCCACCAGAGGACTGTTCCCTTTAGCGCAACGGTAGATTTGAAGTTTTTGGTGAATAGTTGGGTTGTGCTTAAAGGTTTCCACACATCTCCAGAGATTTCATTGTTTTGGCCATGTGCTGGAGATTATAAGTGGTAACTTTATTCAGCACTCATTGTTAGGGGTTGTGTTTATTGTCAAATTAACACATTTTCCATTTTCAATGCTCACCCACTCTCAAATGAAGATCTCAAATGTGCAGTTGATGCAAGATGGCCCAGGAATTCGCTGGAATCAGGGGCTTTTTGCCAAATAGAATGGATTGACCATCAGAAAGGGTCATCCACAACTATAAAACTGGGGAATGGAAACTTGTAATCAGGGTCAGAAGAGTTCTGTCTGTAGTCATCATTGTTGGTTTGTTGACACAATGGTAATTAGAAAAAAATAAAAGGCTTCACACAACCACTAACAATTAGTGACAAATTGTGTTGTTTTGTTGTTTTTTTTATTGTTATCTTTAAAATGTGGCCCAAAAAAATCTGCCCGTATGTGAACACTTTCAAGGGCAACTACTAATGCACTTTGTCAGCTGCACTGACAAACTGAGAATGAGGGCAGACATGGTGTGGATCTGTTGGGTCTCTCCCTCCTATAGGTCCATAAAGCCTTGTCTTTTTAATGCACTACACAGATTATGTTCCAGACACAGTTTACAAACTTTATTCCTCATTTGAACCTTTTCCTGTAGTATTATAGCACATATGGCACATAATTAGTGTAACGAAGAGATAACATAATGTGGAAAATTCAGCCTTAGCTGAACTGCAAATCTATGTTAAACTAGGGCATTTCAATAGGAAAGGCAAGGCAAGGCAAGTTTATTTGTATAGCTCAATTCATACACAAGGCAACTCAAAGTACCGAACAAAATATTTTCAGTTGTATGCACAGAACTGTTTTTAACCTGGATTTAAACATTGTTATAGAAGAAGCCTGGGGAAATAATGGGTATGCAGCTGGTTTTTCAGTCTCCGACCAAATCAATACATTTACACGGTCACATTTATATGCAGTGCGTTCGTAAACTGGTGTTAAAGGGAGCTGCATTGAGCTGAGGTTGGATCTTTAAGGTGAGCAGTCCATCTGAACTGCAGCTCTATATGGACTAAAGGCTCAGGGCGGCTCATTAAAATGACAGACCCCTGAGAATGATTTAAATAAAAGATCACAACCTCTCACTCTGCATTTATTCAGTCCGAGCGCTAACCATTACAAGCTAGATTACCCAAAAGAGCTTTACAATCAGCACAGCCGTAGAAAAGGAATATAGTGAATTTATCAGAATGTTCTCCCTTTCCATATGCAGACATGTATTAATCATTAACTGTTCACCTGTTCAGAAGTCTTTGCATTTATGTGTACTTCGATCGGCATTCACCCAGCAAAAACTCAGAGGAAAAATGGGAAATTACTCAGTTTAAGATAAGACATTTACAATAAAAGCTTAAATTATGGAAATTTGTTTGAAAAGAAATGGCTTTTCCACTGAGTGTCCTCTTTCCATTTCAATTTGTGGTTATATGAGTTTGTTATAGCTGCACATAATCTTTTAGACGAGTTGAACATTTCAAACTAATGTAATCATTAAGGCTGAGTGCCAAGTTCTACGTTGATTTCCACCCATCACAAACCAAACAAAAATCATCTTTTTGCACAGTTCCAGCTCATGCGTCTTTGAAGGATTTTCTAAGTTACTTATCATTAAAGGAGAATGTTTCACTCATACAATCTGTATCAGTTGCAATGTATTACTAGGATTAAGAACCCTAAAAAAAGTTACAAAGTAAATTACTATTTTCACTAATAGCCTTTACTCCTGCCCACATTTTCACACTGACAGGCCATACATGTTAGGTTAAAACATGTAAATTAACAATTAAGCCAAAATAATCAGTTTTGGCACTTATTGAAAAGGACTGAAGGTAAAAAAAAACAGATTTTTTAAAGGAAATTTAAGGAAAATGGTTAGTAGTTTCTTAATTCTTCGAGTTCTGGTGTTGAAAATAATTTCCTTACTGTGAAATGAACAGGCTGGGGTTTTCAATTCTACTCTTTTGAATCTGATAATGGATCTGAGGCCTCATTCAAGACATTTTCTTAAGAGTACTGCTTAAAAGGACAGTGGCCACGAAAAGCGGCCTGTTTGCAAACGCAGGCTTTATTAAATCCTGCGTTTTCAACCTGTACTTTGTAGATCCCATCTGCAGCAGAGATCCATTTGCATCATGAGCATAAACACAAGGTGATAATGAGTTAGTTTGACGCTGAGCAGAGCGAGAGGAAGGAGCAGCACCTGTGAGAGGACAAGAATGATGTTCCTTGCATCAGCATTTACCAACAGTGTTACTCCATTCACTTTATGAATGAAATGTAACCATGTGGGTTCACTGTGCTCACCAATCCATATGAACGTCTACAACAAGCAAACGAGTCAACTTAAATGAACTCCATCTTTTGGAAAACCTTTGTAACATGTGTCCTATCATAGGCTGCGTAAATCGTTAAAAACAAAGTGTGAATTGTAAATAATTTTTATTAACCCTACAAATTTGGGCCACGGGGGTCTGAGAGGTGGAAACTTTAAAGTGCACGAGAGAACCTTGAGTACGAGAGCTTAGGTCAGGGTGGATTTTTCATCACCCGTGTTGGAGCTGCAGTTGACTCAAGTGCTTAAAACAAGGCTGTTCCAGGATCTGTGTTGTGTGCACAGATAGAGCCACAGAAGGAGGCTGTGGTCACATGGTGCACAGACAGTGCAACTGTTAATGACGATACAGTTTTTTTTTTGTTTTTGTTATTTGATTTCTTTTATTTTTGTACATTTTTTATATTTGCTTTCTGGCTATAAGATCAGTATTAGTTAAGTTCAAAGAAGGCTAATAATTCATGTAGAATTGATAATAATAAGATAGTATATGTGACAGTCCACCGGGTTGTTCGACAGCAGGCCAGAGTAGCAACTGTGTGTTAATTAATATTTTGTTTATTATTTATGTAATACATATAAGTTTTACTATTTCTGTGTTTTTCTAGTTCTACGGTGTGAACCGTATGAACGAAAGTGCACTAAACATTTGTTTAAAAGTACTCTCACGCTTCTCTGTGCGTTCATGAACAAGCCGGCATAGACAGCCAGTGTGTCTGTGCACGCTCCTGCACTGTGCATGTGCAGGTTGTTTATGCAATACATAGTGCTTAGGCAGCCTTTTGTTATATATTTTGTATATATTTAGTATAACGCCTCAATCGCTCAGATGGTGTTTGACAATTACAACATCCTGCCCATGCATTTATAATTCATATATCGGTTTACCAGGTGCACTGTGCTCCTTTTGTCATCTGCAGCTTTGGCTGGAGTTAGGTCAACCAGCTCTATTTGCCGAGTGACAACAAATGATTCAGCCATGTGATAATTATAGGCGATGTTTTTCAAAAGGTCAATTTTCCAATTAATTTGGTTCATCACTCAGAGATTGTTTATGAGCGAGCTCCTCATTTCGCATCACAGCTGTCCACCAGGATTTTGATAAGAAATGTGAGCTTGTAGTGATTTATCCACATTAAAAAACTTACAGCAAAAAAATGCTAAACAAAGGAATAGGGTGCTAGTCCATGAAGCATGAAAGGCTCTGACTCCTGAAGAGATGCTCACAGGGGTTATTTCTTTTGAAGTGAAAATCAAACAAATTCTTCTGAATTATTAGATTGTTACTATACCAAACAAACAAAGCATTCATTTACATAATGCTACAACAATCTAGGTGTTTGATATGTAATAAGTGCTGCTCATGCTAGAACTGTGTCAAACAACTGAAGGAAAAGTAAAAAATGCATTATGTGTAAAAAGACATTGTGTTTGAATAACAGCCTTGTTAAGAGTCAGTGACCTGGAAAGCAACATATGAAGCTACCACAAAACAGTCTGATGTTAGTGCATGTTTATCTGTGTAAGATAAGATAAGATAAACCTTTATTAGTCTCACAGTGGAGAAATTTCAGTGTCATCGTTGCACATTACAGCAGAGAAAGGAAATAAGAGCACTCAGATTGCACACATCAAAGTCTATTATTCAAGATAATAGACAATAAATTTAAGATAAAAAAAAAGAAAAAAAAAAAAAGAAAATCTGGGCTACAATTGCACTTGGTTCGGAGTATTTACAGATGTCTTTATTATACATTAGCAGCGGAGAATATGAGAATATGAGCAGAATAAACATCAGAAATAATATCAACAGGTAAAGTGACTTGAATGGGAGAATTATCAGATGGATATGAATAATACAGTAAGATATCAACAGGTAAAGTGACGGAGGAAGGCAGCATTATCAGATATGAAATAATACAGTAGCACTGATAACAGTAAATATCAGATGTGTAGTACTGTAGTAGTACTGATAACAGGTAAAGTGACTAGTGACAAAGTTACTAGTGAATTATCAGAAACACTTGTGCAGACTCAGCAGTTCCTGTTACACATTCTCGTTGTGCAGTCTGACAGCAGCAGGAAGGAAAGACCTGCGAAACCTCTCCTTCACATATCGAGGGTGAATTAGTCTGTCACTGAAGCTGCTCTCCAGAGCAGAGAGAGTGTCCTGCAGGGGGTGACAGTCATGGTCCAGCATAGATGTTAGTTTGCTCAGGACCCTCCTGTCCCCCACCTGCACTGTGTCCAAGGAACAGCCCAGGACTGAGCTGGACTTCCTGATGACCTTGTCCAGCTTCTTTCTGTCCCTCTCTGTGATACTGCTGTTCCAGCAGACCACACCGTACAAGATGGCTGATGCCACCACAGAGTCATAGAAGGTCTTCAGGAGTGGCCCCTGCACTCCAAAATTTAAGAAGGTACTATTAACGTTTAATATTTATTCAACAGTCTTGATTATGTCTTTGATATATGTCTGTCCACAGAAGTTAATGACTGCTGAGACAAAAGATACTTCCCCTTTAAAAGGGAACTTCGATTAATTACCCCACAAAGTAATTCTGTCCTAATGCCTCAGTGAATAAAACTGGAAATCTATTAGTGAGCATTCATGTGATCCAAGAAGAACCATCACTTAGACACAGACTGTATAAATGAAAGATCAGGATAGGGCTGGGCGGTATAAACGGTATAAGCGGTATGCGGTATAAATTTGGCCCACGGTAGAGATTTTTGTTATACCGGCATATTGCGATAGGTCATTATGTCATCAAATTGCGCAGGCTCTGACGCCAGCAGAAAGCACCAAAACAAACCGGCATTCAGCAGCATTAGCCTAGCACATTAGCCTAGCAGACACCACTGGAAACAACAGCACGGCTTTCACACCGTGTTTCTGTCTCTGTATTGGTCACAGCGGCCCCAGCAGAGGTAAATACACACACAGCAATCACAGTTTACATGTCTACCTTTCGGCCAATGAGTGTCAAAGGGGCGTAGGCTCGAAGCGCCATCGTGAGCCGAAATAGATCCATGCTTGTGCCGTGTCCGCATCATCTCAGAAGTTTTGTAAAGTTAGCGTCCGATTCAGACTTCCGCGGTCAATAGATCACGAAAGCTACTTTGTTAAACAAAATTAATTGTGCCAAAATAAGCATTTACATCAATTGTTCAAATCAAATGCGCTGTTTTAATGCAGATAAATCCATTGAATCATCCAGTTCACAGCAAGCGCTTAGGGAGCGTCAACAAATGGCAAGACTAGCTTTGTAAACGAACAATAGCTTTTACTGAAGCCATGCATACGCACTAAACTCTGACACTATAAATAATGACCATGTCTAACTGCTACAGATATTATATAATATATTTTATATTTTTATATTATTTAAAATTGCTTTCACAGTTAATGGTCTTTATTGTAACATACATAAATAATGTATGTTACAGCATTTGTCTCTCACCTGATTTTCAAACTCAAAAAATATATATCAGATTCTAATGTATAGATAAGTAACAATCTTGACTATTTTATGCAAGAACCTGCTAAACTTATATTGAAATTCACACACCAAATTATACCGTGATGTATACCGTCTACCGTCTGTGACCCAAATCATACCGCGATATGAATTTTAGGCCATATCGCCCACCCCTAGATCAGGATCAAGAAGGTCAGGAATATATATATATATATATATATATATATATATAGAGAGAGAGAGAGAGGCTTGATGTTCAGTCTTCTCTAAAGTAACTTTGCTCCGTAAATGTGTCATAGGATATGTTTTAGAGAAAGAGGATTATATATAGAGAAGATAAAGTTGTCAATGCAGCTGTCAGACTTTTGGAGCAGACTAGCCTTGTAAGAGGGTTAAAGCTTAACAGTGTGATAAGGAACCATAGAAAGAAAAAGTCTTGTGTTAGAAGAACATTGAAGCAGCTAAGACAAGGGGATTTAGTGATCAAAACAACTAACTAACTAATACCAACTTTATTACGAGTGGTATGCCGTTTCCTAACTAAATGTAAAATATTGTTTCTCAATAGACTCAATCTTTTCTTTTTTTTTTAGAAACATTATTGACATTCAGATGTACAACTGTAAGTCTGTGGGTGTTGTATTGTTGATTTCCTTTGAGATGGTTTATCCATGGTTTATGGTGGATCTCAAGTGGACTGTCAGACAGAACAGCCTCAGAGAAATATTCTATCTATTAATTTGGCTGAGAATGACTGTGTGTTTAATGCCGGTCTGACATCGACTACATCGTTATGGATATTTTGAATTACCGCTCTTTACAATGTTTGTGAGTGGTTGGAGTGCATGCACCTTATTCATGCATGTTTGTTACTTGCTGTAGAACGGTGAGGGCCTTTGATATGTGCTAAGTGCATTCTATTATCGATGAATTATCATTATGACATTTCTATGATAATGTAAGGCTGAATAATATGCCGTCAGCCTCAGTCACAGACGAGTTAGATGGCACTTTCTAGTTACCCATTATGTGCCAAAATTCTTTTTGGCCACGCAGATAAAAGATAGAGTCCTGAAACGTAATTATAATTATAATGGACAAATTATATACATGTAGTTAAGTTACAGTCTATTGCCCCCATTGTCCCATTCTGTCCCATTCTTCCTGGTCGCTATTGGCCTCTGTCAGGAACCGTGGTTGCCATAGTAATGGACCATCTGCAGATATTGATTCTTGTAATGGCCTAGTCAGGATTTTGCTTTTTGTACATGTTTTTAGTGGTAGAGGAAACAAGAGCACCCGGAAGAAACCCACGCAAATGTATGTTGACTCAGTGGTTATCCCCTAGAGGACAAATAAAATCCATAACAGAAATAACTAAATGGGTGAAGATGTAACGTCTGTTAGAAGCCAAGATGATGCACTGAAAGCGAACTGATTCAGGAGCTTATAGTTGCTACTTTGGTACCTAAAACAAAGTAGCCTTTATGTGATTTTTCTTTTGCAATCAGAATATGAATATATTGTACAATTCACTATACATTTATGAAATCAAAAAAGACAAAAAAAAAAAAAAGACAAAAAAAAGTTGAAATTCAGAAAGTCACGCTCTGCCACAACTATCTAACTATCCTTTAAATTAAAATCATATGACACCATCATGGGAAACGACGCAGTAGATAATCAGTGGGCTCGAGCCGTGGTTGAGAGCAGAGGAGTAGAGGGATAGTCAGCGGATGGACAGAGCGGACAGGTGCTCAGGGAAGCTAAGAGTGACACTATGACGTTGACAGCTGATGGATTGTGCACAGCCTCTGAGCCCACAGAGATCGAGGGTGTTTGTTACAACAAATGGGATTGCACACATTCACTGCTGTAATCCATGACTGGATCCAAGGTGACCGGAGATACTGCAGGACAGGACACAGGGCTGTGGGTATGAACTGTGAGGTGGGACAGCTATCATGCACGCAACAAGGAGAAATCAAGTCAGAGATGATTCATGAATGCCATACACACTGATAGCATTTCTGACCCCAACTGTAAGACCACATGTGAAACATAGGAAACAAATGTAGAGAATACATTAGGAAAGAGAAGTGCATTAAAAGGCTGAGGAGGGAATTCAATTCATTATTTTTCATTGATTGTTAAACAAGTACATGGACTATGGAAAGACTAATGTATAATATAAGAGAACCTGTAGGTTAAGGAGGAAGAGCACTCAAGATAATAAAACTCACGTGGGTGAAAAACAAATGAGGCCCAAAATGCAAAACTGTAAAAAATTATGTATTTAATAAAAAGAAAACAAATCCAAAACACAGGGAACAAGGACAGAACTAAAAAAGACAAGGGATGACAATGACGGAACAGGGAGTGAAGGAACACACAGGGCTTAATTCAATGCTAACGAGACACAGGTGAGACAGATGAGGGCGGGGCAGGTAATCAAACAGGAAGTAAAACCAAAGCAGACACAGGGATATAACAAACTACAAAATAAAACAGGAAATAAATCTAAACCATGACAAAAACATTAAACTCCAGGTGCTCCGGTTTCCCCTACCACTAAAAACATGTACAATATAGGTCTGGTATGTGCCTCCTGTATGGCGACCCCGCTCCCATCTCTGTGTGGAGTGAGAGACAAATGTAACAATTGTAAAGCGCTTTGTAACTCCAGTCTGTTAAAGGCGCTATATAAATAAAGATTACTTACCTACTTGCTCACGTTTGATATTCATTTTGTAATAAATTATACTATGTTAAAGTTGGCACGCGTTTGCTTTTTTTCCCCCTAGCACAATGTACTTATGTTTTATTTTCCCAAAGCCCTCTCTATCAGATACTACCATCTGCCCTGAGATCTATTTCACTGATAAGAAGTCACTGCAAAAGCACATCTCTGTTCGAAAGATTAGTTTCAGGACACCTACTGTAGAAGAGCTAATGTTCTATCAAAGCCAGGCCATCAAGGGCGCTGTGTAATGGAGAAACGGCAGTCCTCCCTGGCTCCTTGTGCTTGATGTAACCACAGGCAAGAGGAAAGTGCATGATTAATAAAGTAGCAGCACTCTTTCCCATTAATTCGGTCTCTGGCTGTGTCTGATAGGCATTAAAGTATGTTGAGGAAGTGGCTGACTGCAAAGAGGTATAAAAATGCTTACAAGGAAGGAACACAGCCATTGGGGTTTAGTAAAGTTTAAAATGATATCACATTATCCATATGAATGACTCATGATGAATATAATCCATATAATAAAAGGCCAAGTGCAATTTTCGTAAGTAAGTAATCTTTATTCATATACCATAATTCACAAACTGAGAGTTACCAAGAGCCTTGCAATTATGACCATTTTTCCTCTTACTGCACACAGTGATGCGAGTTCGCCATTCAGAGGCCCATGCACTGCCAGACCTATTGTACATGTTATAAGTGGTAGGAGAAACAGGAGCACCCAGAGAAAAAATATGCAGACACAGGGTGAAAAAGCAAACTCCACACAGAAAGGCCCCATCTGGTGGTGGAATTGAACCCATAGGACCTTCTTGCCACTCACCACCTTTGTGCTGGGAGACGTACGGTAAAGGCAGTGCTTGACAAGGCTTTCTATTATACTTAAAATAATACAAAGCTGTGAGAAATGGATTTGAAAGTTTTTTTTTTCTTGATGCTATCTCACTCTTTTACATAACAGATGTACAGCTACCCTCACATATGTTCAGTGATGGGAATAACGGCGTTACTAGTAACGGCGTTACTAACGCCGTTACTTTTTTCAGTAACGAGTAATCTAACTGATTACTTTGACAGTAACTATAACGCCGTTATCATTTCTGACATCCCGTTACTGCGCGTTACTTAAGACGCACAATGAACGTGTTGTCATGAGAGAAGGGAGGATGAGAAAAACTCTCAGCAATTATTGGCTGATGTAAAACATATTTCCTTTACAATCTACATGTCTACAGTTGAGAGGATGGCTCATAAATTGTGTTTTTGAAACAAATATGGGTCTTAATCGCGCTCAACCACGGCTTGTATCACCGTGAGGTCAGCCACAGAGTAGCGCATGTGAGCGCAGAAGTCTGCTGCATACAATTCCATCGATAAGCTCCTTTCTCTTCCTGGTTTATCTGCTAAGGGCTGCAACAGGTTTGGCTAACATACATATAACACATTTTTAGATGATCTAAAATGCACATAGGGTAATTTTTCAATTACTATAGGAATGATAAAAAGAGAGGTGAAGTGTAAGACGGTTGATTTTAGAAATTGGATGCACCCGGCTGCAGCTAGCAAAACACAGGAGTTTATGGAGGACACACACGTTTTGTTTTACTTTTTAAAACTCATTGGACTCATTTCCAAATGGAGGATTACATATCTACGCTCAAACTATTATCTGGACTTAAACAAGGAACTGGTCTGAACCGAAGTGGACTGTGCAGGTCATTTATAAGGTAAGACCCATAACTCATAGTTTTGCGTTTTGTATGAACAAACAATGCGGGCATGAAACATATTCTGTTGTAGCCAAACAAATTGTCCACTTGATTTATATGATGTATATGTTCATCTGATTGGACTGAAGTCAGTGCTTCACCGGTGTTTCCACATTCACAGTGGCGGGTGTTTGTGATAAGTGCTTACAGCACAGAGAGAGATGAAGAGTGAACAGGACTTCAGCAACAAAACAGCCTTTTCTAGATGGAAATATTGGCACTATTTCAAACTCACTGAGGTTAAAGGTAAAAATGTGCACGTCGGGTGCACATTATGTTCCAGAACAAAACGAAAAAGTAACGCAATAGTTACTTTTACTGGTAACTAGTTACTTTTATAGTGGAGTAACTCCGTTAGTAACTCAGTTACTTTTTGGGAGAAGTAACTAGTAACTATAACTAATTACTTTTTCAAAGTAACGTGCCCAACACTGCATATGTTTATGCTAATTCTGATTTTCATGTAAAGCTGGGGTGCCCAACTTTCAAAATACAAAACCATTTAACTAGCTGTGGCCTGATTATTTCACATTTTAGTTATTTTAGACTCTTCCCGCTGGAACAAACTACTTTGCATGTTTTGTTTATGTGAAAATTAAACAAACATAGTATTATTCAAGCCAAATAAATGTCTTGAAATAATATAGTTGTTTGTCAAGGGTGTTTTCCGATCCCTGAGTCACTAACTTAAAACCAGGATATTATTTATCTTGTGCCCCAAGACATTGAGGATTTAAAGCAGATAGAGATTTCTCTCCACCACAGTTTAATGCAGGATGAAACTGGAAACACTGCCTGGTCTGCAAATCCGCAAATGATCTCAATACTCTCTAAGTAGTCGGTCAGAATTACCAATTGTCCCTCCAGCCCTGGAACACAGTTGCAAATCTCAAAATAATCCAGTGTCCCAGGTGAAGTCCACACAATCTGATCTCCAGGTACACTGTTCTGTCTCTGTTTTTTAGTGGCTAGATGAACACCCGTTTAATTGTGATTTGTACATTTTGATTTACTTGTAAATGAGTTTTTTAATAATTAATTTTAAACACCTTTTTTTTATTGGTTTGGTTGCTATGTAGTTTTTGGTTCATTTGGTTGCTGTGCATGGTTGCTAGGCAGCAGAAGGCTCTCTAATATAAACATGCCTGTTAACAGTTAGTAACAGTAATGGTGCGTTCAGACCAAACGCGATTTCTGCGGCCAAAGCGGCGGGTCTACATTGACACAACATGGGGGACGCGCGCCAAGGAGCGGCGAGAGATCACGCGGCGCGAATTCGAGCGTTTCGCGCGATTCGCGCGATTCGCGCGGCGTGTTTTGAGATGTCAAGCGTTTTGACGCGCGTTTCGCGCGATTCGTGCCTCCAACGCGGCCGCCGCTAGAGTTGAACAATGTTGAACTTTTTGGGAGAATTCGCGTGTGCCGACCAATCAGGAGCTTTCTCCTCCAGTGACGTAGTGACGCATTTCACTACCGGAAAAACACTGGTAGATGACAGTAGATCATGGAGGACACGCTAATAGCTCAGGTCGGTGCTCATTCTGAGCTATACAACACTGCAGACCACAGCTACCGGGACCGAAATAAAAAGGAGCTTGCTTGGAGGAGGGTTAGCGAGGTGGTTGGTGTCTCGGGTAAGTTATTTTAACTTTTCACAGTAAATATTTCCCCGCGAAAAAAACTACTACTTTCCCGCTTACGAGTTGATGTGTTTATTCAGTGGAAGTTTGCAAAAAGCGGTGGAAGAACCTGAGGGACACATATGCTAAGGAGAGCAGGAAGGAGAAGGAAAAGGTGAAGAAGAGTGGTGCAGAAGCAGGGAAAGGCCAGACGTGGAAGTACCTTGTGGTCATGTCCTTCCTCGAGCCCTACATCACTCCCCGTGACAGCTCCGGGAACATGCCAAGGCGAAGGGCCGAGGAGGAGCAGACCACAGGGTACAACCACCCAGAAGAAGAGCCAGAGGAAGCAGCAGCAGCAGGGTTGTCAGGTGCTGAAGGTCGGTGTCATGCAGCAAACAGAGACCTCGAACAGTTGGAAAAAATACATTTCTTTCCTTTTTATTACCCACATTTTGCTGACTTTTACATTTATATTGCTTTCTGTGTATGCATTTCTTTTAATGCTTTCTTAACATCATGGCCAGGTGAAAATAGGCATTGGCTATTTTCAAACCAGGATAGATCTTGATCATGTGTTGTGTTAAATTTCACTTTTCCCTTTCATATGAACAAATCATTTAAATGTACATAATAATGTACATTATTATGTACATATAAATGTCATAAGCGCAATGTACACATGATATGAAATTATTGTATTTCTTGTTTTCTTCTGGTGCAGATACTGCCACCACCACACAAGGTGAGACATCTTGGCCTGAGCTGCTGCTGCTGCTGCTGCTGCTTCCTCAGCCGGTTCTTCTTCTGTGAGGGCTGGACCTTCCCCTGCTTCTGCACCTACAGGTGTGGCTTTTTTTAATCATTGTTTTATTTTTATTCTTATTACAGGACTGTTCATATAAACAAAATGTTACTGCATAATATGCCAAAATTACCCAAGGGCGGTTACATCAGTGTAGACGACAAATTTACAGAGAAACGACAAGATGTCAAGGCACTACAGGTGGAAAGAAGCTTTGGTCTGAAGCTTCACATCTTCCCTCTTTCTTCGATAAAAACATACTACTGAAATACCTTATGCTATAAAAGTACTGAACAAATACATGCAAAGGTTGCCACAAGATGGCAGCTATCCTGTTTAATGCAGACAATAGAGTATTACTTTTTTAACAGCCAATTTCAAATTTCATTGCGAAATACACTTCAGAGATATTAGTTTGTAACTGTCGAAATTTGTGCTTGTGTGAGTAATTTCATTGATAACTGCAATGTTCAAGTTAATTGTAACACAAACACACAACTTAAAAGTGTTTTACATGTGTTTAACTATGTCTACACACTCTGGCTTTAATACAGATATTATTTGCTCTCTTCATTTTGCTTTTTTGAAATACATGTTCCACTTTTTAACACTGTGATTGCCCTGTGTTCTTTGAAGGCCCACCAAGGAAGAGGGCTCGGAAGAGGCCCACGTCCGTAGAGCCGCCTTCAGAGTGGGAGCGGGAGCTGCTGGAGACTCTACGGACCAAAGCAGCCGCACCGCCCCACAACTCAGAAGAACATCAGTTCCTGCTCTCTCTCGTTCCTCTCCTGCAAAGGGTGGCACCAGAGTCAAGAGAATTTGTTAAATTCAAAATGTATCAACTTCTATATGAAAGCAGCACCGTTCTGCTTAATTTGGAACCATTGGCCAGAACAGACAGTTTTTTGACCTAAGGTGACACCTTTTGCAGGGGAGGAAACAGACATGTGTCCCTTTCCTCTTCCACCGCACCTCCTCCAAGCAAGCTCCTTTTCATTTGTTTATATGTACATTTAATTTATTGTTCATTGTTTGTTCCTTTTTTTATAAAGAAAATATTTTTCAAACCTCATGTGTTCTACTTCAAGCAAACCATTACTACCTTTCATATAATACTGACAGAAAATGCTATTCTATATTTGTACATTTACTTTAATAAGAGCTGACTGGGTTTTATAGAAGATGAAATAACTAACACTTAAAGAGCAATACATTAGTTGGCAGTATTTTTTATTCATTTCACCTTTTACTGTTTTAACAAACTTGTGATTACGGAAAAGCTTGAATGTGCATATGATTAACCTGAAGTTGGAGTGGAGTCGCAGTGGAGTCTGGCAGTCATTACCTAGAAACAGAAGGTATACAGGTGAATAGAATAGTGCAAATCAATATGGGTTTGGACTATGGCCAGAAAAAATTTAAAGAATTTCATATTCAAGAGGCTCAGCACATTATATGTCAGGAATGAAGTTAGGCTCTTTGTATTTTGTGGGTGGCTCTGAAAAGAGCCGTTGTGGGTGGCTCTGAAAAGAGCCGTTGTGGGTCAGTCTTGTAGTGGACATGACTACTCTGTGGGCTGCCACGGCAGTGCTCCCTCCTCACTGAAGTGGGCCATGAACACCTTCCTTATGTCCACTGCTTCTCTGGTCGCGTTGTTGGCGCCCATCCGCTGCACGCCTGGAAGTGGTTCTTCACCGGCAGCAGCTCCCCTCGGTGCAGGAACCTGCCCATCTCCAGCCATCCTCATGAAGTTGTGAAGGACACAAGTGGCCTTCACACACTTCTCCACAACTTCTGGGGAGACTTCCAGGTGACGGCGAAACACTCTCCACTGCGCAGACCAAATCCCAAATGCATCCTCCACCACTAACCGGGCCCGGGAGAGGCGGTAGTTGAAGGTGCGCTGCTCTGGGGTAAGGCCACCACGTCCAGGGAAAGGGCGCATTAAATTGCGGCGCAGTGGAAAGGCCTCATCTGCCACGAACACATGGGGCTGGGGTCCTCTGTGGTCAGCTCCAGGTATGCACTGGTCAGGAGGCAGGTCGAGTGTGCCCTCGCGCAGAGCCTCACCAAAGGCAGAGTTGGCCATGATGCCTCCATCGCTGGATCTGCCGTACCCTCCCACATCAATGACCCTGAACCTGTACTGGGCATCCACTACAGCCAGGAGCACAAGGGAATGGTGCCCCTTGTAATTAAAGAACATGGACCCAGAGTTGGGGGGTGCCTTCACAGCCACATGCTTCCCATCAATGGCCCCACAGCACAGAGGGAAGTTCCATCGGACCTCAAAGTCCTGCGCTATGGACCTCCACTCCTCTGCTCCAGGCACAGCCATGAACTCCTCCACGAGGCAGTCCCAGATGGCTGCCACCACATCTGGGATGAGCATGGAGACGGTGGATATGCCCACTCTGAAGCTCCCCGCAATGGTCCTGTAGGAGTCCCCAGTGGCAAGAAACCTGCAATTACAAAATGATATGAACATATTTATCACAATTACATTCATAAAAATCACGTGACAAAACTTGTGTAGCATAAAATACGTTAAACTAGTAGACAGTAAACATCATAGACAGTAATCATAGACACCAAATTGTTGCATAATACTGTTTTCTGAGCTATTACATTGTGGATTGTGATTGAAAAATGACAAACTTTGTAAGTATTTAGGAATTCCGAATGGGGTAAAAAACACTAACCGCAGACAGATGGACAGGCGCTCTTCAGCTGGAATAGAGCGCCTGTAGTTGGTGTCCTGGTAGGTGATCCTTGCGCCAATGCGGGTCAATAGGTCGTCAAACTGGGCCAGGGAGAGACGAAAGTACCGCTGAAAGCGACCCTCATCCGAGCGCAGCTCCCGGAGCAAATGGTGAAACTCACCAAACTCCAACCGTCTACGGACTATCTGGTGAATCCAGACACGTCGTCGATTCGCCCTTTGACGACGCTGTCTGGCTTTATTTATTAGATAGAGCCAAGCAACTCCTTCGCTGACATCCATTTTGGGAAGCTACAGGCAAAAGAGACAAGCCCCGCCCCTAAACGCTCTCAACGCTCTGTGACAGCGGCTGCCCTCTAGTGTCCTGGCCGCGCGGCCAAGTTTCTCTGTGACAACGGCTGTCACAATTTGTCACAAGCGGCTCAAGCCGCGCGATATACGCGATTTGGCCGCAGAAATCGCGTTTGGTCTGAACGCACTGCTGAAGTTACTACTGTCTCCACTTGTGTCTCAACCTTTCTTCATGTACGAAAGCAATGACTGTAAGTTTGTGTGTTGTTAATCGTTCATTTCTGTTAATCAAAGCTAAATTTACATTATTTCTGTTTTATTTATAGTTTCACTCGAGCTTTTTACGATAACCTGTCTACAAGTCCTGTATTAAAGGATCAACCTGGCTCGTGAAGACCGAGTTTGGCTTGCTGTTGATTTACGTTAACATACTCCATGTATACAACGCGTATTGAGAACAGTACATACACTAATACTACCTCTCTGGGTAATAAGCCAATTGAGACATCCTTCATAATGGCTGTTCGGCAAAAACTCCCGGGTCAACTTGAGAGTGAGGTGAAATAATCTAATGAGAAGCACCCAATCTTGCAAGTGTTACAAGCCTCCTTAGTCAAGTCAGCAGTGCAAGGTCAGTGGGCTCTGCCTCCTCTATGCCATAAGCCGTCACTGTCAGAAACAAATTATTTGATAGGACTTCTTTTTCTACTTAGCAGCAGTCACCAAAGACATGCACACATACACTGATGCACTCACACACACACAGACACACACCAACTGGAGGACAGAAATCTCATTAAGATCAACCAGATTCACAAGATAAAATGTCACTCAGAAATATATTAAGCAGAGCCAGAGAGTAAATCTGTGGCTCCATCAAAAAGTAGCCCAACCTTTCCTTCTGGAGCGCCATCACACTTTACATGCTGTCAATGCTACAGAATTAGAAAGTGAAGCTAAAGAGACTTCGGAAGAGGAGATGGGGCTCTGGCTTATTCATTACATGGGAAGCAGTGCAACATTAGCACCAATGACCTAATCTAAAGTGTTGTCATTAGGGTAATTTCATTGCAGGTTCGAGGTCATTGTTCCCGTTGGTGGAGATGAAAGTAAATGAGCCAACGTGCTGCAATCTAAAGCTGGTGCTTGCGCTGGAGTGGGAGGAGGACTCCAGAGAAACACCCATCCAACACACCGCAGAACGCACTGAAATTCATCAAACACTGCTTAGTTATGCAAAGACTGGAATTGGACAAAAATAAAAAGCAACTAAATAAAACATCAAAAAACAACTGAATGATATGGCTGGCTTAAAATGGTATGCAAACATCGACTTTAATGTAAGGGCGTTTAGTAATGGATGATATTCTATTGTGTTTCAACAGCATTGTTTTTGAATATGTACAAAATATGCTTTACAGTCTTTTTTACTGGCTCGTCACACTCAATGGTGACAGAAGCGAGACAATGACAGCCATCATAACTCTCTTTACACTCCGAAAGTCGAGCTAGCTCAAACAGGCTTTATGAGCAGGAATTCGGAGCCAAATCCATGCATAGCAACGAGCTAGCAACTGCCAATCAGGGCGCTATCTAAAGCTGAATTTGGGCACAGACGGTCCCACACCATCCGCCACCAGACAAAAGCACAGATTATGTCTTGTGTTGTTACCCACTGTTTAAGATAATAAAATAAATGTAGAAACATAAAGTCTGTGGTTTGTCAGTCTTTAGAGGACATCCTGCATTTGGAATTGCAAAGACATTATCAAAATAAATATACTGAAATCATGGTCCTGACCCAAAGCCAAACTGCTTTTAAGTGGCTGGCCTGAAAGACGTAAGATGGACAGAGAAGCATAGGCAAAGAATCAACTATGCTAGGAATACTAGACTGAATACAAAGTTGAAGGAAGTCTTTAATGTGTGGAGTGACACATTTTGGACAGCAAAGGTGACCTGTCTCTCTCTACACTGTTGAAGAAGTTCCTTTTATACTTTTTAAAAGAACCAGGGAGGGGTTAAAGAGCTATTTTAAATATTGGCCTTTTGGAGAGACCTGCTCGACTTGCCCCCAGTTTCAGTAATTGTGTCCAATTTAAGCAAGTCCTTAGGGTCTGTATTTAGCTTTCCTGACCTGACTGTGAAGTGCATCGTGAAACGTGCAACTTCTAACACATAAATACAAGCTTAGAAAGACTGAGATCTTATGGGGCATTACCTGATGTTGCTGATAGTTATTAGGAAAACACATGATGAGTAAATATCCATGAGAATTACATTGCTAACTACAATAATTAGGTATTTGAAAACGCTGTATCCAAGCACAAGGGTATAATTTCTAATATTGTTTAATATATGTGATTATTGTGCCCTGGTTAAGATTTTGGCTGGATATTGAACAATGATAATAATCACAAACTCGCACAAACTCGCACACACTGTTATATTAAATTCATGAAAATATTGATATATTGCTATCAGTCAATATCAATGTCAATTATTTTCATATAGAACATATATAAAACACCAGCTGTCTAAAGTGCTTCATTAGCACAGAAGTTATCAAAAAGAGTATATATAGTCATATATATAAAGTCAAAACCTGTATTATTTACCCATGATAACCATCACCTGTTGCACCTTGCTGATGCATTATCCAAGACATGCTTACTTGACTGTGATCCATACCTGCCAATAATTATGAATAATACATTCAGTTTGCGCTTGAGAAGACGTTTCAACCAATTAGGAGCTAAATCATCCGAGAACCAGCTCTGATGCCAAAATTACCCTGCGTGCTCTACAGCAGTCCTGCATTTATAGAAGCAATTAGAAGAGCCAGTGTTGAGAGTCTGCAGCATAAATACAGCGCCAGCATTGCCTCTTGAGGCCTGAACAAAACCATTTATTTTTGTGATAAATTAATGCAGAAAAGGCAATTCCTTTAAAGCTTCTGGGAAATATGACTGTGACAGCATTCTATTTTTATCAACCTCTATATACATGTTTTTTTTGGTTTTTTATTTCCATATGGGAACAACCATTTTTCAACCTGTCAACAAGAAAATAGAAATAAACGAGAAGAAGAAAACAAAATGCATCCAAATACGTTGGGCTATCAGTCTGTGCGTCACTTATCGATGCACTGTTATGGCGCTCACAAGTCGCCGCTGCTCATGTCTCCATCATCGCCTCACACGTATCGATCTTTGTCCACGCTCACATTACTCAATGCTAAAATGACAGATCCCCAAATTCCTTTGCTGTAACATGATGCAGAGATGGTGTGATACGTCGGGTTTGACAATTCTATTAGTATGGTTTACTTTAGACGGGTTTGCTGACCACAAAAGATGACAGCACAGTGTTACCGCAGACTGATGGACGAGTCTGCCCTCAAGAGCCACACACATTCACGGAAAAATGTACGGCCAAGTGGTTCAGGGGCCAAAAGTCCTGGATATGTTTGCAGACGTATCAAATGCAGACAATTCATATTTTCAGACAAATAAATGTGGTTAGCTTGATTCTGGTGCATTCCTGTCTGTTTTGCTTATTCATAGAACTCACAAGAATTACGTGTAACTAATGTGGACAAATCAAGCACTGTTATCCCTCCCCAGAAAGACCAGCTCTATTCATATTGTGAATGTGAAATGTCCACTTGTACATTGTGAAATGCCCAAAATGAACCTATTATATCCATGAAAAGGTAAATTTCAAATAGCACCTCTCAGAATCACCTCATTCTTCTCTGCCAAGATTAAGTTGATTTCTCTTTCCAAGATACTTAAAATTTCCATAAACTAAAAGCGTCAAAAGACTTTAACTTTCTGAAAATAGGTGTCAAATCTAATAGGTGGTAAATATTGTTAATAATATTTACTTTTTTAAAGAAGAACAAACACCATGGCAAAAGCCTTTCTGTATTTTCAAAGAAAATATTTACTTTTTTTAACTTAGTTTTTGTGTTTTAGTTTTCCCTGCAAACAGCTCCGCCTGACCCATATTCCTCTGCTCTGAGATGATTTGCAGCTCTTGCAGTGATATGGCCACTTTGACAATTCTATTAGTGGTGTTGAGGAGAGGTGAGCTGACCACAGAGATGACAGCCTGGTTCTACGACTGACGCCTTGTCTTTTCTCTCCCCACACTTGATTAGAGCACCTTATGCACAGCCGGCCTCTTCACTGCGCCCACGTGTGAACTTGTCATCTGCGCTTGTCTGACAAACCCGGATCAATACTCAATCAAAGACTTTGTTGCCTTCAGCTGATCGGCTGCTCCTCAGAGCGAGAGCCTGTGGTCTTTTACCTCCAATGGGCAGCTGCGGTAAGTAATAGAAAAAGTTTCAGACAGGGATGAAGTGACAATGCTACTGAGACGTAAAAAGAACTAATTTCACCCGGGAGGAGCTCGGAGTAGAGTTGCTGCTATCCATGTTTGAAAGAGCCGTCTGACTATTCAGGCATATGATTTGGATTCCTCCTTCCTTCCCAAGGAGTATGTGACTCCTGAGGTGTTCCCAGAGCAGCTGTCAGGAGCCAGCCCTCTGTGAAATGTGCATGCATAAAAACAAAGATGGTCCTTGTTGAGAAGGGACCACTGGTTGAACAACACACCCCTGGAGGACTGACTCTAGGCAGCAGTGATGTGCATCATCTGATGCACCTGAGAATCACAATTATCACAAACATGTATAATTGGCAACTATGCAATACTCGTCTCCACCTTGCTCAAACACCACAACTTTCAGAGTCTGCAGAGTCCAGTGAAGCCAGCATACATATCTAACCACTGCAATAAAGCCTGGTCCACACCGCCCAACAGTATCTGTTTTCATTATATCCAGTGCTGTTTGTGTTTATGATAATATCATTAGTTAGAATCTGCTCTCCTCCAAAACTAAGTGTGAGAAGAGTCATGGCTCTTCTTTAAAAGTGTATAATAGTAAACAGGTTGAACAAGTCAAAAAGGTTCACAATTTCTGTGAACAAAAAACTATTTTGTGGCACCTCAGACATGCAACACTCAAATCAGGCAGCCACATATTCTATTATAGACTTTGAAACTAGTTACACATTTTCATTTACATTATACTATTTCATACAAGCAGTGAGCTGAATGGTTGGAGTTGCAAGAAAAGAGATGGATGTTGGTGCCATTTAGTTCTGAAATGAAGCAAAGAAAGCCCGCATGGGAGCAAAATAATTTTCCCCCAAACGTATTCAAATAACACCCTATTCACACATATTCAGATCAAATCACCATTGAATATAAAGCCCATTTAGAATGCTATTTTTTGGTTCTTGGTGTAATGCGTATCACTCCCTATGGTAATTCAGGAGAAGATAGCTCAGTTAAGAAGGCTCAGGAAAATCAATGATCCCTTACTGGTGATAGAAGAACAGATGCATATAAATGAGGGTGGGAAGGGGAGGGAGAGTGGGGGGGGGGGTACCTATGTGCCAGAGATAGGGATATGAAGACACAAGTGAGGCTTTCAGATGAGGAAATGGGCCAAGTCATTGTCTTAGTGACTTTGTACTGACTTCTGGCGGCACGGTGGCTGAGGGGATAGCACTCTTGCTTCTCAGCAAGAAGGTCCTGGGTTCGAATCCTGGTCGGAACAGAGCCTTTCTGAGTGGAATTTGCATGTTCTCCCCGTGTCTGCGTAGGTTTCCTCCGGGTACTCCGGTTTCCCCTACCACTAAAAACATTTACAATAGGTCTAACATGCGCCTCCTGTACTGGTGACCCCGCTCCCATCTCTGTGTGGAGTGAGAGGACAAATGCCCACAATTGTAAACCGCTTTGTGACTCTGGTCTGTGAAAGGCGGTATATAAATAAAGATTACTTACTTAATAGATCTTAGTCTTAAATGCAATTTGAAGTTCTTAAAGTACAGTTCTGAGCCTAAGTTTGCCCAGTGCAACCAGTCATACTGCGAGAGTCAAATCTCTCATTAATTCCCGATGATGATCACAATTATCCAACCCAATAGGAATAATCAAACTAATTATAATTCAACCAGGTGAAGAGATCAATAAATTTTATCTTATCTCATCTTATATTTAACTACCTAAAGTGCTTGGACTTTTCTTTTCAAAAACAGGGTAAATTTTCATATTCAAAGATTTTGCTATCTATGAGAGATACCTACCTATGCTACCTACAGTATGTCATACCTCTTGTCATAATTTTGGTCGATCAATGATGTCATCATTGACCAAACAAAAACTCTTAAGTTTATACATGTTTGATGCACAAAATAACAATTAACAGGTACACAAAATATGGACGGTATAACATTATATACAGGGTAGGAAAAAGGAGAGAAAAATCAAATTCTAACTAAGTTAGTTTATGTTGTAAAACAAAATAAACCCAATCAGTCTTTTCAAAAGAAGAGATGGTATTGCACAAGATTTAGTTGCAGTTACTTTCCATCTGTATTCACGGGGCAGGTGAACACACACAAAGTGACACACATCACAAAATATAAAGAAAACTTACTTGACACAAATATACAATTATATTTACACAGAAATGTTTTCCTAAAATGACATAAGTTAAAATAATTACAAATTCTCATGACTATTAATGTTATAAAATCTAAAATGTGTTTTTTCAAATTAATAGTAAAATGTTTCTGATCTACAGACAATTTCAGGACTGTTCTCTTCTGTTTAATGGCTCGCATGAAAGGCGATTGTGCTGTTGTGTGATACGAAAAAAGCTGACAATCTTTTTGGGTTCACACAGGTTTGGTTTACAGTCGATCGAGATATTTGTTCAGAGAAAAGTTTGACAAAGATTTTCAGAGGTGGTGAGCTATATTATTGGTTTATTTTGAATATATCTTAAAATATTGAAAGTAATTAGATCAAATACTCAGCTATTGTAAACTTACAACAAAATATCTACAGTGATGTTAGCGAAGTGGTTTTTTGTCCAGTGCCTTTAAGCCTTGATTATACACTGACCTGAGGGGTTTGAGCACAGTCTCTTTGGCGTGAGAACAGCTGGATAAAACAGTATGTGAGGTGGAGGAAACAATTCATAGGCATTGAAATACTGTAGGTGACGCCGCGTCAACTGTCAGACTGTTCCTCATGTGTCTTAAAGATGTTACATTATATTTTATTGATTTACTTTACATTTATGATTTGCTTTTTAATTGACAAGGTATTGTCCAAGCAGACCACAAGTATTTTGTCTCTGTAAAACATTTTATAGCAATCATTGACATAAATGCTTAGGGCATCTTTTTGGGTATTGTTTGTGTTGTGGAAATACATGCCAAATGTTTTAAAGTAAGGCGAGCGGATTTGAGCAATTCTCATTTTCTCCATCAAAGTGTAGGGTGAGAAATGTCGATATCACACATAACTTAAGTTATGTACATGATATCGGAGAATTGGATCAAAAACAACCAGTTAAATACATATAATTATTACTAGCTTTATTTAGGGGCACCAGGGGAATAACTCCCAATGTTGGTCGTGCATATGACGTCACATTATCATCTTAATTGTCTCATTTATGATTAAGTAATCTCATTGTGTCCTTTTCAGTATTTAATTAGCTAATTAGTCCAATTCTCTTCATTAGAATCTGAAGGTAGTGTAGGCCTTTTACAAAATAGTGAACCAATTTCTGGAGTTAAAAGTACACATGTCACTTCAGACCACGATGGTTTTGTTGATTTAATGAAGTATACACAATTACAGCTGATATGAAATATGCAAATTGTCAAGAATAACATGAAGGAAACGTCTGTTCTTTCAAGATACATTGTAAAATGCTAGTCTAATGTGAGCTTAGCAAGGCCTTTGTCTATGGAATGGATTTGGATAGGCTGGAGGATCTGCATGGTTCAGCCTTGGTAAGAGAAGTATTCTTTGAGTGTAGGTTTTTAATAAAGCCAACAACTGTGAGTAGCAAGAGAGCAGATCATACAACCAGAATCAGCTTTGTGTGAATAGCTGTCCTTGGGTCTTGATGGTGTTGGATGGAGGCTTCTAGTCCACGAGGGGCTGGACCATGCGCAGCATCATGTGGCTGAACCAAGTCCTCCCAGGACCCACAGTCTAGGTGCCAAAACTCAGCAACTTCTTCAGGTTGAAGCTGGAGGCTATGTTTTGTGTTTTTAAAGGGTTGTGGAAGTCCTCTCAAACGTGGAGTGAGGTTTGAGGCCATCTAAGAGCCCAAAGCCCACTGGTGCCTGAGCCAGAGCCCGGGCAGAGCCTGGGAGTTATGGTCACTCCGTGGTTCCAAAGCAGACTGGTTTGTCTTCTCTGTGGGTCCTTGTAAGTCTTCACATCTGGTAGGATTCGTTGGGGAAGGTGTGCATGGCACTTATCTTAAGACCTTTCTTAACCCACAATAAAACCTGAACCACAATGATTTTACACACAGGTGGAGACAGAAGTTTATAATATGTCTCAAAATACAACAAAAATGTCTTTGATTGAGGAGAGGTAATTTTAATTTCTCCTACACAAGAGACAACTTTGAGGCCACAGGTTACAAGCACATACTTTTATCGAGTTGAGTAAAGCATTTACTTTGCATCTGTGGTTCTGTATGTGTGAGCTATAACCCAAATAAATGTGTACTTAAACACAGAACGGAACAAAAGTGGTCAGACACTGAATTATATCTTGAACAATGCGGTAAAACATGCCATGGTTGTGTGGAATACGACCTGTATATTTTGTGCTGTTATATCTGTATTACTGCTAATCCTTACCTGAAGAACTGAATGTATTTGTTCTGACCCACATTGTTACTTTACAATCTACTGTATGTCTTAAGCATGCATCATTATCATCTCAAGGGATGATGTCTCAAATCATATAAAAAGCTTTGTCTCCTTTTGTTAAATCTGGAAGGACTCAAAAATAAACCATGTTACAGGTGCAATCACTGCTACTTTGTCTCAACAGTAGCATTGGCTGATAAAACGGATATTTCAACAGACTCTCCAAATGAGTTGTAAAACAGCGGCAGTACTTTCAAAACGCTGCAGCTCATGACTAGAACCCAGAAGTCCAGTTCTCAGGTCTCTGCACTGGCTTCCTGAAGCTCAGAGAACAGACTTTTTAAGCAGCTCTGCTTGTGTTAGTACCATAGGAACCAATCCAGTCTAAGGAGCACAGGGACTGGTCTCCTCTTGGACCTCGGAGTCAGTAGTAATCATGGGGTGTCAGCGTATCTGACAGTCTGCCTGAAAATGTGAGACAGGCTTTTACTACAATATTCAAATCCAGGTTTAAAACAGCTCTGTTTAGCTGTGCATACAACTGAAGGATTGTACTGTATCTATCTGTTATAATTTCTGATGGAAATGACTGGGATGACTTTTTTTTTTCTTTTCTTGGTTTGTGAAGCACTTTGGGAACTTTCCTAGTTTATATTGAAACAAAACATTCAAATTGATTTGTTCTAAACTTTCAAAATACTTGCACATATAATAAATCCATACTGCCCCACGTTTTTTTATATGATGAAAGGTGAACATATCTAATCTCCAGTCTTTATATGAAGCTTCTTGAAAAGAGTTGAGTGGCAGAGTGTGTAAAAAAACAGCTTGCACAATCCGTCACCCGCTGCTCACATATTAGGACTTTTGAATGAATAAAATTAGCGGCAAGACGCAGACACCAAATCCTTTCTTTTGTGATTAAAAATAGTCAAACAGATTCTTTGCCTTTTTTATTCGAAGTGATGTTGAAAAAGAGGTGCTTGGCTTGTCCATTCATTCAGCCCGTTTCTCCGTCTGTCTTTGGTTGCATAAAGATTAACTGTGATTAAAAAAGAGAAAAAAATGAAAGCGTCCAGACACAAGAGGCAAAAGAAGACTAATCATATTTCCTTTCTTGAGTCATTTTCTCAGAGAATTTCTTGGTAATAATGGGTATTTGTAAGTGGCTGGGTCGGCTCTAATTACAGTCAATGGAGGCCCTACATTTTTTGCCCGCTTGCAGCTTGAAGTCCGTTTGGTGAGCTGTGCTCTGCTGTTCTCTTAAACGCTGGCTTGATTGACACAGCTGCGGGGAGTTGATTAAGACAGGCTGAGTAAGGCGTGGTCAAGCCTGGTGTGATAACGTAGGTAGTCTACCATCCTGAACCTCCGCTTCAGCTGCATGTTTGTGCCATTTCATTCTTTGTTTTAGTAAAAAACACGAACATTTGGAAATATATTTAAAAAATCCATTTTAATGTTAACACTTCCACTTCTATCCAGTGCCACTTCAAAAGCTTCTGATTTTAATTAAAATCAAGCCTAAAAAGAGGGATGGCAAAAATAAGGAACTGAGACATGATAAGCCAAGTCTGACATGACGAGCCATAATTAGATATACACAAGTCTAATAACACTGAAGCGGGAATGAGAGGCACAGAGCTGTCCGTGGTGCTGAGACCTCATCTCTGATGCTTTGTGAAGTCAGAGAAGAATAAGAGGCATTAGTGTTGCCTTCCCCACAAAGGTGTCTCTCATTAGAGGTGACCTCATGCCATTATGTCATTGCTGTTAACAGGGCCCAGCAATTTTGATTCGCAGAAGCAGAAGCAGAAGCAGGAGCAGGAGCAGGAGCAGACTTAATAGATATCTATGTGATAAAACATGGCTTGGCTGCTTGTTTTCAATGTTGTTCTGTTAGTGTCAATCCTTATACCAATAGGTTTCAGAGTGATAAAACATGACGACTGTTGCCATAGTGATTGACAATTATCTAATCTTTTGTATTTTTTTTCCTCCTAATTGTGTTCTCTTTTTTTCTCTCCCTGCTTCTGGGACACCTGTTGATGTGGGATCCAGTCACATGTAAGTAGATGTTTAAGACAAGATACAGCCATCTTACACATTATCCATGATTTAAACTGAATGCAATTTACTGATTGCAATACACCTGAATTTCTCTATCTATCTATATCTATGTGGGGCCTCTTATTAATGCATTCATATTTAACCAATGATGCCAATGGTATGTTATCAATAATTCTATTACCGTTAATAATATGTTATTTATCTTAAAATACTAAATATATTTATTACACAGTATTGCGTGGCAATGAAAGCAGCTCCTAAACAAACTCTTCAGAAATAGAACTATACCAAGAATATCATCACAACATAAACAGTTGTACTAAAGTGCTGAAACACATTCTTGAACTAGTTTGGCTCTACTGATGGATCAGCTGATTGTTGTCAGTAACAAACCAATGAGCATCTATCTGGATATCATCTCTAAAAGCTAACTTTGAAAGAGAGCAGTGTTTAATTACCTCCTGTCATATTTAGAAAATAAATATTGCCTAGTGAAAGAGTCATCTACAAAAACATGGAGACGATAGTTGAATGATAAGACTGGTCTGAGTCTAAGTCCGAGTAAAATATATTAGAGCAAAACGGATTCACACATTTTTACATGCTTTTATAGTTTAGTGTTGCATAATATAAATTAACAGGGCTGATCAGAGTCAAATTTAATGAATCAGTTTTAGTTCAGACAAATCCAACATGTTTTTGGTCATACAACCTGGTCACAGCAACACAAGAATACAAAGCACTCTATCATTAACTGTCACTACATTTGTGCGCAGGTTATTTCCATGGAGCGGTCAGGCAGCCACATCTTTCAGCTAACTGGACCAGGAGCTGACCGTGATCCCAGAGGTCTCTTCACTATTGACATTCACACAGGAGACGTGTCAGTCAGCCGCTCACTGGACCGAGAGGCCATCGACTCCTACCAGGTCAGAACAACAGCCTTTGTCTTCACCTGTCTGTTAGTGTATCTCTGAGTCCAAACCCCGCCTCTCTGACCACTGTCTCTTCACTCGACTTGGAGCAGGGAGAGGAATTAATACAAACACAAATTTATAGCATGTTTTTGGGAAGGATATTTATCAGTTTCAAGATAAGTTCCTCTGTGACTTCTATGTGGCGCCCTTAAAACCTAAGACTTTCTAATTATGAAGCAGGTTTCGACAAGTAAATATCAAAAGCACATTCCGCTGTCCATAAAAAAGATTTGAAATTAGTCTGTAATCTGCTATCAAATCTGGATCGTTTTTTTCAGAAGGGGGTCTAATTACTGCGGTTTTGAAGGCTTGTGGAAAATAGCCACTCTACAGAAGTGTTTTTCCTATTTAAGATCTCTATTATTAAGGGGGGAGTGTCTTTGAAGAGCCGAGCGGGGATTCGGTCTAAATTGCAACTTTCCACTAACTAATCATTATACATCTTTATTCTCTAAACAAATACATCATTGATTTACTTTTATATCATGATTACTCATCATTATCCAAGTCATATTGGACAAAATAGGACATAAAGTAATCAGGGATAATGCGTATCCCCATGTATTTAGATATCACACTCAGCTGCACAGCGCCTCACACAAATCCTCACCTGCAGCAATCAGGCACTGCCCGCATCAGCTTCATATCACGCAGAAGCTCCATCCAAGCAGCAGCTTCATTCACGTCGCAACCCTCCTCCTCCCCATCTCCACCTTGTTCCAGGCCACCTCCTTCATCCTTCTCCTAGCTACCACCACCAGGGTCTAGGCCCCGGGATTTCATCTCATAATCTCTTTCCCCTTCTGCAATCGTGCAGTGCTCTGCCGGGGTCTAAGCGCCAAATCCCAACCACATTCTGTTCAGCACAATACATGTAATCTTGAAAATATTGTTTTTAGTGTCTTTATGTGTAATTCATGCAGTGTCAGATTACCTGCCAACCAACATACAATTCTAATACCATGTTTTGCCTGTTCGAGTCTCTCCAGATTGAAATATAAGAATGAATGATTGACTCTTTATTGGTGGCAATAGTTTAGTTTTGTCAGGGCTATGTATTTTGTGGACCCACCAAGCAGTCTGATCTCAAAATGCATTGCAATAAGTGATTGACCAATGTGTTTACTTGCATATTGCTTTATTCCTTACATTTGTATAAAGCTTCTTTGATTAAATGTGGAAGTTTTTATTTTCTAAGGAAAGGACTTATTTGCTGCCAGTGCCTGGAGGGTTTGTCTATAACAAAACGTTTCCTCAAATATAAACAGCAAGTTGGAGGCAGTGGAAATCTTTAAGTGACTAGTAATTTGATTTTATCCTGTTTTTTGAAGCCAGACGAGTGCTGGGGTGTTCAGCGGGATGCAAGCTGTTGATAAGCTAAGTGGGTTTAAGAAAACTCAAAGAAATAAGTCACTTGGTAAATAACAGCAGATGTTAGGCGATATGTGGGAAGAAAATGGCACAAATCCTTAAGATGTTGTTTTCTTTGCATTTTGTATTATATACCTTGGGGGTACAAATGCCTGATTTAAGTTGTTCACATGCAGGATTATACAAATCATAGAACATGTTATTTACAAATATAGCTTGTTTGTGAAGCCACTTTAATGTTCTGTGTTTTTTTTTGTGTTTACTTTGGCAAAATTGGCAGAGAAAGGGACCGATTGAGCGAGAGAAATGGAAGGGATACAGATAAAAAGACTGATTTAATGCTGGGGACCTTTACATAGTTATTTATTTGAAAGTCTGAGACACAATAACTGACTTCCACTGCGCAGACTGGATGCAGTGTGGCAACAGATTTGGATAGATGTCCAAGGAAACAGACGCTGACTTGTATTTGTGATTTTATCCAAATGAAGTGTACTGCTATTAAAGTTAATTTTATCTGAAATATGGCAACCTCAGCTAAATAAATTGGACAGTGCTTTTTTCAGGCACACACAGTAAGTAGGCAGCAGTGGGTTGGTGTTAGGATTAGGGTTAGTGAAGCAGTAATACATTTTTGTGTCTAGTTGAGTTCTATCATTCATAATCAGTTGACCCTGACTCAACACGTGGTAAGTATTGTACCGTGTGAAGGCATATCTTTCCATTCAGACACTGACATCTCCATAGACGTCCTTTTGTCTTATCTTTGCTGCACTTAATGGGTTTTGAAGACGTTCTCATCCACTGGTTAATGTATCTATTAGTATTAGATAGCAATATGGCCTACGTGCAGGACTGTACAAGGACTCTACAAGGACTCCATGTTATGACTATGATGTGACTGTCTCTTTGTGACACGTATGTCTTTCCATGTGTGACGTGACAATGACTATATAAACTGTGTACTGCCTTTATTCTGTCTGAGAGAAAGAAACAAAGTAAACCAGTGGAACTTGAGAGAAACTTAAATAAACTTCCAGAGTTTGGCACACCAAAAAAAAAAAAAAAAAAAAAAAAAACTTTACAAAATTATTAAAAAACAAAGAAAATGTATGCATTAAACTCATAATCATCCAATCAATATCAGTGGATTTTATCCTCTATCCTGGGAAAAAATAAACAAACAAAAATAAATCAAAAATAAAAACAAACAAACACTATTGGACACACAAGAACTCAGCAGATTCAGTCAAAACACAGACAAAAACGAGCTGAGTCTCAAATTAGAAGCTAATTTCACTTTTATTACTCTATACTTTTATTCTAATGCTAATTGTTTACACTACACTTCACTTATTTCACTGTATTATTTTCACTTTTTAATCTTAGACTGTGTACTTTACTTTTACTATTCACTATAGTTTAAAACTATTCTAATCTATTTACAAATATGTTTGCATATTTGCTTCTATTGAGCCATATTCTTAAACATACATTTTAATCTAATACATCTCTCTGTGGTATTATACTCTCATTATCAGTTTGGAATGAATGTACATCTTTAATCAAATTGGAACTATCCTTACAAGAGCTAATCTATTTGAGCAGGTTTGGGGTTGGGGTCAGTTATTCTACAATGGTGTTTGTGCTGGAAACTTCTCAATATCTATATATCTACTATTGTGTTTTTGTGCTATACACAAATACATCAAAATGCTTTTGAATCTCTGTTGGTTGTAATCTATCTCATTAATCTAGGCATTAATCTAGACTACACTCATATGGACTTTTGCATTGTCAACATTCACTCATGTTTGAACACAAGTGAATTTGGAAGGTATCTAATAAAACTGTACATAAAACTGTAAGTAACTTTATCTACTTCTGAAGTAAATGCTTGTAAAATGGTCCCTTTACCATTTGATATTAGCACTGGCTACATATAATCTCTATTTTTGAAAGCATCTGTGGTTAATGCATTTATCTATCTCTATTTTTACACTATTGTGACTCCAAAGTTTGGCTGCAGTTTGAGCAAAGCATATTCCTAATTTGTGACTTCTGTCACTTTTAATATCTCTAAAATACTCTGATTCTAATATTATAGCTGATCTATCAAAAGGATAACATTGTAGGGTACTATTTTAACTCTTATGTGGAAATGTGTTTATGAAAAACAAAGGAAGTCAAATTCTACTCTTTTACTACTATTTAACATCTACTAAAACGCTACAATACTTATACTTTATCATTTTCAAAGTTTTTGTCTGTCAGATGTCTGAATACTTAACATGTATATTGCATTTGTTCACAGTTTCTGGTTGTAGCAATAGCATCGGCAATAGACGATTTTCATTGGCTGGTTCTTGTTCTGCAAATGGCTGTGTCCAATAGATCATCAGATGTCCAGAAGCTAGGGACAAACAAAAACAAAAGAAAGAATCATGAGTATCTCTCTCATTTAGCACTCATCAATGTATGATTTCAATAATATAAACATCACTCCCCAGTTTTCTCTCTCAGGTCCTCAGATCCTCAGATCCTCAGATCCTCAGATCCCCAGGTCCTCAGGGTCCTCAGGTCCTCAGATCCTCAGGGTCCCCTGAGGGTGAGTCTCAGTCGTCATCAGGTCAGGTCATATTTCGAGAGATGTCATCTTGGTCATCAGTAGGGTCCAAGCCATGGTTTTGGTCTCTCCAGATGCACATCAGGATCTCCAGATACAGTCTTTTCACTTGAAGCACATCAGGTCATTTGCGATGCACTTCTGGTCAATGGTGCAGTATCTCAGTTCCTGTACACAGCTTGTAATGCAGTAGTTACTCTCTATGGTTAAATCACTTTGATTCTACTTTAACACAATTTCTATTCATGCTGTTGCTAATGTCCCTCAGACAAAAAGCAAGCGCAATGATTCAGTTTACTTCTCTAATTTGTGTTTTTATCAGATCTAATTCTAATCAATGTAATTACTTCACACAGTACAAAATCAACAAATCAAAAGTGTCAGGACAGAGGTCAATTATGTCCATGACAATATAGAATTCAAATGAACATTTCTGGTCTCAAAAAATACTGATTCAAGTGATAGACAATTAAAAATATTTGTTCACGTTGGAGTAAACTTTTAAAATGCTTTTTTCTCATGTTCTGCTTTTTCATGTATCTATATGTAAATGTGAATGTGTGAGTGTATGTGTGTGTATGTGTGTGTGTGTGTGTATGTGAATTTTGGGGTTGTGTCTCCAGACTCCTCGAACCACCTGCAGGTGTCAAAGGTCACACTGTGGTGATGCAAACCAACTGGACACACTTTCAACTGCCTCTAGGTCTCTACCTGACGCTCCACCCATCACGTCTCCAGATACCTCTCTTTTATGGCCCCGGTCTCTCTCACACCCACTCAGCTCTGCAGTGGCGTGGGGAGGGGCAAGGAGGTGGCATTTCCCTTTGCTCTTTGATCTGTGACCTGTGGCTGGGTGGGCGTTGCGCTGTCCAGTGTCCAGCAGTGACCTCTCGTACAGTGAGGCAGAGTCTGAAAAACAATCCTTGAGACGGCCAATTTAAAAACAACAGATATGTGAATGAGATTGTTTTTCTCCCTAAAGTCAAAACAATTTTGGAGCGCTCTGGGTTTTCCCAAGCGCTATGTAAATAAAAGATTACTTATTATCTTACTAATGATGACATTTTTAAGACCAGAAACTCTTAATATAAAAAACAAGACTCAAATCTAAAAAACCTTTAAACTTTAAAATATGTGTACTTTTGTACTGTGTTTAATTATCTTGCACATTTCAGACCAGGCTCCTCTGCTGTGGCATCAGCAGGAGCAAGGTCAGGCGTGTAGTCAAAACAAAAACAAAAAAAGTCGCCACTTGCATGTGAATTGGGTAGTTTAACTTAATAATATAATACTTTTACAGCCTAATTCCCTCTTTCTTTTTAGACGAAGTCTATAATCAATAATCACTTTTAACACAGATTCTAATTTAAATGTTTGAAAAATGGCTTTTGTAACTAAAATAAAAACATAAAAAAATTCTCACAAACAGCTATGAAATATATCAGAGATACAATAATGGACTCACAAATAAGCAGCAGATTTAAAAAGAAAAGCAAAGCTTTAGCACTAATATTTGGGTTTCAAAAAACATAATATTCAAAACTTATTCACTAATGGTGTTTAAAAACGTTTAACTGTGTCATAACACAATGTTCAAATGGCAAATTTCGCAAATTTAAAAACTTAATAAAAGCCAAAATCCTAAAAGCAGTAGCTTTGCTCTGATTCAGAGCCAGAGCAGCAAAGATAGAGCGGCGCACACACACAAGCAGAAAGTAGTGTTTTAGCAAAAATGCAAAAACAGAAAGAAGAATAACTTTCAAGATTACTTTGTTAAGCGAATATAACTGATGTTCTTTATACTTTTGTCATCCAAGTCTAGAAGTGATCACTTTCCACACTAGTAACAAAAGGCACTCTTACTTTAACGTACGCTTCTATTTTATCGAGGTAGCAAACTAGTTTAAACTCAAAATCTCTTTCTAAAAAACAAAAACAACCTGTTGGATACAACCCTCTCATAGCTTAACTGTAGATATAACTCGGCAAAAAATGTAAATAACTCACGAAAGCTCTCATAGCTCAACTTTAGATAAAACTCTGCATTCTCCGGTGAACTCTGTTCACTCCAAAAACAAAAACTCCCTTTTTCTGTATGTAATTTAAACCGTGATCACTGAAATATAACAGATGTTATTGCTTCAACTTTTGTCACTCATTAAACTTGAAATTGGCCAATTTCAAGACTTTTGCAACAAAGGTCTCTGCACTCGTTTTTCCTCCCTTTTTATTTATTTTTTATTTTTACACCATGGTTTCTCTCAAAGGGACTTTAACCCTGAAGCTTCTTCTCAAAGGGACTTCAACCCCGAGGCTTTTCTCAAAGGGACTTTAACCCCGAAAACGTTTTCTCAAAGGGACTCGAACCCTGAAGCTTCTTCTCAAAGGGACTCTAACCCCGAGACTTCTCAAATACAATTTAGAGAGTTTGACAGACCCCAAAAACAGACCAAAATTTAGCTAATATCCAATTATGCAGACTTTACATATAAAAAGGTGTCTGCTTACCTTATTCTTGTCAAACCGGTTCCAAGGACTGTCCGAGAGGTCTGCCAACCTCTTTTCCTCGTCGGAATATTCAATTTAAAAAACACAAAACAGAGAAAGTGAGGGAGCAAGAGCAAGCCCATCCAAAAGCGAGCCCTTTCAGCGTCCACTGGGATTTCTCCCCTTCCAGATAACGTGCTGTTGCTCCCACACGCCGAAAAAAAGAAACAGAGGAAATTCCCTCAAAACAATCCAGAGAATGGCACACACGGAGCCGCGCATCCTCCACCAAATCTGTTAGGATTCAGCAGACAGAGACGGATCGTGGTGTGCCAAACTCTGGAAGTTTATTTAAGTTTCTCTCAAGTTCCACTGGTTTACTCTGTTTCTTTCTCTCAGACAGAATAAAGGCAGTACACAGTTTATATAGTCATTGTCACGTCACACATGGAAAGACATACGTGTCACAAAGAGACAGTCACATCATAGTCATAACATGGAGTCCTTGTAGAGTCCTTGTACAGTCCTGCACGTAGGCCATATTGCTATCTAATACTAATATATCCTTGCTCGTATCATACATAGAGCAAAGATAAGAAAGGCTGTAACTGCAAAACCAGTTTCAACAATGAGAAACAAATAGTAGAGGATGTAAATAAAGTATGGTAAGTAAAGTCAAAAAAAAGTAAATAAGACTTTGTTGATCCCACAGTGTGAGTCCAGTCCAGTTTGGTGTTGAACTTCCAGGCTCTTGTGTGACTGCGCTCTCTCTACACCCCTTCCCTGGATGTTCTTTGGGGGTGGAGCAGGAGAGTGGCATTCGGGGAAATCCACCGCCAACTCCACCCTTTCACAAAGTCCTGTGTTATGGTGCTTTCAGACCGGATCCTGCGTTGCGTCGGGTTTCAATGCAAAGTCTATGGTGGCGTGCGTTCGACCGTCACAACGCACGGACCTCTCGGCACGCACGAACGGACTGTTCAATAATGACGCACGGACTTGGCGGGAAAGTGAAAAGGGAGGAGCAGGAGCGAAAAATCAACGCCCACAGGAGATGGATTCTGCTCATCCTTTCCTTGGGACGTTCGTGCGACAACCAATCAGAGGGCAGCAAAGTGGTCACGGGGACATTAGCGGACTGAGCGAGCAGACTGAAAATACTCGTAAACAGCCAAAACAGGACCCACACCAGACTTCACCAGAACTCAAACCAGGGTTGACAATGGGGGACTCTGTGCTTGTGAAAATATGCGTTGTCATGCTCCCGTGACCTTATGCAACTGCTTCAAGTGTGTTCGCCGATGCGGAAATTCCGTTCAATAATATGAAAAAACGTATGGCGCACCACTGTGAACACATACTGCTGTTATATAAAGCCCGTGGAATGTCTGTGAGCAAAGACACGCTGCAAAGCTGCATATTGGAGAAGATCTGTACACAAGAAGCCGCTAGCATAGCTCCGTTAGCATCAGAGCCGGCCGGCTACTTCCGGTACTTCCGGCTCGCGCAGGACGCTCTGGTGTGAAGTCCTCTGCGTCTGAAAACTAGAGAATGCACGTCTGGTGAGCGGGGCTTCAGTGTTTCAGCGTTGGCGGTCTGAAAGCATCATTAGTCCTCTGTACTCAGCGTAGTCGTCCTCGGTGATGAGTCTGATGAAGGCAGAGTTGTAGGAACTTTTGTTGGAAGTGTGTGTGAAGTCTGCAGTGTAGAGGGTGAGAAAAAGAAAAAAAAGACAAATAAAGCAATGAGAAGCATTAGTTTGTAGTCAGTAAATTTCTCTTGAAGGTGCAGAGTTGACTGGGGGCTGATATCAAACCCTGTACAAGTCCCAGTGCAGAGATAAGCATGATTTATTACAACAGTGTTGGGCATACTCCATTGTTATCCCGTACTAGCCTCCTAAAGGAAACTGAATCCACTTGAAATCTCCTATCTTTTGTCAGCCGCTTGTTTCACTGTTGGCCTTACTGCCATTTTCTAGCACCGATACAACTTTTAATATCTTTTATGATCCATTTTGAACCAATCCCAGTAAAAGGGACTGCGAGCAATTTTCTCTTTAAATTATTTTAAAGGGAACATTTTACACAATGGGCTCAATTATGTTATTTAACAGAGCAGTGTTTTACCCTGAATTAAGGAAGTAACTAACTGCAGAACAAATTTGAGAAAACGATGTTGCTGTTGGTTATGTCTGCCAGTAATTGGTCTCATTACATCAGCTAAAAGATCCAATCAGGCTGTCGGCTTGAATGATGCCATAGAATCAATAACCAGTCCAACAAATGTGTCGGGACGGTCCCTGATATTAACAATTGCATCGACTGTGTTTTAGATTGTTGTGAATCTTGTAAGAAGCAATTTGAAATATGTCTATCCTGCGCTTGCATTTAGCAATTCAGAAGGTGACAGTAGACACAGATGATTGAATGCACGTCACCCCTCCAGAGCTGCTTATTTATTACAAAAGTTTTATGTCATTGTCAGACATGAAACAATACATGCATGCAAGATAAATGTTGTCTATCTATTTCAATCAAATAAGGCTCCCCAAACAATGAAGTAGTAAAGAAGGGACAGCATATCTCAACAATAATAATACATGATTCTAAAGTTACAATGTGGTTCGAGGATTATCTGAGAAGATGGATGATAAGAGCACTGTGGTCCATGTTTTTCAGAGTTCTTTCGAGAATTGTTTAACATAAACTCATTTAGTAAATCTTAATTGCAGCCTTCCATTCTTGATTGTATAGTACTGACAGTAATGACTGAATTCTGAATGTGTGTATCATCCTCCCATAAGTAAAATGAGAGTATTGTTTTGAAAGGAAGCTGTTTTGTATGACTGTTCTCGTTTGAAACATGAAGACATTTTAGAATAATGTTTTTAGAATAATGTTTCCTGTTATATCCATTTGTATGGATCTGCTTCATGGTATTGCAGCATAGACCTAGATATCTGTTTATTCATAAGAAAACTAGTGTCAGAGGGGTCATCTCCAGACAAAATGTGCAAATCCTAAGAAGGCTATTATGGCGAGCACCGAGGCAGACAAAACAAACCCGTTAAACGTAAATATTTTCCACGGATGAAAAAACAGCTGGGCCACATGCTCACAAGGATTTAATGTCAAACATTATTTTCTTATTAAGCTCAATTAGGGTGAAAATGAATGTTAATGAGATGGAAAATGGAACGAAGAGGGTTGGGGGTGGTGGTCAGGCGACAGTGATATAAACAAGCTTAATTGATTTAGAACAGAGCTAAGCTAGAACATGGTGTGATAAATAACAGCCTGCTTTACATAGGTAAACAATCACCTGGGGCTGAAGGTCAGGCCAAGTGTGTGTGTCGCTCTCTAAATGTATTCTGCACATATTCACCGCCAGGTTTTAAACAAACGACTATGACATTTTATTATTTAACCTTAATCCATAAAAAAATATTGCTCAATTCCTGCCATATCATTCAAGTAATTTAGTAAAAGTAATAACAAATAAATAATAAAATCCATATTCTGAAATCCACCTTTAGGTGACACAGTATCAAAGTGTTGTAAATTGTATTATCTATACATATTTAAAGATATACCACTAGAAAACTTTGCTCAACATTCTGTCAGTGTGTGTGAGTTGAATGTGGGTTGTGAACAGATACCAAAGGAAGCTCAAAAACAACCAAATGCCATGCCAGCTAAGGACAAACAGAATACAGAACATTTTGTGTTGAATAATGTGCACGACTCTGAAAATGAAAATTTTGAATTATCTGCTTTGACCTTCTCTTCAACCGATCAGATAATTGCATTTATCTAACATTTCTCCATTACTTTCAGCCAGAGGCCTTCGTTAGATTCACGACTCAATTTTAGTTCAGTTTTCCATGAATTAATCTGGGGTAAACAGGTTATTGTGGTGCTAATTTTGAATGCATGATACATCATAAGAAAAGTTTAGAAATTCCTTTTTATATAAGGTTGGCTTTTTCATGTTTTGGGCAGAAAGTGGAATCCCTCCCCCACTGTGATGCTCAACGTCGGCCGATCTGAAAGTCTCAGCTCCATATATTTACTGTGTCAGACCGCTCTGACACACAGAACACTATACGACCCATCACGGTCTCAATACTGACAGCTGTGTAGACTTTTCGATTTTTTAGAGAGCCATCAAGTTTCATTTTTGCCAAGGTCTTCAAAACCACTTTGCCAGCTTGTCTAGCAAGTGAAAGCATGTTTTCAATATCTACCCATTTCTGCCATCGCTGTCTGGTTGACGCTGTACCCCTCCTAGTAACAATCCAGTTTGTGATTATATTCTCATCATGATTGTTTCTGGTCGTTGGCACCGTTCCTAAACCAAATCTTTTCGAGGCCTATTTTAATGTGGTAAATTGAATAATCAAAAAGTTGCTCATTCCAATGAGTGAATGTATTCAATATGCTTTCCTGTGTCGATGCTAACATCAAAGCTGCTTCTGAAGGGACAACATTTTATGTTGAAGCGTTTTTAAAGGAGCAATATGTACAGTAAAAGCCTGGCCAAAAGTGGTACTGAAACCTCTCCCACTCACCCTGACTAAGGTTGCCAGATATGCAGACGAATCCAGCTGGGATCATAATAGCTGAATGACAAAGAGTTTTGTCAACAACAAATCTATAAACGACACCATTTTCGGATAGAAATTCTCGTTTTATTCATTGTTTAGTCGTTAAAGGTTTGAGAATCAAAACAAGACCTGTTTTAGTTCTGTGGCCACATGGTACTTTACCAGTGAGATTAGCTCGACGCGGTAAATTCTGGCAACTCGGATCACAGACTTTCTGATTAGAAAAACGGTGGAGAGTGGGACATCGAAATGTAAACAATATGACAATTTTGGGGCTGTAAAACTAATTTTGACGTTCAAATATCTCTGAACTATTGTTATCAGTTAAAGAAGTATTGAAAAAGAGCATGGTTTATTAATGCCTTTTGACAGATCAGGGCCATTTAATGTCATGACATGAAAATCTTATATATTGCAACTTTACCAATGTGGACGTTTGGGGGTTTGAAAATCTAACTTTACAACATTAACAAGCCCCACTTGCAGCCACAAGCCGTTTCAGTGGTGGTGCATGATCACAGTGCTGATAAAAAACAGTGTTTTAGTTTTTGGGAATTGGCTTTAAATTCACTGCAGTTTTGATATATCTCACTTTGCATATAATGGGTGTTCTATATAAGTTTTACTTTGTAAGCAGATGGACTTTTGAATAATATTCTTATTTTCCAATGTTTTCCTTTTCAGACTTCTTTTAAGCAAAGCAACATTTAAAATGTGTACCACAAACACTTTATGTTCCAATGTAGACATTTCTAAGGGTGTATTCAGACCAGAAAAGTCCTTTTTTCTGCTTGCTTGGTCCGAACCAAAAGCGGAGCAAACATTTTTCTTTTGCTCCGGTTTGTATTCAGACTGTACTTTTTGCAAGTGAACTTTTTTTATAAACATATCGAAGCGTGTGATGATCGGCGCTCCTATTGGACAGCGAGAGCTCACGGAGAATAGATGCGGAACCGAAGGAAAACATTGAGCTCGTATGTGCTGCATGTCTGCTCTGCCTATGTTTGCTCCAAAACCACCTTCAACATCAACAGCAGCTGCTCATTAGACACAGGCGAAACGCTTTGTTTTAAATATTGGAACAGCGTCGGCGAATGCGTGAGGAGAAAGCCGAAGGAGACTGTGCGCTACGTGCCCTGTCCATGGACAAGGCACGTAATAATAACGGCCCTGTCCCACAATTTACTGACAGCAGCATTGTGGATAAACAGACGACGGAGGATCAGGTATGAACCCAAGAACACAATTCACTACATGATACGGGATATTGCTTTTTGAGACGTGAGTCAAACACGTGAGGCTTTTAATAATGCAAATGATTTGAAGATGCTGCCATTAACATCACTGTATACTGTGACAAGTTTTAACTCCAATAGCCTCTTCGTTGCTCCAGGTCTGCCTACGGCTTGTTGTTGTGTAGCATGCGTTAGCAGCTGTGACGCGTGGCTAATTCTGGCTGTCTGCGGTGGCTTGTTAAGCCCAAAAAATGCGCACGTATCCTGGAGTTGTGTCGGATCGACACCAGTTGTATTCAGACCTGAATCGACTTGAACCAGAGTTCGTGGGTCTTGGTCCGGTTCTTTGGTCCGGACAAGGATTTGTTTGTGTGTATTCAGACCTGCATAAAAGATTCGGATCAGAGTTCCAAACGAATCCTGGTCCGTTTAAAGTGAACCAAATGTGCAGGTCTGAATACACCCTAAAGGAATGCGTACAATTTCATATACAAAAATGGCTTCAGTGTTTATAATAGTAGTGCATTCAAGGAATCAGAAAGTATAATCACGTCATCATCCTTTCCACTTTACTGTTCATATTTCATCCAAAACAGCTGTTATATTTTTTCCTAATCCTTGCTTTACACACTGCATGCAGAATAATAATGCTAGTTAAAGCATTTCACTGTTGTTTCCCGCAGATATTAAATTCTTAAGTGTGTAAGCAGTAAACGCTTGGGGCTTTTCTCATTTTTGCAGACACACTCCATTTATTAATTTAGCAAGTTTGCTAGAATGACTGTGTTGTAGTGTAGTGTAGCAGCGCACAGCTTTGGGTTCTTTGTTCAAGTATATTTCTGTCCTTCGTAATGCCCCACTGACTCTCTCTGACATCAGGGTAATGGGCAAAATATTATCCAACCCACTAAAACAAATGTACGAATGCAATAAAGTTATTTAAATATGTGTATGTTGTAGTTATAATGCATTATAATGTGGATCAGGGCAAAGAAAATCATGGTCTAATGTGTGAAACACAAGGGTCAAATACAGAGATCCACAACCTTTAACGCAGTTTAAACTAAACACACGTCAATCTAAAGCTTTGCATTAGTCCATATGCTGCTTTGCTCTTGTAGTAAGACACTTTACTCTATTCGGGTAGTATTATTATTTTTACAAAGAGCAGACGCTTGGTTCTAGATTTTTAGTCTTAACTGAGCCTTTACAGTAATACATGTTTTGAGAACTGTATGAGAAAAGCACTATATACAGTCGGAGACACAGCACAGACCTGATGACTCAACCAGGTCTGCCGTCAACAAGGGCAAAGTTGACCCCCAATCACCCCCAACTATTCACACATACACCAGACTCATTCTAGGCAACGTGAGTGAAGTGTCTTGCCTAAGTAGACAATAGCAGTTTGGCACTTTACAGCCACAGCCGCTCCACTGTGGCACATGATGTTCCCAGAGGTCTCCCATCACAGTACACGCCCTTGACATTGACATGAGGCTTTTTCACTCCACTATTTGTCAGTTTCAGAGTCAATATCTGAAAAAACCCGTTGTGATCGAGATAAAGAGAGAAAAGAAATGCTAAGAAACAAATGTATGTATGTACAGTATGTATGATTGTACAAAAGGTGCCCTTTTGCATGCTACATCAACTGATGATAATAATTGCACTGCACTTATAACAAATGTGACTAAAATAATTGTGAATTTTTATCCCAATCTTAGTTTTTAAATATTACAGTATGCTATAGTATACGATAGTTTTCCTGCAGCTGCATTGGAAGCAGCCTGAAGCACAGTGGAAAGCCTCATTTACAGTACAGATGTGACTTTTCATAGAGGGCACAGCCGCAGACAGGTGAAGCCCGTTGTCCAAATCTCTCTCCAGTTTTCTGCTTGACTGGACTGTAATTTCCTGGGCTTTGGAGAGCAGGATACGCTGGTCTGCACACAGGAAAACGCCCGATGTGCTCTTAGCCCCTGTATGTTGGCCAGAGATAAAGGGCACACCCAGGCAGCCCATAGGACACCAACATTTCCCACCAAACAAACCTGCAATAATGACTCTAACCTCCAAGAAATAGGACTGCAACATTTCTTCGTCTCACTGTCACACTCCATCACTCCTCGCTGACTATGCCTCGCTCAAATATTTGCCAGTTTTCTTTAATATGTGTCATGTTTACGTGGCCTCCTCTATCATACCATGCCCTTGTTTGTTTTGCAATAAGCTAAAACAAACATGTTAAAAGTAGTTAAATGTATCAAAACTCTTTTGAACTGTTTGGTCCAAGTTTTGAATTGTTGAGTTGTAGTAACATAAAGTGGTAAATTTTTTAGACAATTCTGCGGATAAGAGTGGACACATTTAATATATAAACAAATCATAAACTCCTCATAAGTATGGATCATCCACAGGTGATTACATTTTAATCCCTTTCCTCAGTCACGACCCCAACATTCTTGAGTGTGGAGAACCTACTTCCTCCCAAAGTCCCTTCAGTCACGCTTTAGCAGCTTGGCAAAAAATCTGATGAAAATGCCTATGGCCTGTTGCTCACCCTAGGGCATTGTGGGGCGACTAATTCCCCCTGTCCACCTCCTGCTGCACACATGGCACAGCCCATAATGCATTGCGTTTCATACTGGAGCAGATCCGCTTTCAGCAGCCCTCACCAGAGACCGTCATTCTGCCAGAAATACACAGCTACAATGACCGCCACTGACCACAGAAGTCACGGAGTGCTGTAAAATGGGTCAGGGCACTTTACCTGGGGAAGAGAAAGTAATTACAGTAAGAAGAGACAAATGTACTGCTATTTATACCACAGACAAAGCGAACATGATCCATAAAGAGAAAGTATGATGTGGTTATTTATGATTACACTGTTCATGATGATTACATGTGTATTATAATTAGTTTCACCAATATGTAATCAGTCCCCAATAAGTCACACATTGTCTATGACTGATGATTGGCTGGTGCAGATGTAATCCACCCTGATTCACTTTTGTTTTTTAAAAAGCTGTTCAACTTTGTGACAGATGGGAATAGCAATGTTGGGTGTGTTCATACTTTGTCCCAAGTGAACCCCTCTGCAGCAGTTGGGGCAAATTCTGCTTGATTTGTATGTCATATGTGACATTATGAGAACTGTGCATTTTGAACTTTCTGCCATACACATCACACTTCCCCCCAGCTCGTTTCACTGTTAGGCAATGAACCTAGCTTTGAAATGTAGGTTTACATGTGTACATATATTTTCTGTTTCACCACTAGACACTATTGGTGTGTGTAAAAGGAACCAAAAGGGATCCCTGAACATGAATGTCTCATACATGGCAAAACATACATCCATACTGTATGTATCCACTAGTCACACATGTGCATAGTTAACCTAACTCCACTATGCATCCAATGTTGATGATCAACATCATCAGTGAGAACAGAGCTGGTTTGTTACTGTATCACATAAACCCGGTGAGAAATGATTTAAATATAGCATAAAAGAGACAGCTTCTATTTTGCACAACGATCCATCAGGGTGAGATGTGGATTTTAGATGTAGACTTTTATTCTATTAGAGCAGAAGGTGAGCTGGATGAAATAATATTTTTGTGTTGCTATACTTAAAACCATGCTCTTTGCTGACCTCCCATCTTCCTTATCAGCTTCGTCGCCAACAGAACATCTAATAATAACTAAGGTGACATTTTTTAGCTTCCTTCTTTTCATATAAAAAGGAACATTTCATAGAGATGTCTTCATGCACTGCATTGTTGAAAGTGCACTTTCCAAGGGTTATGGAAGGAGCTCGTAATCTACTGTATATGAATGAAGCAATGATCAAAAAAATTAAAAATAAACATTATTTAAATACCTTGTTTAAATGTTGAAAGTTTCAATTCTTTCAATTCTATAACTGGATATAATCAACCCAGAAAGGTTGTGATCAGCCGAACTGATTGTGATTGATTCCTCCTTTATAAAATCCCAAACGACAAACAACTTGAACGGTTTATTTATTCTAAAAAACACAAAAAAAAGGGAAATTTCCCATTGGTAATCTAACAAAACGGCAAAAAAAAAACACGTGCTGTTTAGCTGTGCATACAACTGTTTTTAACCTGAAGGATTTTATAAATACTTTTTTTGTATGCATTGTAGCTATTTATTATTTTAATCCCATGAGTGTTTTGAATGTTGTAAGGTTTTTAATTACTCGTGATTTAATTTAGTTTTTAATTTTTTTTTATGTATATGATAGATTTTAATGTCTATGATTTGCTTGATATGATATGGGTTGTGAGGCGCTTTGTGTTGCCTTGTGTAGGAAAGGTGCTATACAAATAAAAGTTGATTGATTGAAGTTGATAACGTTGCCGCGCACAGAAACATGCCCATAACTCAAAAAATATTTATCCCAGGTATAATGTTTTGAGGGAGGGTTACTTTAGAGACTTGAATGATTAAACAATTATTTACATGTTTGGGGGAAAAATTATTCAAAATATATGAAAATTACCTCTTTCTGGGATGGTTTGCGTAATCCATGTTTTCACTCGGAAGGGACTGGAAGCTGATGATGTCACGTGACAGGAAGCACCAGGAACCATAATTTTTTAAAACTATAACTTTGTCTAAGTTGAAAGAGGAAAAACCTGCATCAATACCTTTGATTTTTTTTTCTGTGAGTAGAAAATGACAACGATAAACTTCGGCAACTATAGTTGCTGGTGGGGCCAAATTGGTTGGATTAAACTTTCTTTGGTGCTACTGGCTGGTCTCTGAGAACCGAAGTGCCACAGACAGCTTGTTTATTTATGTCTATAGCCTCCTTTTGAAAACATGAAGGTCCAGGAATATGCAGGCATGAAAGAGGACTTATTATCCCTGTTTTCCCCTTTTTCCCTGTGCTTACAGAGTGGAGATGATTTTTATTGTAGAAACTGAAAGGTTGGAGAGAAAAGAAATCTGATTTACACAGTAACACAGGAATTTTAGGGAGAAGCCGTTGACGCTTGGGTGGACATACACAGATTTTGCCTTCATAGCGACCTGCTCACCGCATACAGGGATACTCTGACATGAAGCATGCACTTATTCTGGCAATGTTTCAAACCAAATGGATTGTCCTCAAGGCTTGCATTCTACATTATTCATATAAGAGAAAATAGTTTTTTTCAACAGTTGCACACAAAAACAAAAGTAAATGACCAGTTTGACGGCTGGTAATCAAGATGCATATGGCATGTAAATGACTCCATGGAGCAGAACTGCGGGCTTTAACATAATGTGCATTTTCTTTTAGAAACCATACTCAATAAACTATATTGCATTTGAACTGACCCCAAAATATATGTCACTGCTAACTCTTTTCATAGAGATTCCAGACGAGTTTTGTGCAGAATGAGGTGGGTGCAGGGAGAGAGCAGCACGGGCTGATAACAGCCGAGCCACATGAGTGTTCCTACGGTCTCTCTGGGACCTTAAAAAAGCACTGGGCTGCCTTTGAATTCTGCTCTCCGCCAAAGGGAGGACTACTTGAATGGCTCGGGAAGAGATGAATGCTGAGTGAATGTGAAATGAGGCGATGGAAGGAATCAGAGAGGCTCCTGTATCTGCATTAGTCTTTTCAGCACAGGCTCTTCACTTTCTCCTTTCTTATGTGCCACATCACACCTCTGCCTATATTCTCCTCTGTAATCAACCCTGCCACTCATACAGATACAATGGTCTTTTTGGGTCCCAAAGACCCATGAGCTATTTTTTCCACATAGATTATTTCAACATTTCATGGTTTGGTTGCTTTTGTTCACAAAGATTCTATATATTCGGGAACTTGGTCCAGGGATCATATGCAAAGAGAGCTTGGTCTCAAGTCTATGTGTAAAGCGGTACATCAGTTTTACCACAAATCTGGATCGCGGAATGACTGCATCTTCATATATCATATCGTAAGATACAGGTCTTTAAACAATATTTGTAAAATTAAACTTGTGTTCAGATACCAATACAAAAATCTCAGCCATTATTTTAACATAGATTACAAACACTGGTAAATGTTGAACTACTACTTGCGTCTGTAATAAATCACCAAACAACATCATGTAAAGTTTGTGTCACAGACTTACCAGTTTTAGAGTGTCAACAGGGTAATTGGAAAGATTTTAATTTAGGCTACTTACTTCTTCACTTTCTTCACTTCTCAACCCACTCATTCAAATTGCAAAGTCTCAAGACTAAAAATAAAATAAAACTTTTTTTTTTTTTTTTTTTTGCTTTCCCATTGACCAATCAAATCATTCAATTATTCTATAGTAAATTAGCAGTGCGGCCACAATTGACAGGTTATATGATAATGCATGGAAGATTATTACAGTCTTGCACACATTTGCACACGCACACAGTTTGACTTTCCGACACAGCAGGACTGAGCTGTAATGAGGACATTAGCTGAGAGGCGCTGTGCATCAGATCATTTAAATGGAAGATCACACCAACAGCACAGCTATAACCTCTTTGCCAGCCGGCTGGGAGCTCTGAATCAAACACATGTCATGCTCACAGCACAGCAACTATAAAAGCACCTTAGATTGAATCACTTTCTTCACTTATGGAAACGAATAGATTTCGTTCTTATGTTTATAGAGAAAACACTGGATTTGCACAGAACTGTATACTCATGTCCCATATTAATTAATTCCCAACATATGTCACACTCAGTTGCTTTATTTCTTGGAATATATTATTTTTCTAGAACTGGAGATCAGCAGCGCTTGGACATAAGTGGCGCATGGACAAGTGTTTGTCAGCACGCGTCACTGGCAAAGAGTCAGAGATGATCCAGAGAGGTCCATGGTGTTATCCCTCAGGCAAAGAAAAATGAGATGGTGTATGAAGCCATTAAGTCTATAACACTGAAAACACCAGATGCATTTGTGCCATTACTGCTTCATGGTCTTGCATAGGAGAGGGCGAAGCCAGGGAGCGGGCTGACCCATGTGAAAGGCAGATAAGACCAGGCTGGTAATGTGATGCTTCTGATAACAAAAATACTTCCTCCCTGTATCGGGTGAACCCTTGGCTTTATTCCATAACTAATGAAGGAAGTGGGGTGTTTCGATGTGACTCTGAACACGGTTAGCACTGGCTCCATTTAGATTTCTGGGGCAAGATACAAAGGATAATTGTGTAGACATTATCGTGACCAAAGAGCTCAAGTGTGTAAATGCATCTGCAGACAGTACAATGTCAATTAACTTTTTAAAATCAGAATCCAGATCAATGGCAAAGTTAATGTGGAAAAAAATGTCCAGATAAGACTCTTGAGAGGTGGTACAAGCTTAATTGGATTGTGCGCAAGCTTTAATGCATTTTAGATGAGATGTCCTAGTGCATGCACCTAAACTATGCTAATAGCGAAAGTTACATTATTTACACAGTTAATGACTCTGTTTGAAGTTTCTTGTTTTATTCCCAGCACCTGTTAGTTGTACCCTTACCCTAATTCAACTGGAACAATAAGTAATTTAATAATTGGTGTAATTAGTGTTAATGACAGTACAGACAATCTAATTAGAATGTGTTTAACAGCAATTTCATTAAAAAGAAAACTATAGAAACACAAGCTAATTCTCTAATTAACTGTCGTGTTTAAAATATCTTGGCAGAAGTCCCGGTATGAAATGGAAAAGTAAATAGAAAAGTGCAAAAACAACTGTATGTGTTGTATTTTGAATTTAATAATTCTCTCTTTTACTCCAGTTTTCCATAACTCAAAATCAAGATTAAAAAATAAATTTAAAAAAATGCAATAACAGACAAACCTATGACAATAATAAAATAATCAACATAGAAACAGAAGGACCAGGAAAGACTGGACATGCGACAAGAAAAGAAAGGGAACATTGAGGTGTGTGTGTGTGTGTGTGTGTGTGTGCACGCGTATACAGTATGTAAGTGTACGTACTGTATCTGGGGAGGAAGGATTAGCGATATTATCTATTGTTGTATATTTTTTATTTACAGCACATTTTTGCAGACCAAGGTCACCCAAAGCGCTTTACAATGTTCAGCAGTCAGATATTGTTCCATTCACCCCATGCACACACAGTGATGACGGAACTCGCTACATTCATTCCAATTGTACATGTTTTTAATGGTAGGGGAAACCGGAGCTCCTGGAGGAAACCAGAGCAGACACGGGGAGAACATGCAAACTCCACCAGAGAGACCCTGTTCCGACCGGGATTCAAACCCAGGATAGGATATTGCTCACATACAGAATTCCCTATGGCTCAAACAGTTCTCTTGGGACTTGATGCTGTTTTAAATGGCACTACTGAAGTGGACCCTATACATCCATACACACGCCTATACTTTTCTCAAGTTTTGGGGTCAAAGTCATAAAAAAAAAAACCTAATCTGAAACGCAACTATGCTTTTGTGTATCTGGTAAATAGCAATTATATTAGGGTACTACACAAACTGTACCGCTCTGGTTAATAGATCATTTATTTCCAATGTAGATGACTTTATTTCCCTCCTGAATCCATGCTAACCTTGGCTCCAGTGCAAACATTGCCATTAGCAGAGCAAAAATGAAGAAAAGGCCCACCAGAGACATTTTATTGTTGGAAAAATCCTTCATTGTTGGCTGTCATTGTAAGATATATATTTGCATAGTAAATTACAATAATTGAGTACAAGATAGTGCACCTATTTAAAGAAAGAAGGCCAAGCGGGGGGCTGACTAAACATGACTGACTTGTCCCTTCTTGAATAATTGCTGCAGCTTTGCCTAATTGAAACTTTGCATATTGTAACAGGGTTGAAAATGTGCAGGCTCCCTAAGGTGAAACCTGGGGAATGACTAGCAACACAGCACAATTGGGTAGAGAATGCATAAATACATAATGTGGGCCAGCCAATTTGCAAGGTGACATGGCATGGTACATTCTGTCGGACTGAAAGAGGTCTGCTTTACTCATAAAAAGCTTTTGTTTGTCGTTTAGTTTGGCTTTGTACATTTATAAGACCACACACCACTTGCGGTCTGTGTGCCTGTGCTTGTCATGGTTACCTATTTATTTGTAATTGTCGTATTTATTTTTCGCTCTTATTATTATCACAGCAGTTCTTTTCATGAGAAGTTTCAATTGATTTGAAATAAAAATATATATTTACAAGAAAATCATTCATTCACCAGCACAAATAAACGCTATATACATTATTGAGCTGCTTAACACCTACTTATTATTTTTTTTACTTAAAAACGTCTCAAAAATGTGTTAAGAATCATAACTGAACCCTGTAACACAAACAAAAGATTGGACTCTTTGTGAAACTGAAACTTCAAAGTCCGCCCGGATTTTCTCTGATATAAAGGAGGTGTCTGGGGATAGGATCTCTCAGGCTGAATCCATGTTAAAATAATTTGCTGCTATTCAATTTTTTAGTTTGGAGTTAAGTTTACACTGTAACTGGTCTTGGTTCATCCCAAAGAAAAAGGCAATATACAGTATGTATTTTAATATTTCACATTTACAGGAGTTTGATGGTTGTATTTGATCAATTGGCTGACAAAAAATAGTAATTTAGTTTCTTGTACAGACACATCGGTAAAGTAATGGGTTAAACACTGATATTTTGTCCTTTCTTTCCACAGTTGGAGGTTTCAACCACAGACTTTGCTGGGAACTTGGTGGAGGGGCCGACCATCCTTGTGATCACCGTCATTGACCAGAATGACAACCGGCCCATCTTCAAAGAGACGCGCTACACAGGAGAAGTGCTCGAGGGCTCCCCCACAGGTCAGTCAAGGCTCTGCAGACACACTGTATCAAAGTGCTGCCAATATTCTGTAGTGTTTACCCAGCCGACAGTGTAGGCTGTGCTTTAGGGGCGACAGTGGCTAAGTTGGAGGAACATTGGTTCTTTGGGCCTGATGGTCGAGGGTTCGAGCCCACCACGAGACCTACTTCCCACTGATGTCTGCTATTGTTGTGTTGTTGGGCTTAACCCCACTTTGCCTGAAGCCCCCGCTGAAAGATCAAGGATCCTGTGGACTCACTACCTGCAGGAGGATCAGTGAGGGTTTACAGTTGGGTGCAGCTCTGAATGCCACCCCCGACCCAGAAATGGATTAAGGGGAAGAAAATGGATGGATTTGTGTTTTGCCAAACAAATATGTAAGAATAACATGCTGAGAGCTGTTCCTTTTTGCGTTCAGCTCGTTGGTGTTTTTTATTCAAGGTATTACATTATTTTGTTGTTTCCTCTCTATTTTGATCTTGGACATTGATTTACTCGGAAAGTTTCAGTAAAGGTGCAATGCAATAGAGTTGTGATGTACAGTATTTGCTTGAGACTTCAGTATGTTCTAAGTTGTACATTATTTAGTTACAGATGTTTCTTATCTATTGTCAGCTCTCCTCTCCATAGAAATGAGGTGTACATTACTGTAGTGAAATCACAAACTTGTCTCTCATGTAGATAGAATATTGAAATATTGACACCATATTTTGGACCCGAACACAATTCTGACCTTCAGATGGACCCGAGCAGGAGTAAGACCTGCACCCTGCATTCTGTGGAATGCAGCTTTCAACAATCAGTTCTACACATTTCACTACTCAAAGAAACATGACACATTATGTGGGATACAAAAAGGTGTGATGTGAGTAACTTTGATGCCTGGCTGCTTTTAACTTGCTGCTCCTCTGTGTTCAGAGCTTCTCTGCTGTAAATCTTCACGTTCTTGTCACATTCGAAGTATTGATACCGTTCTCTGAGCCAATGTCACTGATGGATCACAGTATTAAATGTGACAGACTTGTCAGTGTCTGGCAAAGCAATAACTACTTTATTGATGTTCAGTATTCTATTTTGGGGTCCATGTTTTTAGGCCCGAGCCCCAACAGGGCGTCAGGCCTATTATTTTCCCAACGAGGAATGCCTCGACCCAATGAAGAACTTCACATTGTGCAGGGGAAGCGGCATGTGCCTACATTGATTTCTGCTCACGTTCAGTGAAAAACATGACTTTCACTCATGTAGCTCAAAATGGATCCACATGATCTAAACAAGTGTAGCATCTACACTTCAATCATCAATCATCTTGATGATTGATATCATCAATAGTGATCGGTGATATCAACAGAAAAAAAGTGAATATAGTATAAAAGTTAATCAACCAACAGAAAAGAACAACATATAAATGCTTACTCTACATTGCTTGCCCAACACTCTGCATATCCCTGCTGGTGATGTCCTGTTTCCTCCTGTCAGATTGGCACACAGAGGTGGTGCTGATGATGAAATTAGTAGAAATGGGAGGCCTCCGCCTGAGCTGTCCTGCTGTTCACCTGCAGCTGTGCTTCACTCAGAGTCCTCTAACCTTTTAGATTGCACAAAACTATTTTGCTCCACAGGTAGATGGGAAAAGTGTTACCTTTTTACATCACTTTAGCCACTAACCAGCATCAATGCAACAAAGCACCCTCATTTTGTTAATAGTCTGCATTAGAAGAAACAGGCCAATCATCATAACGACTGGGAATGAAATACACACATGGATGGTATTATTGTGGCCATCCATGAAGCTGAAAGTAAGATAAGATAAGATACACTTTCGATTTCACAATGGAGAGATGTACATGAGTGATTCTATCTTTGACAAAGACAGAATCACTCAGAATCACTCAGGGTGTGCAAGAAGTGTGCAAGCATGTCAAAAGGTTCAAATGTAGTCTTGCCGTGTACATAACATGATTTTTTTTCTACAGTTTTATTCTCACCATCTGAAGTTAAATGTTTTTTTTTTCTGTTTTAGGTCAGTGGTTTTAAAACAATTATTTAAATCAATCAATCTTTATTTGAAGAGTGCTTTTCCTTTGCTGGGTAACAAAAAGTGCTTCACAGTCTTTGTGGGCCACCTCGCTCGCACATGTCTCTTGAGATCTGCTCATGCATTTATCTGATTGATGTGATTGAGATCAGAGCTTTGAGATGGGACAAAAAAGACTTTGTCATGACACAACCCAGCAGTGTAGATGACTTGATGATGCACTGCATGTTGTGTAAATTGGCCACTTTAAGCATCTTGACAATTATTTGTTTAAGTTAATTACTTTTCTTACATACTTTCTTCCGAATCCTATTTTTGTGTTGGAGTTTAAGTGACCACAGCTTCATGGCAAGAAAATCACATCTGAGTGCTGGTCCTGCAGGAGCTCCTGCAAAACGCCTGAATCATCAGAGTATTTCCTGACCATACAAGTTAACTCAGACTTCTACCTACTCAGCACCTGTCCCTTTTCACACCATGTCCCATACGTCCCATCCGACTGCTAACTCGATAAAGAGTGAGATTTTTTTGTGTGCAATTGGTTTGAAGATAAATAAAATAAAATAATTATCAGAAAGTTACCACAGATATAACTGTATTTATGTTGCTAGGATTTGTTTGCATACAGGGCTCCAATTTAGAATAAGAAGCGTGTTGATTAGTATAATTCTTGTTGGACTCTAGAACACTTTAGCTTTTAGCTTGTTTATGATACATGAATCAAATGATAATAAATCTTTAACCTTACTGTACATGTATCATTTAAGTTATTATGAATGGGCTCAAATTGAAATAATGTCTCACAAATAAAACTCCTGCTCACTACATCTGTCTACACTTTAAAACTCTTTACATCCAATTTCATGTCGTTATTGATGTTTAGACAGAAACACATTTATCTTTCAGTGCTTCTGCCTCTCTCTCTCTCCTACATTCTGGGGGAAGAATTGCACTTCAATCTTCTTCCTTATTCATAATGTATAAATGTGTTGGAGATTTATTCAACAGTTAAGTCATCTTTTGGGTAAATATCCCCCACATGACACAAAAAGTACCTCTTAAAGTACTTTTATGAACGTCACCATAACATTAAAGTTTATGACAGAGGCGTTTCCAAGTCATCCATGAGGGAAAGGGCACAGTACTCAATTTTTTTTGCATATGAATAATGAACATCAAACTACCGTAAATTTTAGTACCTAGACTGTGCGCTATTTCAATACAGAAAGAAAAACAGAAAGTCCTTCTCTTGCGCAAAGACCCAAAAAAAATTAGTGCTGCTTTAAGATATTCAGACTAGTTTCCTTTCAACGAACATTCACGTATTTTGTTATTTTGTGTTTTAATAATTTGGACGTATGGATGAGGGTGAATTGCAGCCTGCTAGCATACAGCCAGACACACAAGTAATCTGAAGAAAATGAAGTTTGATTTTTTTTTTGGTTGCAAAATAGATGGTTGTGACAGCTCTTTGGCACATGTGTTGCTGGTTGCTATGGATGCCAGACCTAATTGAGCTCTGAGATAAGGGGAAGGATGCAGCTCTGTACACAGCAGTTTTATTGCCTTCACTTGATCACAATAATGTACACAATAATCTGCTTAGCCGCCATGTCAGCTCAGACTCGATGAGCTCACCATTATTAAATCAATCACTCAGATTACATTTAATAGGCTGTCTATCTGTGGGACGGCTGCTACACACACAAAAACAATTGTGGGCAAGTCTTCCACATTTAGACTTGTCATTTTATAGTGATATTATTTTTGTCTGAATGGAGGCTTTGTCGAATTTGAATAATTATATTTGTTTTAATTTACAGGGATGTAAAAAAAGAAAAAGGGCGACACGAGCTCAGTTGGGGGCGACAGTAGCTCAGTTGGTAGAGCATTGGCCTTTGAGCCTGAAGATCTTGGGTTCAAGCCCACCATAAGACCTACTTCACGACTCCCACTGATGACTGCTGCCGTTGTGTCCTTGGGCAAGACACTTAACCCCACTTTGCCTGAAGCCCCCACTGAAAGATCTCAGCTCCTGTGGACTCACCACCTGCAGGAGGATCAGTGAGGGGCTGGTGCTCTGTGAACTGGGTGCAGCTCTGACTGCCACCCCCCCGACCCAGAAATGGATTAAGGGGAAGAAAATGGATGAATGGATGGATGGATGTAAAAAGACATATTCAATTCATGAAAGCTCAAAATTGAGCTCAGGTGCATCCTGTTTCCACGGATCATCCTTGAGATGCTTCTATTGCTTAATTGGAGTCCACCTGTGGTAAATTCAGTTGGTTTGACTTGATTTGGAAAAGCACACTCCTGTATATATAAGGTCTCACAGTTGAGTACATGTCAGAGCACAAACCAAGCATGAAGTCAAAGGAATTGTCTGTAGACCTCCGAAACAGGATTGCCTCGAGGCACAAGTCTGGGGAAGGGTACAGAAACATTTCTGCTGCTTTGAAGGTCCCAATGAGCACAGTGGCCTCCATCATCCGTAAATGGCAGAAGTTTTAATTGGGAGACTAGTCAAGATAAAAGGAAAGATGAATGCAGCAATGTACAGAGACATCCTGGATGAAAACTTGCTCCAGAGCGCTTTTGACCTCAGACTGGGGTGACGGTTCATCTTTCTGCAGGACAACAACCCTAAGCAAACAGCCAAGATAACTTCAGGACAACTCTGTGAATGTTCTTGAGTGACCCAGCCAGAGCCCAGACTTGAATCCAATTGAACATATCTGGAGAAATCTGAAAATGGCTGTGCACAGACACTCCCCATCCAAAATGGAGCTTGAGAGGCGCTGCAAAGAGGAATGGGCAAAACTGCCCAAAGACAGGTGTGCCAAGCTTGTGGCATCATAGTCAAAAGGACTTGAGGCTGTACTTGATGCCAAAGGTGCATCAACAAAGTATTAAGCAAAGGCTGTGAATACTTATGTACATGTAGGTTTTTTATATTAATACATTTGCAAGAATCTCAAAAAAACTTTTCATGTTATCATTATGGGGGTGACATGATGGCAATTAGCAGAAATGGGAGGCCTACGCCTGAGCTGTCCTGCTGTTCACCTGCAGCTGTGCTTCACTCAGAGTAGTCCGACTTTTTATTTAGATTGCACAAAACTATTTTGCTCCACAGGTAGATGGGAAAAGTGTTTCCTTTTTACATAACTTTAGCCACTCCAATCAGCATCAATGCACTACAGCATGCTCATTTTGTTGTTAGTCTGCATTAGACGAAACATAGGTCAATCATCATAATGACATGAGTGATTCTATATTTGACAAAGATAGAATGACTGATTATTATTACAATGATAACTATTATCAGTTGAGAATTGCCCGACCGTTTCTTGTCCACGTGTCAATTCACACAGCTTTTTTTGTGTACATTCCGTGGCACACGCTGTTTCTTTTCTACATGCTGATTTACACGTATTTTCTTTTTTTGTACATGCCACCAATCAGCTATGGCAGGTGCTTTTTCACAAAAGGAGCCTTCCCTTACTGATTTTTAAGCCGCTCAATAATACTGAAAAACATAGGGTGAGGGTTAGCAACTTGCATCCTATAAGTGCATCCGCAAAGTATTCACAGCTCTTCATATTTTTCACATTTTGTTATGTTACAGCCTTATTCAATTCATTTTTCCCCCCTTAAATTCTACACATAAAATCCCATAATGACAACGTCAAAAACATTTTTGGGGAGATTTTTGCATATTTATTATAAATCAATATGCTTTTGCCAAGTATCAATTGAAAAAAAAGTTTTTTTCTTTTATTTATGCCAATATGTGCTGTATTTGAATCCAGAGTTAAGAATTAGTTCATAACTTACACTTATAACTATTTTGTGTTTATTCAGATTGCTTTACTAAAAGCTCTCTATAAAAGTATATTTCTGACCAATATATCGATAGTCGTCATATCGCGATATAATCGTTATCGTGAGGTACCCTGAGGTTCCCACCCCTAGGCGTCATGTTTGGAGGAAACCGGGCACTGCTCATCACCAAGCCAATACCATCACTACAGTGTAGCATGGTGGGTTATTTTGTTGTTGTAAATTTACAAGAATCTCCCTTCTGCACATACAGATTTTAAGGACAATATATCCAGTCAAGTCAGTATGTTTCTAACATTAGCCTCCTAGGAACTGACCTCTACTCCATTATCTAGACCTATTATTTCTGAAAAAGTGAAAGGAAAAACAGCCCCTCCCCACCCCTGCCGGGAGAGAGAAAAAAAGAATAAATAAATAGATAATAATATAACAATAATAAATCTGATAGTTATAATAGTAATACTAATAATGACAAAGAAATAACAGAAACAAAAAGAAAAAAATCACCACAGAAAGGAGTTACCATGAAATTAAATTACAAAAGAAATATATATATATATACATTACATAAGTATATATGTATGTACATATATGTATGTATGTACATGTATATACAGGGTTGCACATAAGTGGTACGCAGGTAAAATGCGTACTATCACTTGAGTTAGAAAGCGCCTTTGCGTACTTCACATGGACCAGTCCTTCTCAAATGGCGGTCTTGAGCTCTTGAGAAAAAAATGAATTGATTTAATCAATTTTGGAATAAGGCTGTAACATAACAAAATGTGGAAAAAGTGAAGCGCTGTGAATACTTTCCGGATGCACTCTATATAGACTACTTTTCTTCTTTAAATACGTTTCTTTAAATAAGGCAAAAGACGAGGATATGGTTTGCTTTTATGAGCATATGGATAGGCTTGGTGCTGGGTAACATCACCTGTGTGTGCATTGAATACAATAATCCCAGTGTAAGGCTATGCACTTAAGTATTTGTGTTGGTGTGTTTCTTCGGTAAATGATCGGATTTACCTTGATGCCAAAGGTGCATCAACAAAGTATTAAGCAAAGGCTGTGAATACTTATGTACATGTAGGTTTTTTATATTAATACATTTGCATGAATCTCAAAAAAACTTTTCATGTTATCATTATGGGGGTGACATGATGGCAATTAGCTGTCCTGCTGTTCACCTGCAGCTGTGCTTCACTCAGAGTAGTCCGACTTTTTATTTAGATTGCACAAAACTATTTTTCTCCACAGGTAGATGGGAAAAGTGTTTCCTTTTTACATAACTTTAGCCACTCCAATCAGCATCAATGCACTACAGCATGCTCATTTTGTTGTTAGTCTGCATTAGACGAAACATAGGTCAATCATCATAATGACATGAGTGATTCTATATTTGACAAAGATAGAATGACTGATTATTATTACAATGATAACTATTATCAGTTGAGAATTGCCCGACCGTTTCTTGTCCACGTGTCAATTCACACAGCTTTTTTTGTGTACATTCCGTGGCACACGCTGTTTCTTTTCTACATGCTGATTTACACGTATTTTCTTTTTTCGTACATGCCACCAATCAGCTATGGCAGGTGCTTTTTCACAAAAGGAGCCTTCCCTTACTGATTTTTAAGCCGCTCAATAATACTGAAAAACATAGGGTGAGGGTTAGCAACTTGCATCCTATAAGTGGTACGCAGGTAAAATGCGTACTATCACTTGAGTTAGAAAGCGCCTTTGCGTACTTCACATGGACCAGTCCTTCTCAAATGGCGCTCTTGAGCTCTTGAGAAAAAAATTAATTGATTTCATCAATTTTGGAATAAGGCTGTAACATAACAAAATGTGGAAAAAGTGAAGCGCTGTGAATACTTTCCGGATGCACTCTATATCGACTACTTTTCTTCTTTAAATACGTTTCTTTAAATAAGGCAAAAGACAAGGATATGGTTTGCTTTTATGAGCATATGGATATGTAACCCCTGTGTCATAAAATAATATATAATCTAAGTTGAACAAACAAGAATCTACAAAATCTTAGAATATATAGTTATAACACAGTAAGTACTAAGTAATAAACGTGTAATAAGAAAATAATAGTAATGTAATAAAGTTGTATTAGGCTAGTAGTCAGAAGTCTAGATTTGGCTCAAGGAGGGAGTGGCAGGAGACTGAATAAGTTTGGTTGTTACCATGTATTAACAAAGGACAAAATTGACAAACAATACAGTGACACACAAAACATATACCCAAAAATCAGTGAATGGCCATTCAATGGTAACACGTGTTTCAAATCAATATTCATTCGGCACTGCACAAGTACAATGTATAGAAACGGTTTTCACAGTATTCACAAAAGCAACCAGTGATAGACTTCAACAAAACAGTTTCTCAGCCCGCGACACAGTTCATCAATAACCCACTCTGGGTTTGACCAGTTGGACAGAGGGAGGCGGTGCACAAGAGTTTGTGAGATGTGGATGAGTGGATTGCAAAAGTTCCGTGCAAAGTGGGGAGAAAGTTTGTGGGCTGCAAGGAGCCCCCTACCGGCCAGCAGGGGAGATGCGAACATGCGACTCCAGATCCAGTGGGCTCTGTAGGCTCTAGGCCTGGTCCTTCAGCTCGCCATCAGGGTCAAAACCTGGCCTGTAGAACAGGACCAAAGCTCAAATAAATCAAAAGCTAACTAAATAGTTAAACTCCAGTGTGCACACAATTCTACAATACAGCACAGGTTGTACTATAATCCATCATTATCAAAAGGTTAAAAACCATATCAGTACTAGTATATAAATATTCACAGTGTATATAAACATAATGTACTAGCTGTAGTCATTAAACAGTATAAATCAAACATTCAATGAACATTCAATAAACAGTCCAATTTAAACAATGAATGCATCATTAAATAACATAAGTAAAAGCAAAGCATTACTAATGGATAGAACAGGCATAAAAGCTGCTTGCATAAAGCACATGGTAACCACTCCACTAATACAAAATGGATGTGGCCAGAAATGGCTATGCTACAGTGTGAAATAAGCTACACTCACCAATTCCTTGTATTCCTCCTCACAAGCGAGCTGATCACTATTCTTTGGCAAATAGAAGGCTCCTAAATGAGGCAAGTTTGTACAATAAACGTCAAACAAACAAAACACAAAGGCATCAAACAGTAAAGTGAGCACACTACACACCTGCAGCCACTCCCTACACAGCTTCCCCCACAGCACTTCCTGAACCTGCTTTCCTCTAACCAATAAAACCATGCATTGGCTAGAAGGGATCTGATTGGCTAATGGGTGGAGCCAGCAGTAGGCCAAGCAGTGGTATATTCAAAGGGGAAAACACTAGCAGGATTTGTCACCTGGGTTACAGATAGGCTTGGTGCTGGGTAACATCACCTGTGTGTGCATTGAATACAATAATCCCAGTGTAAGGCTATGCACTTAAGTATTTGTGTTGGTGTGTTTCTTCGGTAAATGATCGGATAAGTAGTAAGTAATCTTTATTTATATACCGCCTTTTCACTGCACATCGGAGTCTCAAAGCGGTTTACAATTGTTATTTTTTTTTTGGGAGTGGGGGTGCCAGTACAGGAGACACATGCCAGACCTATTGTACATATTTTTAGTGGTAGGGGAAACCGGAGCACCCGGAGGAAACCTACGCAGACACGGGGGGAACATGCAAACTCCACTCAGAAAGGCCCTGGTCCAACCGGGATTTGAACCCAGGACCTTCTTGCTGAGAGGTGAGAGTGCTATCCACTCAGCCACCGTGCCGCCATTTATAGTCGACATGTTAGAGGAAACACATTGACTCATGATTTACATCATGGGAAATGTATGTGTGTGAACAGAAAGTATGTTCCGGTATAGTATTCAAACAACTTAGCCAAGACAAAAGAGGATCTTCTACAAGTCTGCTGCGGCCTTTATCACTTTAGGGAAAATGAATAAACATTTGGCTCTTTTAGTTTGGTGGTTGAGCTGTAGCTAAGGCCCTGTTTATACTGAGACGCTGCGCAGACGTTTCCAGGCTATTAACAGAAACGACCTGGCTCCTAATGCAAATTTCTCAGCGCTCACATGAGGTTGAAAAACGATGTAGTTCTAGCGCCCGGCCAGTAGTGGGCAGAGAAACTTTACAACACTCACACGACCCCCAGCCCCGTGCCCAGCCCCCCTCCCGGCAGTATATTCACTTCCTGTGCCAGACCCTCAGAACGCACCAACATCATTCTGCATTTTAACAGCAGCTGTGAAAATGGAAACTGAACCTAGAGCTTCGCGTGGTCTCGTTTGGACAAACGAAGGAGTAGAATTATCCTCTGTGCCGCGCTGGAAGCCCACGTAGCTAGTTTGTCTGCGCGGCGCCATTGTTGTTGATGTTTGTTCTCCGCTACTGCGCATGTCCAAATTTACGTGCGTCGAGCAGCGCGGAGGTGGGGGTCAGAGCAGAGGGGGATTTCACACCTTTTCCCCTCTCGCGGGTGTGAAAGAGAGCCCCGCTGTGCAGCGTTTCTGAGTTGTCCCACTCTGCAGGCTGGATCTGAACACTTACGTTTTCACCCCCCTGAAACACAGTCTTCGTATGAACGCTTGGTAGCAACCGACATCCAACTATACCGTTTTACTACCACACTGTCTCCGTGTAAACTCAGCCTAAATCTGATGTAGTTATTTTCATACTGTATCTATACGAAGCAGAGTGTACCAATCGTGACTTATTTCTGGCATAATCTTGAGTCATGAGCGATGTTGCTTGGATCTTGTGTTGTGTATTTGACACCAGTGTGGCAATACGTGGACTTAGATCCAATATGTCAAGATGAAATAAAATGCTCTCTCCACTGCCATGTTTGGATTTATGTTTATCTGTTCTGTGCCAGCCGCCTGCAGATAAGATAAATTCAGAATGTAGGTGATATATTCAGTGTAATTGGACATGATGTGTTGTAAATGGAGATATTACTCATGGGCGTTTCTGTTTGTGTTCAGACTAATTTGTTTTTCTATCAGGAGTAATTAAGGCCCAGGCTCCCGCTGTGGAGGCAGAAGGGGATGGATGTGGTCTACTGATCAGCTCTCCTCTCTGCTCCCCAGCAAATGTGCAGACAGGGTTGAGAATTAACAGTATATAGTGCAACTTGAACTATTGCACTTTTTTTTTCTCCATATGTACTAAATGGAAAAAAGTCCGTATGTACTAAAGTGGCGACAGTAGCTCAGTTGGTAGAGCATTGGCCTTCAGGCCTGAAGGTCGTGGGTTCAATTCCCACCTCTGCACCTTCTCCACCGACCCCCACTGATGACTGCTGTCGTTGTGTCCTTGGGCAAGACACTTAACCCCACTTTGCCCAAAGCCCCCACTGAAAGATCAAGGCTATGCTCACACTCAGGCGCTGTTTATACTGAGACGCTGCGCAGACGTTTCCAGGCTATTAACAGAAACGACCTGGCTCCTAATGCAAATTTCTCTGCGTTCACATGAGGTTGAAAAACGATGTAGTTCTAGCGCCCGGCCAGTAGTGGGCAGAGAAACTTTACAACACTCACACGACCCCCAGCCCCGTGCCCAGCCCCCCTCTCGGCAGTATACTCACTTCCTGTGCCAGACCCTCAGGACGCACCAACATCATTCTGCCTTTTAACAGCAGCTGTGAAAATGGAAACTGAACCTAGAGCTTCGCGTGGTCTCGTTTGGACGAACGAAGGTGTAGAATTATCCTCCGTGCCGCGCTGGAAGCCCACGAAGCTAGTTAGTGCACGCGGCGCCATTATTGTTTTTGTTTGTTCTCCGCTACTGCGCATGTCCAAATTTACGTGCGGGGAGCAGCGCGGAGGCGGGGGTCAGAGCAGAGGGGGATTTCACACCTTTCCCCTCTCGCGGGTGTGAAAGAGCCCCCGCTGTGCAGCGTTTCTGAGTTGTCCCACTCTGCAGGCTGGATCTGAACACTTACGTTTTCACCTCCCTGGAACACAGTATTCGTATGAACGGTTGGTAGCAACCGACATCCAACTATACCGTTTTACTGCCACATTGTCTCCATGTAAACTCAGCCTCAGAGAGCAGCCGCCCTCCTGTGGACTTACCACCTGCAGAGGGTCAGTGAGGGGCTGGTGCTATGAGACTTGGGTGGCATCTCTGATTGCCACCCCCTGACCCAGAAATGGATTAAAGGGTAGAAAATGGATGGAAAAATGGCATATGTACTAAAAATATATATTTGTAGGGTAAGAGTCATAGCGGGTTACGCCCATGCATGAAAACATGGATCTATGGCCCTGTCCCACACGACGTCTAAGCTCTGCCTAACGCAAAAATACTATATCAATCCAGTGTATCGTCCTACGAGGCCGGCGTTTTGGGGGGTGTAAACGAACATTCTAGAAACTATGTCCAGAGTGGAAAGATTTCAAAAATCCGTATATGCCGCTCCGTGGTTATCCTCTCCGCACGGTATCTGAGACGCTTGCGTCATCGCCCGCATCTTGTTAAAGCACGCCGCGCCTCACTCAGAAAAAATGACTCAAAACAATGTCGCTTGTTGGTTTTGTAATCAGTGTGACCACGATGCAACAGTTCAACAACCATCGTCCGTCCATACCTAATGTTGTACCAGCTGCCACTCGCCATGTTTTCTGATTTACAACATTACGGCATGCCACGGAAGATTGGGCTTGATCCGTCATTGCGTCACAGCGCCACCAAAAGTTCTGGCATAGTTTCACAGCGTTTTAGGCGTATTGATACATTCATTATGACGCACACATTTACTAGAGCTAACTCGTGTTACAGAAAAGTTTTGAATTTTTATAAGCGTTTTGTCCTTCGTGTGGTATAGCTATGCCACAGGAATGCCTTTTCTCTTTCTCTCCACTGATTATGCCCAAACACAATATGCCCTCAACAGGTGACAATGTCACTACACATTTCATTGCCGTTTTGAGTGTGAAAAAGTGTCGAGGTGGAATTGACCCAAGTATCTAGATGACATCCATCAACACAACCACTGAACTATCTCAGAGACAGCGAAATGTCACATTCTAGTAGTTAATGTAAACTCGGCTGTACACGGCCTTGTCATCTTCGAATATCGGCGAAAAAAGAAGAATATCACAATTGTAAAAAGTTACAGCGTTGAAAAGTACCCGTTCTGACGTCACCAAGGCCTGTGAAGTTTTTTCGTTCTAAGGGCGTTGCTATGGGATTATTTTCGTTTTGGGGGGATCAGACAAAAAAAACAACAATGATTTTGAAACCTTTTAGTAGTCATCTTCAAATAGAAAATGGTATTAAAAACTGTATTTCTAAAAATAATTCAACCCCGTATAAGGTCTTTAATGTGTGTTTGGGTGTGTGAGGTTCGTGCGTGTGTGTGTGTGTGTAGCGGGCTCTTCCTCCTGCATCACTGTCCGTCCCCTACCTCCCAAAAAATCATATTGATGTTGTCAGCCTAACAGTGATGTCCATCGTGACAGCAGCCAGTAAACGGAGGGCATCATCAACAGTCATTCACATTCATCAATTTTAACAGTGTAGCTTGCACATTTTCAATATAACAAAGAAGCCACAAGAAACCCATCACCAGTATTGAAGAAACAGTCCGGGTTATGGGATGTATAGCTCTATACAAATGTATGTTGATGTAAGTAAATGTAATGTTATTGCTCTAAAGACAAGATGAGAAAGAATATCTTATTGAGGTGGTCATCTCTTCTTAGGAGAGGTGAAAGTGGTCAGTTGGTAGACCATTGCGCCTTTGGAGCCTGAGGTTGTGGGTTGAGCCCAGCACGGGGAACTTCTCAACTGACTCCAAATTTTGACACATTGGTTCGAATGGTATACTTGATACACCGCGAAAAGCATGAAAAACTATAAAAATTAGAAAGTCTGAAACTTTAACAGATGTCGTCAACAACACAATGAACAATTGGCGTTTCAAAAAGATTCTTCTTCCAATGAAAAAGGCTTTTTTTAGGGCATTTATACATTGAATTTTTAGGCAAGGCTAAAAAAAAGGGTTTTTTACCAAACTTCAAGGATGCAGAGTGAAATAAGATTGAAATACAATAGTTCAGTGTATATTTACATAAACTAGAAGGGCCCTAGCTTTTAAAATGATCGCATCACACAAGCATGTGAGATGTAAGATGTGTTTTTTAAATAAGCAAAGACATTAGGTATTGCACAACTATTTTGTGCCACGAGCAAAACAAATTAGGAGTTTAGGGGTTTTAATCTCAAAACTGTTAATCTTGTCCTTTCTATAGAAGTCACTGTTCTGGAAGTTGAACCTTGACAGGTATTCAGTGGTAACGCAAAAATCCAATTTGAGCTTGGGCTTATGAGTTTCTTTACTTTTTTTTTTCTCACAGTGATTGCATTGTGTAGTGTAATATTACATTAGCTTCACTCTTACACAAGACTTGATGACACCATTGACGCAGAAAGAAGAGACCACATGGGAAGGACAACCAATAAAACCTAGCACCAAGGTGATTGATGCCAGATGAGCAAGGAGAAGAAAACAAAGGAGTAAACGCAGGTGAAGGTGCAATATAGGATATTATTCGTTGCTTGACTATGACTCAATCTCAAATTGTCCAATAAAGTGCTCAACGATATAAAACTATAATTTCAAGGAGAAACAATAGCACAACATGATTGCATATTACAGTTTACACACCGGGTAGAATGGTGGACGCGGACATGTCACTCACTTTTTACTTTCTTAGAGGTTGTATGAAGCCATTTACACAGAAACTATGGTAACTTTCTGACCACTGATTAGAAGTTTTCTTCATTCAGTATCAAAAATCTATGCCAGCTTGGAGTTTTTGTGAACGTATGTGGAGAATGTGTTATTATCTTCTATGATGTAAAAACTGGCTATTCTTCCTCCTGGACCCTTTCTATGAATTGCTTCATTTATCTCCACAGAGTTGGCTCAATTAACTGGTACGTTAAACTGTTCAGTAAACACGTACCAGGGCACTCTCGACTACTCAGCCACCTACTGGACATGACTTTTTTCCCTGGATAGAAAGATCTCATAATTACAGACAAAGAGGAAACTGAAACGTCCTTCACCACTTTAAAGTTTAGTGCTGCAAAATGTAAGAACTCATGACTTTCTGGCACCTGTAACAAAGGCCATGTTCCATCTTCTTCCCTTGGCACAATATTATTGTTTGTTGGGATTCAGGAAATCTTGTTTTGCTAACAGCTTCTTTCCACAATTTGTTATCAGTTTGAACAAATCACTTTAATGGTCTGCATTGTAATGAAACTCTTTGGTTGATTGATGTTCAGTGTTTTTTCTGTACTTTTTCATTTGTTTCTGATGCACACTGGGAATTTTGCATCTTTTCAGATTGGTTTTACTGCAAATGACAGATACAAATTATCGGAATCTGAATCTACATTAAAGTGAGTGAATGACAGGCGGGAATCTGAGGGGCTGATTATGTACTTGTTGCACGCTTCTGGGAGTCTTTCCAAGGCAACTGGAGCTAGTTTAGTAGTGTATCACCTATGCCTATGGGAGTGAATTAATAAGGCCATGTTAGTGTCCATGAGAGTCAAAAAGGCCACTATATTAAACCGAGTGCATTATTTTTTAGTATTATTTCCAAGTGTGACCTCAAATTCACCAGCGATTGCACGTAACGTTATGGCGGTATGTCGTAGCAAAGCTATTAGGCGCGTCAATTATACTCCTTTTTTACTGGTATAGCCCATTTGCCCACGTTGACGGAAAAAATCGGGCATTCATAGCAGCATGTAATGTGCTGGTGTACACTTTTCAGGATTGTTGATAGACAGCAGGTGAAATTCTACATGCCTTTAGTGAACACAAGGGATCCGGGCTTATAAATGTCACGGATAAGATAACTCAACATTATTAAAAACTCCAAGTGCTTGTTTCTTGCATGATCTGAATCTGTTTTCTTCTTATATGTTCTGTTTATTTTTCTTAAGTGATTCAGAATAAATGTGTAATAATGGAATTGCATATCTTTAGAATGAATGTGGGAATGGCAGCCTATCAACCACAACTGTAAACACAATTCTGTAAACAAAATACATCAAAACTACAACATGGAGCTATGCACCACTATAATTTACAATTCTTCTTCAGAGACGACTGCTTCCTCCACAGGTACTGCATTCGTTGGTCTGTACAATGGCTATGATTAGGACAGGGGTTTATTTTTCATTTCTTTTTTTAAAGGTTACTGTCTCCAGTTTGTTATACAGCTCTGGTTTTCAAATGTTTATATCAATGTTTGTCTATGAAGAATAGTCTTTACTTGCTATGTCTTCTTTTTCTAACATGTTTCTGCTTTCTCCTCTTTTCTTTTCTACTGCTTCTTCTGACGTTCCATGTGGATTCTCCTTTAAGGTTAAAACTGATATCCATTTTTTTCATATAAACGGCCATAGCATTTTTTGGATCTACTGTTGTAAATCAAAACAATGTGGTCACTAGATGTAGCATTATTTGGCTTTTAATACAAAACATGACCTGCATCGGGATATTAGATATGGACTGGTACAAGTCTGGACCAAACCATCATATCTCACTTTCATAAGGGGGGGGGGGGGGTAAAAAGCGTTTAAGAAATAGAGTTCTTACGCTCTTATGATCTTCCAGTGTCTCTAGTGAACGACGTTTAAACATAGGTCATATACGTTTCCTTTTTTTACCTTGTCGTTTACATATATGTATGACGAGTGTCAGTTAGACATATGGAAAGTTGTGTGTTGGGGAGAAATCCAATATTGGGCTCAACTCTGCCATGATTTATTATAACAACTTCTTCATCCATAGATGAAAAGTCACTTTGTCATTATACATTTATTACCATATTATCCTGCATATTTAACTCGTACAGTACTACAGTACTACATCTACATATAAATATTTTGACTGGTTTTGAAGCCTTTTCTGCATTACAGCTAGTTATGTTAGCTAGAAACATAGCTAACTACTTATTTGTATATATTGTGTGTGTCCCTGTGTGCTCTTACTACTGTCCTATAGCTGAACATCGAAATTTCCCCACTGTGGGACGAATAAAGGAATTCTTATCTTATCCTTATTTATATATTTTTTTTTCTGTGACGCAGATGCTGAACATCTGAACATGGACATATAACAATGGCCTTGAACTTAAATCACAAAAGAAGGAAAAGATAGATAATTTAAAGTGACAGGAGACAGGTGTTTGGGGTGGAAAACAGTCTCCTGGGAAAGAACAATGAAGAACAGGCTGAAGTATGGTTATTTATTAGGTTTTTCACGAGGGCAGACATAAAATAGCCTCAGGCTTACCAATCTATGTCTGTGTGGAATGAAAATACTGTAATACCGTTAGGGAAACGACTGACTGACACATTATATTTCTTTTTTATTTAAGCTTTATTTAAACCAGGAACCATACAGTATTCTCCACTATTGTTACTAAACTCAGTAATGTGTTGGTTGAAATTGAAACATAGCAGTAATTCAGATGAGGCCTTAAAGAGTAACCTATCATATAATGATATCTGCTAGACAAGTCAATTGTCGCATAAACAATACAGTGTGTGTGTGGTCTATCTAGCACAAATTATAAGAAATGAGGGAGGTACATTGACGAACAATTCGGCATTTTCGTTTTATGTCATCAGATAATTTGCTCAAATCAAAGGGAGGTGGACAGCCACGATGTAGACAAAATTGGCTTTTCAACCATTTAGAATTTTGGCAGATGCGGCAATCCCTTTCCTATTACATATTTTGTTGTTATGTTTTTTGTATGTGTATGATGTAATTACCAAAAACATGAAAGATCCGATCAGCCCAAGGATACATAATTTGATCCCACTTTACACGGGGCAATCTGATCTGGATGCTATCGCAGCTTACACATCATAATGCAAAGCTTTATTTTCTAACAGAATGAAATCAATTAAAAGCAGCTGGATAGCCTCTTCATTCGTGCTATGGAAGTTGATTATCGAAAGTATGTTTTTCTTACATTGTGCTCCTTTACATTTGCTTGTGTCATTACGGTTGGTCCCATCATACTAAATGTCAGTTTAAACAAAATTGCACACTAGTCACAGTCGTTGCTGCGGTACACCACTGAGTAACATTATGGTTGGTTTAATTGTTTTTCAACCAAAATGACCTTTTATCAGTATCTGACACTTAGACCAATGTGTTCATCCAGTCAAGTTACTCAGTATCTCCTCAGCCCTCTTACACAAACCTTCATGACCATAGTGAGGGTGGGAAACGTGACTTTAACGGTTAAAGAGCTTCTTCACCAAGCGGGATGCAGCTGGCGTTTGGTGCTTGGGTGTGCGTGCCTGGTTGCTGGGTCTTTGCCCACTGGGCCTGTCCGAGCTAGACCAGAAAGACATGACTGAGTTCGCCTCCGGTGCCCTCTTTTGCAATCTTTAAAAAACATATATATACCAAAAAATAAATACACACAAAACACTTGTACAAGTAACGTTGGTCTCTCTGTCCATGCAAGCATCAACAAGATTGGTGGGCCTGAGCCCAGAAAGGGACTGATTAAGGCTCATTACATTTTCAGCCACAATAAGCTCTAAGCGTTTTGGTTAGTGAAACTCTCATGTATACGTTATTAAATCCTTTTTCCGGATAAACGAATTATGTTTGCATATTCTTTCAAAATTAACGAATTTCTTGAACTGCCTGAGGCAGAATTAATAATTCCCTTTCAGTTTCCATGCATTGTAAAATATACGAACACAGAATAATAAGAATATTTACAATGCTGACTGAAAGGGAATTAATTACAGTTCGGCCTCAGGCAGTAGTATAAGAATCGTTATAAAATATGAAGAATTCTCGCAAACAGATATTCTATATCCGGATAAAGGAATTTAGAACGTATACATGTGAGTTTCACTAACCAAAACCTGAGAGCTTTATAGTGCTGAAAATGTAATGAGCACTTAATCAGACCCTTTTGGGGCTTCAGTGGGCCCACCAAATCTTGGATGTGCTTTGCATGGCAGAGAGACCAACGTCTTAAATGTTACAAGTGTTTGTCGTGTGTATTTATTTTTTGGTATCTATATTTTTTTTAAAGAGGTGCAAAGATGGCACAGGAGGGCGAACTCAAGTCATGTCTTCTGGTATAGCTCGGACAGGCCCCAGGATTGGGGCAATACCCAGCAACATGCACTCACACACAAGCACCAACTCCAGGCCTGCATCCGGTGGAGAAGAACGCTCTTTACCTTAAATCTACGTTCCCACCTCACTTATTGGCAAGAGGTTTGTGTAAAGGCTGAGGAGATAGCCTGAGGAAACTTGACTGGATGACACATTGGTCTAATGTGCAGATCTACTGAGAAAAAGGTCATTGTTGATAACATTAAACCAACAATTCTCGTTACACAGTGGAGTACCCAGCAACGGACTGTGGACAGTGGTGCAATTTTGTTTAACTGACATTAGTATGTGGGGACCAACCGTATGACACAATGCAAAGGTAAAGGAGCCAATTTAAGAAAAAACATAACTTTCGATAACAACATCCATAGCACGAATGAAAGAGGCTTTATCCAGTGCATTGGATTGAATATCTTCTGTAAGAAAATAAAGCTTTGACTTATGATGTGGAGCAGCTTATTGCTTCCAGATCAGACTGCACGTGTATAAAAGTGTGGATCAAAAAAAAAAAAAAATAAATTATGTATCCATGTGCCTTGATATGATCTGTCATTTTTTGGTAAGTATACATCAAACACATACAAAAGAACATAAACAACAAATATGTAATAGGGAAGGAGTGTCCGCATCTGCCAATATTCAAATGTGAACAAGCCATTTTGTCTACATCGGGCTGTCAACCCTACCATTGATTTGAGCAATGAGCTGATGACTGAAACAATGCAAATGTTCGTCAAAGAACAACTCTCATTTCTTATAATTTGTTGCTAGATTGCCCACACACTCCCTGTTTGTTTATGCAGACAAATGGACTTGTCTAGCGGGATTATCACGTTATATGATTGGTTAGCTCTTTAGGGCTCAAACTGAAATCACGTGCTAATGTTGCCATATCAACCAACACATTAATCGATTTATTAAAACAATATGTGAGAATATGTATGTTTGGGTTAAATAAAGCGTAAATAAAAAAGAAATATATATGTTTCTAGTCTGTCTGTTCACTATACTGTAATCTAGTATTCTTAATTACACACAGACTTAGTCTTGGGTAAGCCTGAGGGACTGATTTATGTCTGCCAGCTGAAAAACCTTAATAAGAACCAGACTTCAGCCAGTATTTCCTGTTCTTCCCAGGAGACTTGTTAGTCCACCCCAACCACAGCTTCCAGTCACATTAAATTCTATATCTTTTCTATCTTTTGTGATTAAGATCAGCGGGCATGTTATATGTCATGTTCAGATCGTTCATCCAGTCTGCTTCATCAGAAAAAAAATATAAAAGATAAGATAATATTAAGGAATTCCTTTATTCGTCCAACAGTGGGGAAATTTCGATGTGTGCAGCTTTAGGACAGTAGTAAGAGCACACAGGGAGCAACCACAATTATACATATATAGTAGTAGCTAAGTTTCTTAGCTAACTTAACTAGCTGTAGAATGCTGAAATGATTCGATACCAGTCACAATATATATAGTAGTATTCAGTACTGTCGTATGTACAGTTAAATAGAGCAGTGATAAGTAGTAGATAAAGTAAATTGACAAAGTGACTATTCATTTATGGATGAAAAGTTGTTAAAATAAATCCAGGCTGAGTTGAAGCAATATGTCATTCTTCCCAACACACAGACTCCAAATTTCTAACTGGACACTCGGTCATAATATATGTAAACACAAGTGGTAACACGAAACGTATATGACCTAGTTTAAACGTGTCGTTCACTATGAGGACACTGGAAGAACATAAGAGCGTAAGAACTCTATGTTCTTACGCTCTTATGAAAGGGAGAGATGAGGGTTTGGTCCAGACGTTACCAGTCCATAAGCAAATATCCCGAAGCAGGTCATGTTGTATTAAAGGCCAAATACTGCTACATCAGTGACCAAACTTTGTTTTGATTACTACAGTAATCCAAAAAAATTGGCTATGGCCGTTTTCTGACAAAAATGGATATCAGATTTACCTTAAAGTAGATCACATGGAACGTCAGAGAAGGCCGTAGAAAAGAAATGAGGAGAAACAGAAACATGTTAGAAAAATAAGATAGCAAGTATTGACATAATTCATAAGCAAAACCTTTGATATAAACATTTTAAACCAGGCCAGTATACAAACTTGGAAGACATTAATTTAAAAAATGAATCGAAAATAAACCCCTGGGTCCTTAAACTATAGCCCTTGTGGCTAGCACCCAACGAATCAGTACCTGTGGAGAAAGCAGTCTTCTCTGAAGAAGAATGAAATTATAGTGTGCAGAGCTCCATGTTGTTTTGATTATTTGTTTATCCAGATTGTCCACGTTTAAAGTTTTGATTAAGGCTGACATTCCAAATCATTCTAAAGATATGCAATCAAAGAGTTTTACACATTTATTTGATCACTTAGAGAAAAATTAAAAACAGAAACATATAAGAAGAAACAGGATACCAGATCATGCAAGAAACAAGCATTGGAGTTATTAATAATGTTGGAGTTTTCTTATCGTGACATTTATAAGCCCGGATCCCTTTGTGCACAAAAGGCATGTATACTTTCACCTGCTGTCTATGCAACAAATGAAATTGTACACCAGCACATTTTACATGCTGCTGATGAAATGCGCTATTTTTCCCGGTCAACGTTGTGCACTATGGATAGACAGGAAAAAAAGGAGTAAGAATGAGCGCCTAAAAGCTTTGCTACCGCCAATAGGCCGCCATAACGTTACGTGCAACGCTCGGGTGTTATTTGCGAGGTAACACTAGGAAATAATACTAAAGAATAATTGCCATCGGTTTAAATATAGTGCTTTTTGGATCTCAAGGGACACTTCACTGGCCTTATTAATTCCTTTCATATGCAAAGGTGATACCCTACCTAAACTAGCTCCAGTTGCCTTGGAAAGACTCACAGCAGCGAGCCTGGCAACAAGATACACGATATCAGCCCCTCAGATTCCGCTGACCTTCACTCCACTGTTACAAGTAGAATCCAGATTCCGAATATTGTATCTGTCATTTGACAGTAAAACCAATCTGAAAAAGATGCAAAGTTCCAATTAGATGCACAGAAAAAAGCAACCGTACAAAGAAAAAATACACTGAAAACAATCAACCAAGAGTATCATACAAGATGCAGGACCATAAAAGTGATTTGTTCAAAATGTTAACAACTTGTGGATAGAGAGCTGTTAAGCAAAAAGATTTCCTGCATCCCAACAACCAATATATTCGTGCCAGGAGGGAAGAGCTGGAACAGGCTTTACAGGTTGGCCAGAAGAGTCATTGAGTCTTAGATTTAGCAGAACTACATTAAAGTGAGTGTATGGACTTATCAGTTTCCTCTTTGATATATATATAATATATACTCCTGTATTATGGTGAGCATTTCTATCCGGGAACAAGTCATGTAATTAGGAGGCGGAAGCAGTTGCGAGATTGCCTGTAGTTACTGAACAGTTTTAAACCTTTACAGATAATTGAGCCACATTCAGTGGAGATTAATGTACAATTCCATAGAAAGTATGGTCCAGGAGGAAGAATAGCCAGTTTTACCATCATAGAAAATAAAACCACATTCTCCCAACTATCCAACATACTCCAAGTGTCATAGAATTTGATGACAGAATGAAGGAAACTTTAATCAGGGTCAGAAAGTTAGCCATATGTCTGTGTAAATGGCTTCATACAACACTAAGAAAGTGAAAAGTGAGTGAAAATGTCCGCTGTCACCATTTCTACCCGGCCTGGTGTGTAAACTGTCTTATATGCATCATTGTGCTAGTGTTTCTACCTGGAAAATATACGTTTCTATCTTGAGCACTATATTGACAAATTGATGAGTTGGTCATAGTCAAGCAACGTAATAATATACCTATATTGCACCGTCAACTGCTTTTATCTCCCATTTTTCTTCTCCTTGCATCATATGGCATCAATCACCTTTGCTCGGGTATTCTTGTTTGTCCTACCATGTGTCTCTTCTGTGTCTGCGTCAATGGTGGTCATCAGTCTTGTGAAGATTGTAGAAGCTAAAGTAATATTAAAAACACAATGCAATCACCTGTAGAGAAAACAAAAAAAGTAAAGAAACTCAAAAGCCCAAGCTCAAATTGGATTGTTTGCCGTTTACCACTGAATACCCTGGCAAGGTTCAACATCCAGAACACGGTGAACCTTCTATAGAAGGTCCAAGATTCAAACAGTTTGGAGAGTTAAAACCTCTCTTAAACTCTACATCTGTTCTTGGCTCGTTGCACAAAGTTTGGCATCACCCTAATGTCTTTGCTTATTTAAAAAAATCTTAAACTCACATGCTTGTGTGAATGCATCATTTTAAAGCTAGGCCTTCTAGTTTATGTAAATAGTACACTGAAATAATGTTAAGTCATTTTTTTTCACTCTTCCATCCATTTGAAGATTGGAAAAAAAACTGTTTTTTTAAGCCGTTGCCTCCAAATTCAATGTTATTAAATGCCCTAAAAAACCTTTTTCATTGGTAAGAAGAACATTTTAAACGCCAATTTTGTTCATTGTGTGTTGAAACAAATGTGTAAAGTTTCCAGAACTTCTAAGTTTTTTAGATTTTCATGCAGTTTCTCTTTTTTATCAAGTTGGCAGTACCATTCGGAACCAATTGGCCAAAATTTGAGAGTCCGTGGAGAATTACCCCGTGCTGGGCTCGAACCACAATACCTTCAGGCTCAAAGGCCAATGGTCTACAACGAGCCACTTTCACCTCTCCTAAGATGGATGACCACCCTCAATAAGAATATCTTTTCTCATTTGTCTTCCTAGGCAATAACAGATACATATATTAGATCAACAGACATGTGTCATAGACGCTGATACATCCCAAACACGTACTGTTTCTTCATACTGGAGATGGGTTTTCTTGTGCGTCTATTGATGTATCATGAAAATGTGCAACTACACTGTTAAATGTGATGATGTGGGAAGATGTGAAGATGCCCTCGTTTTGGCTGCTGTCAAATGGACATGCACTGTTAGGCTGACAACATCAATCTGAGTGTCAGGACAGTGATGCAGGAGAAAGAGCCGCTACACACACACACACACGAACGAACGCACACACCAAAAAAACACACATTAAAGACTTAGAGGGTTGATTATTTAGAAATACAGTTTTAATACCATTTTATATAGAGAGAACTACTAAAGTGGTTCAAACTCAGTTTTGTATTTTTCATGTCTGATCCCACCAACTCGAAATAACCCCCATAGCAACGCCCTACGAAACGAAAAAAAACTTCACAGCCCTTGGTGACTCAGACACGGGCCGTTTCATCGCTTGTAACTTGTTTACAATATGATATATCGTTCTTTTTTCGCGATATTCAGATGCAAGGCCCACCACATGAGTTACAGCGAGTATGTATACTTCTAGAATGTGACATTTCGCTACTGGACACTGAGAAGTTCAGGGTTGTGTTGATGGGCTTGTTCAATCTAGGGGATTACTTGGGTTCAATTACCACTCGGACACTTTTTACACTCAAAACGGCAATGAAGTATGTGTACAGTGGCAATTGTCACCTTGTAGAGGCTAGTATTGTGTTGGGCATCATTGGGAGAAGAAAGAGAGAAAAGGCATTCCTTGTGCATTAGGCATTATCCACTTCGAGTACAAAACGCTTATAATTTCAGAAAACTTTTTCTGTAAACACGGAGTTAGCTCAGTAAATGTGTGCGTTCCATATGGAAATGTAGTCATACGCCCTGAAAAACAGCTGTGAAACTATGCCAGAACTGTTGGTGGCGCTCTGACGCAATGACGGGATCAAGCCCAATCTTCCGTGGGCATGCGCGGAATTTTGTAACAGACAACATGGCGACTAGTTGAAGGGTGGGCGGGGCGAGTGTTACACATTAGTATGGGAGGCCGACGATGGTTGAACTGTTGCTTCGGGTGCACACTGGATTTACAAAAAAACCACAAGCTCATTGTTGTTGTCATTCATTTCATAGTGCGGCGCAGGAGCTTTAACAAGAGGCGGGGCGATGACGCAGGTCTAGAAACATTGCGGAGAAGGATGAGGCAGTATACGTAACCACGGAGCGGCATATACGGAGTTTTGAAATCTTTCATTGGGGATCAGTTTCAAAAATGTTCGTTTACACCCCCCAAAACGCCGGCCTCGTATGGACGAGACCAAAGGATTGATAACGTATTTTTGCGTTTAGGCTGGCATGACTTCGTGTGGACAGGGCCATAGATCCATTGGTTTTTTCAATGCTTCGCATAGGGCCGTCGTAACCCGCTATGACGTCACACTCAGGTTAGAGCACAGACAACTTAAATTCATGAAAATACCACGTTCTTTTAATAAATATAGGATTTTTTTTGCAGGAATCTTCTTTCAAATTAGAACAGTGTCATGCAATTTTGATATCCACTATTTTTTTAACAAAAAAAACCCGTTCATTAGGTCTTTAATGTCTAAGTCAAACAGGTGACCTATGTTTTTCAAGTAGTTTATTCAATCCAGGAAACCAAAGAATAATGTATATTAGGAAAAAAATAGCTGCCATTACATGAGAAACTTTCTTTACCAAAGTAAAACTATCTTTTATTCGAGGAGTGGTAACGAGACCCGTAATATGATAATGTTTACATTAGGGCGTGTAGAATGACCATAGAAATGGCCTTGACCAATGTCACCACAGAGTGAGGTTGATCGATTGGGAGACTAAAAAGAGGGCGTGACAAAGAAATTAGTTGAATGGACATGAAAAGTATACTCGAAGGCCTGTTCTATACATGCAGAAGCTGCGCAGACGTTTCCAGGCTATTACAGAAAGAAACACACCTGGGCTCCTAATGCAAAATTTCTCAGTGTATTCAAAATCGAGGTTGAAAAAACGGGAATTTATTTCCTAGAGCCCCGGCAGTTGTGGGCAGAGAAACTTTTACAAACACTCACACGACCCCGCAGCCCCATGCCCAAGCCCCCCTCCACGGTTAGTATACTCACTTTCCTGTGCCAGAACTCAGATGCACCAACATCATTCTGCATTTTAACAGCAGCCTGTGGAAAATGAAAACTGAAATAGAGCTTTTCGCGTGGTCTCGTTTGGGACGAAGCGAAGGTGTAGAATTATTCCTCTGTTGCCGATCGGCTTGGAAGCCCACGTTAGCTAAGTTTGTGTGCGACGTGGCGCCATTGTAGTTGATGTTTGTTCTCCGCTACTGCGAATGTACCAAAATTACGTACGGGGAGCAGCGGGGGGAGGGGGTCAGAGCAGAGGGGATTTCACACCTATTACCCCTCTCGCGGGTGTGAAAGAAGCTCCCGCTGTGCAGCGTTTTCTGAGTTGACCCACTTGCAGGGGATTGAAACTCTTACATTTTCACCCCCTGACACACAGTCATCGTGGTCGAACGGTTGGTAAATTCTACTGGTCAATCATAAACAGTTGTGATAGTCAGGCTTTCCAGTGTAGTCTTTTATGAACTCTGCTGTTTTGTGTCGGTCATGTTGTCTACTTATTGCTCAATGGCATCTCGTTGTCCATAATCATGTGCTTGTTCGACCAAATTTGTTTCTATAAAAAAAGAAAATCCTAAAAGAGAGAATCGATTATAATAGACTTTTCAGAATATTTCAGTTTTAAACGGATGTATACCTTTAAACAGAAGTTTTCTGAAAATGTCTATATCCCGGAAGTAGAAAAATATAGGATTTTCTACTTTCGGGTGGATCATCCAAGACAATTTGTCCTTACCAATAGTCAAATCATTATGTGATGCAAATAAGGGACAGAGAGTTTTGTTCAAAAATAGAGAGGGCGGAACTGCCCCCCTTCATACCTTTAAGGCAAACAAAACAATACTCTCACATTTTTAAGAGCAACATTGCTATCTTCATGGCTATAGTAGTTTTTGGATATCATTAGGCTGAGTTAACGGAGGCAAATGTGGCAGTAAATACGTACTATAGTTGGATGTCGGTTTCTACCCAAAACCGTTCACACGAAGACTGTGTTCAGGGGGTGAAAATGTAAGTGTTCAGATCCAGCCTGCAGAGTGGGACAACTCAGAAAGCTGCCACAGCGGGGAGTCTTTCACACCCGCTGAAGAGGGGAATAGGTGTGGAAATCCCCCTTCTGCGCTGACCACGCTCCCCGCTTTCTCCCCGCCACGTAAATTTGTCCTGCGCAGTCGCGGAGAAAAACATCAACAACAATGGCGCCGCGACTCACCAACTAGCTACGTGGGCTTCCAGCGCGGACACAGAGGTAATTCTACAACCTTCGTTCGTCCAAACGAGACCACGCGAAGCTCTAGGTTCAGTTTTCATTTTCACAGATGCTGTTAAAATGCAGAATGATGTTGGTGCATTCTGAGGTTCTGGCACAGGAAGTGGAGTATACAACCGAGAGGGGTGGGCTGGCATGGGGCTGAGGGGGTCGGTGGAGTGTTGTAAAGTTTCTCTGCCCTACTGGCCGGGCGCTAGAAATTACATCGTTTTTCAACCTCCATGTGAACCACTGCGGAAATATGCATTAGGAGCCAGGTTGTATCTGTTAATAGCCTGGAAACGTCAGACGCGCGTCTCAGTTATAAACAGGGCCTTCGAGTAGTACTTCAGGTCCATTCAACTAATTTCTTTTGGTCACGCACGCTTTTTAGTCTCCAAATCGATCCACCTCACTCTGTGGTGGACATGTGGTAAGCTTTCTATGGTCATCTACAGCCCTAATGTAAACAGTAGCCATATTACGGCTCTTCCCACTACTAGGAAGAAAAAATATTTACTTTTGGTAAAGAAAGTTTCATACAGGGAATGCAGATAATTTTTATTCTAAGTATGACATTATTCATTGGTTTCCTGGATCGAGAAATACTATTGAGATACATAGGTCTTGTATGTACTTAGACATTAAGACCTTATGACGGGTTTTTTTTTAAAAAAATAGTGGATCTCAAAATTGCAAGACAATGTCAATTTGAAGAGATTCGGCAATAAAATCTATTTTTATAAAACGAACGTGTTTTTCATGAATTTCAAGAAGCTTTGGCTCTAAACCTGTGTATGACGTCATAGAGGGTTACGCCCATGCATTGAAAACATGGATCTTATGGCCCTGTCCACCACGCGTCAAGCTAGGCCTAAACCGCAAAAATACTTATATCCCACCAGTGTATCGTCATACGAGGCCGGCGTTTTGGGGGGGTGTAACCGAACATTTTGAAACTAGGTCCAGAGTGGAAAGATTTCAAAAACTCCGTATATGCGCTCCGTGTTACTGCCTTCCGCAAGTATCTGAGACTCTTGCGTCAACGCCAAGCCTTTGATAAAGCACGAATGCGACGCAATCAGAAAATTAGGACACAACAATGTTAAGCTTGTTGGTTTTGTAATCCAGTGTGACCGAAGCAACCGTTCAACCTCCATGTCCGTCCATATAATGTTTGTACCAGTCCCCATAGCCAAGTTGTCTGTATTACAAACTTCGGCATGCCACGGAAGTTTGTGCTGTTCCCGTATTGCGTCACAGCGCCACCAACAGGTCTGGCAAGTTTCACAGCGTTTTCAGCGTATTGACTACATTCAATATGGAAGCACACATTTACTGAGTAACTCCCGTCGTTTACAGAAAAGTTTCTGAATATTATAAGCGTTTAGTCTACCGTGTGGATATGAGCCTAAGCACAGGAATGCCTATTCTCTCTTCTCTCCCATGATGCCACACAATACTGCCATCTCCTGGTGACACAAGCTCACTACAAATACATTGCCGTTTAGAGTGTGAAAAGTGTCCGAGGTGGGAATTGAAACCAAGTAATTCTGATTGACAAAAATCCATCAACAACCAATGAACTATCTCAGTGACAGCGAAATGTCACATTTCTAGTAGTTATTCATACTAGCTGTACAGGCCTGTCATCTTGATATCGCGAAAAGATCGGGAATATCAAATTGTAACAAGTTACAGCGTTGAAACGTACCGTTCTGACGGTCACCAAGGGTGTTAAGTATTTCCGTTTCTGATGGGCGTTGTTTCTATGGGGTTATTTCGATTTGGGGGGATCAGACAAAAAAAAACAAAACTGATTTTTGAAAACCTTTAGTAGTTCTCTTCTAATATAAAATGGTATTAAAACTGTATTTCTAAATAAATCAAACCCGTCATAAGGTCTTTAATGTTTTGTTTGGTGTGTGCGTTCGTGCGTGGTGTGTGTGTGTGTAGCGGCCTCTTCCTCAAGATCACTGTCCAGTAGCTCAGATTTGATGTTGTCAGCCTAACAGTGCATGTCCATTTGAAGCAGCAGTAAACGGAGGGCCATCATCAAGTCTTCCACATCATCACATTTTTAACAGTGTAGTTGCACATTTTCATCTAACAAGAACGCACAAGAAACCAATCACCAGTAGAAGAAACAGTACGGGTTGGGATGTATCAGCTCCATACAAATGTCTGTTGATGCTAAGTAAATGTAACTGTTATGCTCTAAAGGGACAGATGAGAAAAGATATTTATTTTGAGGGTGGTTCATCTCTTCTTAGGAGAGGAGACAGTGGTCAGTTGCGAAGACCATTGGCCCTTTGAGCCTGAAGGTTGAGGGCTTCGAGCCCAGCACGGGGACCTTCTCCACTGACTCACAAATTTAGCCAAATTGGTTCCGAATGGTTACTACTGATCAAAAAGAGAAAAACTGCATGAAACTATAAAACTTAGAGTTGAAACTTTACACAGTTGTTGTCAACAACACAATGACAAATTGGACGTTTAAAATGTTCTTCTTCCCAATGAAAAACGGCTTTTTAGGCATTTTATACATTGAATTTTTTAGGCAGGCTAAAAAAAACAGGTTTTTTTTCCAAACATTCAAAGGATGCAGAGTGTAATAAGATGACATACATTATTTCAGGTGTATATTTCCATAAACATAGAGGGCCTAGCTTTAAAAGATGCATGCACACAAGCATGTGAGATGTAAGATGTGTTTTTATATAAGCAAAGAAATTAGGGTATGCCAAACTTTTGTGCACGAGCCAAAACGATGTAGGAGTTTAAGAGGTTTTAACTCTCCAAAACTGTTAATCTTGTTCCTTCTATAGAAGTCACCTGTTCTGATGTTGAACTTCGCAGGTATTCAGTGGTAAACGCAAACAATTACATTTGAGCTTGGGCTTTTGAGTTTTCTTTACCTTTTTTTTTTCTCACAGTGATTGCATTGTGTTGTGTAAAATTTACATTAGCTTCACATCTTCAAAGATGATGTACACCCAATGACGCGACAAGAAGAGACAATGGAAGGACAAAACAATAAAACCTAGCAAAGGTGATTGATTGCCAGCTGATGCAGGAGAAGAAAAAAAGGGAGTAAAGAGGTGAAGGGCCAATATAGGATACTTATTAACGTGCTTGACTATGATCAAACTTCAATCAATTTGTCAATTAAGTGTCAAGATAAAACTTATTTTCCAGGTAGAAACAATAGAACAAAATGATAGCATTTTTTTATACAGTTACACCCACCGGGTAGAAATGAGACGCGGGACATTTTTTCATCAATTTTTCACTTTCTTACGTGGTAGTATGAAGCCATTTACACAGAACTATGGTAATTTCTGACCCTGATTAGAAGTTTCCTTCATTCAAGTCATCAAAATCTATGACAGCCTAGGAGTATTTGTGATAGTTGTGGTGAATGTGTTTTACTTTCTCTGATGGTAAACTGGCTATTCTTCCTCATGACCCTCTTTGATGAATTGTTACATTTAATCTCCCCAGAATTGGACTCAATTATTCTTGTACGTTAAAAACTGTTCAGTAACGTTAGGGCATACTCGACAACTCCCTCCACTAATGTACAGACTTGTTCCCGGATAGAAATGCTCACCATAATTACAGACAAGCGGAAACTGAAAAGTCATTCCACTCAATTCTATGTAGTTCTGCAAAATGTAGAACTCATGACTCTTCTGGCCAACTGTAAAGCCATGTTCCTGCTTTCTTCCCTATGTGCACAAATACTATTGTTCTGTTGGGATTCTGGAAATCTTGTTTTGCTAACAGTTCTTTCCACAAGTTGTTATCAGTTTGAACAAATCACTTTAATCGGTCCTGGACTTGTAATCGAAACCTCTTTGGTGATTGTATTTCAGTGTTTTTTTTTGTACTTTTTCTTTTTCTTTTTTGGTGCACACTGGGGAACTTTAGCATCTTTTTCAGATTGGTTTTACTGCAAATGAACAGATACAATATTCGGAATCTGAATCTACATTAAAGTGAGTGAAGACAGGCGGGAATCGGAGCGGGGTGATATATGTACTGTTGCCTGCTTCTGTGAGTCTTTCCAAGGGCAAAGGAGCTAGTTTAGTAGTGTATCCACTTTTAATATGGAGTTGAATATTAATCAAGGCCATGTGAAGTGTCATTGAGAGTCCAAAAAGCAACTATAATAAATCCGATGCATTATTTTTTACGTATTATTCACAAGTGTGACCTCAATTACACCCAGCGATGCACGTAACGTTATGATCGGCTCTAATGTCGGAAGCAAAGCTTTTAGGGCGCTCATTCTACTCTTTTTCTGTCTAGCCATAGTGCACAACGTTTTTTTTCGACCGGAAAAATAGCGGCATTCATAAGCAGCATGTAATGTGCTGGTGTACATTTCAGGATTGTTTGCATAGCAGCAGGTGTAAAGTCTAACATGCTTTAGTGCACAAAGGGATCAGGGCTTATAAATGTCACGATAAGAAAACTCCAACAAATATAGAAACTCAAGTGCTTTGGTATCTTGCATGATCTGGACTCTGTTTTCTTATTATTTGTTCTGTTTTATTTGTCTCTAAGTGATCAGAATAATGTGTAACTCATTTGATTGGCATATCTTTCGAATGAATGAGAATGGCAGCCTTAACCCACAAACTGTCAACCAATCTGATAAAAAAATACATCAAAACAACATGGAGCTCTGCACACTATAATTTCATTTTCTTCAGAGAAGGACTGTGTCCTACCACAGGTACTGAGTACGTGTTAGGACACAAGGGATATAGTTTAAGGACCAGGGGTTAAAATTTCATTTCATTTTTAAAGTTACTGTCTCCAAGTTTGTATACTGCTGGTTTAAAAGTTTTCTCCAATGTTTGCTATGGAAGCATATGTCATACTTGCTTGTCTTATTTTTCTTAACATGTTCATGTTTCTCCTCTTTTCTTTCTTCTGCCTTCTTCTGACGTTCCATGTGGATTTCTCTTTTAAGGAAAACTGATTATCCATATTTGTAATATAAACGGCCATACGCTTTTTTGGATTACTGTTGCTAATCAAAGCAATGCTGGTCACTGATGTAGCAGTATTTGGCCTTTAATACAAACAAGACCTGCATCGGGATATTTGCTATGACTGGTGACGTTGGACAAACCTCTCATCTCTCACTTCATAAGAGCGTAAGAACATAGGATGTTCTTACGCTCTTATGTTCTTCAGTGTCTCAAGAAGACGACCCGTTTAAACTCGTCTTTACGTTTTTGTTACTTGTGTTTACATATCTGTATGGAGAGTGTCAGTTAGAAATATGGAAAGTCTGTGTGTTGGGGAGAAATACAATATTGGTCAACTCTGCCAGGATTTATTTTTTAAACAACTTTTTCATCCCAAATAGATGAAAAGTCACTTTGTCACTTAACTTTATACACTTATTATCCTGCACAATTTAACTGTACAGAACTACAGTACTTACAATACATATATAATATTTTGACTGGTTTGAAGCATTATCAGCATCTAAGCTAGTTTATGTTAGTATGAAACATAGTACTACTTCATTTGTATATAATTGTGTGTGCTCAATGTGTGCTCTTTATACTGTCCTATATTCTGCAACTTCGAAATTTCACCACTGTGGGAGAATAAAGGAATTATTAATCTTATCTTATCTTATATATTTTTTTCTGTTGATGCAGAATGCCTCGAACATCTGAACTTGACATATAACATGGCCCTTGATCTTAATCACCAACAAGGAAGGAACGCTAGATAATTAAATGTGAACAGGAGTGTGGGTTTTGGGGTGACTAACAAGTCTCCTGGGAAAGAACTGAGAACACTGGCTGAAGTCTGGTGTTTTATTAAGGTTTCAGAGTGCAGACATAACGAGCCTCAGGCTTACCCAATCTAAGTCTGTGTGGAATGAAAATTACTAGATTCAGTACTAGGGAACAGACTGACTGAACACATTTATATTTCTATTTTAATTAAGTTTATTCCTAACCAGGTACATACATATTCTCACATATTGTTAATAAATCAGGTTAATGTTTGGTTGAAATGGCAACATAGCAGTATAGATGAGCCCCTTTTAAAGAGCTAACCAATATATAACTGATATACATGCTAGACAAGTCCATTTGTCTGCAATAAACAATCAGGGTGTGTGTGGTCTATCTATCAACAAATCTATAAGAATATGGGGGATTGATTCATTGACGAACATTTGCAATTTGTTTCTGTCTCAGATCATTTGCTCAAATCAATGGGAGGTGGACAGCCCGAGTGACAAATTGCTTTTCACATTTAGATATAGGCGATGCGGCATTCCTTTCCATATTACCATATTTGTTGTTATGTCTCTTTTGTATGTGTGTTGATGTAACTTACCAAAAAATGGACAGATCAGATCAGCACATGGATACATAATTTGATCCACACTTTACACGTGGCATCTGATATGGATCGCTATAGCTGCTTCCACATCATAGGCAAAGCAATTATTTTCTCTCCCCCCTTTCTCCCCACCCCCCCCCCCCCCTCCTCCAACGAAAGAAATTCAATACAATGCAATCTGGATATGCATCTTTCATTCGTGCTATGAAGTTGTTATCGAAAGTATGTTTCTTACATGGCTCCTTTAACATTTGCATTGTGTCACTTCGGTTGGTCCCATCATACTAAATGTCAGTTAAACAAAATTGCACACTGTCACAGTCGTTGCTAGGTACACACTGTTGTAACAGTATTGTTGTTACTTTGTTTATCAACAATGACCTTTTATCAGTATCTGCACATTAGACCATGTGTTCATCCAGTCAAGTTACCTCAGTATCTCTCAGCTTTTACACAAACCTCAAGACCAAAAGTGAGGGTGGGAACGTAGATGTAACGGTAAAGAAGCTTCTTCACCAGCGGGATGCAGGCCTGGAGTTGGTGCTTGTGTGTGAGTGCTGGTTGCGGGTCTATGCCACTGGCCTGTCCGAGCTGAGTCCAGAAGACATGGACTTAGTTCGCCCTCACTGCTGCCCTCTTTGCATCTTTAAAAAAAAATATTATACAAAAATAAATACACACACAAACACTTGTACAAGTAACGATGGTCTCTCTGCCATGCAACGCATCATCAAGTTGCGTGGGCCACTGAGCCACAGAAAGGGCTGATTAAGGCCTCATTACATTTTCAGCCACTGATAAGCTTCTCAGGTTTGGGTAGTGAAACTCACATGTATACGTTATACTATCCTTTATCCCGGATAAAGAATTTATGTAAGCTAATTCTTTCCAAAATTAACGTATCTTTATACTGCCCTGAGGCAGAAACATTATTTCATTCCCTTTCAGTTCCAAGCTTGTAAAAATATACGAACAAGAATAAAGTATATTTACAATGCATGAACTGAAAGGGAATTAATTAAGTTCTGACTAGACAGTATAATAGAAATCGTTAATTTTGAAAGAATTAGCAAACATATTTTCCTTTATACGTTTAAAGGATTTATAAGTAACATGTGAGTATCCACTAACCAAACTTAGAGCTTATAGTGGCTGAAAATGTTAATGAGCCTTAATCAGCCCTCATTCTGAGGGCTCAGTGGCCCACCAATCCTTGATGATGCTTTGCATGGCAGAGAGGACCAACGTTTATTGATACAATTGTAGTGTGTGAGCTATATATTTTTTGTATATATATTTTTTTAAAGAGTGACAAAAGAGGGCAGGGGGACTGGCGAACTCAGTCATGTCTTCCTGGTCTAGCTCGGGACCAGGACCAAGTGGGCAAAGCCCAGCAACAGGCACTCACAACCAAGCACCAACTCCAGGCCTGGCATCCAGGCTGGTGAAGAAAGATCTTTCACCGATAATCTACGTTTCCACCCCTCACTTATGGTCATGAGGTTTGTAGTAAAGTCTGAGGGAGATAGCCTGAGGTAACATGACTGGATGAACACATTGGTCTATTTTGGCAGATACTGAGAAAAGGTCATTGTTGATTATAACAATTAAACCAACAATACTGTTCACAGTGGTGTTACCCAGCAACGACAGTGACAGTGGTTGCAATATTGTTTAACAGACATTTTGTATGATCGGGACCAACCGTATGACACAATGCAAATGTAAAGGAGCCTAATGTAAGAAAAAACATTCTTTCGATAACAACTCTCCCATTGCACGAATGAAAGAGGCTTTATCAGCGGCATTGTATTGATATTTCTTCTGTTAGAAAATACTGGCTTTGCCTTTATGTGGAAGGCAGTTATAGCATCCCAGTCAGATTCAACTCGTTGTAAAGTCGTGGATCACAATTATGTAACATTGCGGATTGATCTGTCAGTTTTTGGTATGTAACATCACAACCACATACAAAAAGAACATAAACACACAACTATTTGTAATAGGAGAAAGAGTGCGCATCTGCCATATCTCAATGTGAAAGCCAATTTGTTCACATCGGGCCTGTCCACCTTCCCATAGATTTGAGCAAATGAGGAGATGACAGAAACAAATGCAAATGTTCGTCAAATGAATTACTCCCTCATTTACTAATAAATTTGTAGATAGATAGCCCACACCACACCCTGTATAGTTTATGCAGACAAATGGACTTTGTTAGCAGGATATCAGTTATATGATTGATAGTCTTAAGGGCTATCTGAAATTACTGCTATGTTATCCATTTCAACCCAACACTTAAACTGATTTATTAACCATATGTGAGAATATGTAAGTTCCTGGGTACATAAAGCTTAAGATAAATGACATATATATGTGTCTTCTGCAGTTGTTTTCCCTATACTGTAATCTAGTATTACATTCACACAGACTATAGATTGGGTAAGCTGCGTGCCTTATTTATGTCTGCCCTCTGAAAATCCTTATAAAAAACCAGACTTCAGCGTGTTCTCTTGTTCTTCCCAGGAGGACTTGTTAGTCCACCCCAAACCACATTCCTGTCACATTAAATTATCTATCTTTTCCTTCTTTTGTGATTAAGATAAAGGGCCATGTTATATGTTATGTTTCAGATGTTTTCAGCAGTTGCATCAACAGAAAAAAAAATCTTATAAGGATAAGAAAAGCTAAGAAATCTCCTTTATTCGTCCCCACAGTGGGAAATTTCGGATGTTTGCAGCATATAGTACAGTAGTAAGCGCACACAGGGAGCAAACACAAAAGTATACAAATATGTAGCAGCTATGTTTCTTAGCTAACATAAATACTGTAGCAGCTGAAAATGCTTCAATCCCAGTCAACAATATATAATATGTAGTGTAGTCCTGTAGTAGCTTGTACAGTTAAATAGTGCCGGATAATAAGCAAGTAGATAAAGTTAAGTGACCAAAGTGATTTTCATATATGGATGAAAAGTTCGTTAAAAATAAATCTGGCAGCGATGAGCCAATATGTATTCTTTCCCCAACACACAGTCTTCCTATTTCTAACTGGAACTCTGGTCTACACTTATGTAACAAAAGGTAACCATGAAAGTATATGACTAGTTTAAACGTGTAGTTCACTATGAGACACGCGGTAGAAAACATAAGAGCGTAAGAAAACTCTATGTTTCTTACGCTCTTATGAAAGAGAGTGAGAGGTGTTTGGTCCAGCGTTACACGTCATAGCAAATATCCGATGAGGTCATGTTCTGTATACAACGGCCAAATAATGCTACATCAGTGACCAACATTGTTTTGATTACTACAGTAATCCAAAAAATGCTTATGGCCGTTTATATGAAAAAAGATGGATATCAGTTTTCACCCTTAAAAGGAGAATCACATGGAAAACGTCAGAAGTAGGCAGTAGAAAGACAAAGAGGAGAAACAGAAACATGTTTAGAAAAACAATAAAGTCTGCAATGATTATGACATATTCTACATAGCAACATTTGATACTAAACATTTTTAACATGCAGTATTCAAAACTTGGAGACCAGTTACTTTAAAAAATGAAATGAAAATAAACCTGGTCCTTAAACTAAAGCCCTGGAGTCTTAGCACAAACGAACTCAGTACCTGTGGAGGAAGCAGTCTTCTCTGAAAGAAGAATGAATTATAGTTGCAGAGATCCATGTTGTTTTGATGTATTTGTTATCAGGATTGTGTTTACAGTTTGTGGTTTAAGGCCTGCCATTACCACATTCATTTCTAAAGATATGCAATCAACATGAGTTACACATTTATTCTGATCACTTAGACGAAAAATATAAACAGAAACATATAAGAAGAAGAACAACGGGATTCCAGGGATCATGCAAGAAACAAGCACTTGGAGTTTTTAAATATTGTTGGAGTTTTCTCTTCGTTGACATTTATAAGCCCGGATCCCTTTGTGCAAAAAGATGTAGACTTTACACCTGCTGTCTAATGCAAAAATCCTTGGAAAATGTACACCAGCACACTACCTGCTGACTATGAATGCGCTTATTTTTCCGGTCATACGTTGTGCAATATGGGGCTAGACAGGAAACAAGGAGTAGAATGAGGCGCCTAAAGCTTTTTCTACCGACATTAGGCCGACTTTACGTTACGAGATCGCTGGGTGTAATTTGATGGTCACACTTGGAAATAATACTACTAAAAAATTGCATCGGTTTAATATAGTGCTTTTTGGACTCTTCAAGGACACTTCACATGGCACTTATATAATTCACTCCTATGCAAAGGTGATACACTACTTCTACCTAGCTCCAGTTGCCATTGGAAAGATCACAGAGCGGGACCGGCCAACAAGTACCTGCTATAATGCCCCTCAGATTCAGCTGTATTCACTCACTTTAATGTAGATTCAGATTTCGAATAATTGTATCTGTCATTTGCAAGTAAATCCAATCTGAACAAGATGCAAAAGTTCCTGTGTTGCCACCCGGAAAAAAAGAAAAAGTCACAAGAAAAACCTGTTGAAATCAATTCAAACAAGAGTTTCATTACAAGTGCAGGACACATAATTTAAAATGTTGATTTGTTCCAACCTGATAACAACTTGTGGAACAGAAGCGTTCAGCAAACAAGATTTCATGAAATCCAACAAACACATATATTGTGCAGAGGGAAGAAAGCTGGAACATGGCTTATACAGGTTGGCCAGAAGAGTCAATGAGTTCTTACAATTTGCAGAACTACATTAAAGTGAGTGGAATGACTTTTCAGTTTCCTTTTGTCAGATACTTATGCGTTAGCATTTCAATCCTGGGAAACACAGTCATGTACTTAGGTGGCGGAGAGTGAGAGTTGCGCGATGCCCTGTACTGTCTAAGAACAGTTTTAACGTAAAAGATAATAGAGCCCTCTGTGGAGATTAAATGTAACCTATTCATAGAAAGTGGTCCAGGAGGAACAAGAATAGCCAAGTTTTACCATCATAGAAGATAAAACACATTCTCCACAACTATCACAAAATACTCCAAGCTCGTCATAGATTTTAGATGACTGAATGAAGGAAAACTTCAAATCAGGGTCAGAAAGTTACATAGTTATGTGTAAATGGCTTCATTCAACCACTAGAATTGAAAAAGTGACGTGAAAATGTCCGCTTCCCCATTTCTAGCCGGGTGTGTAAAACTGTATATATGCTATCATTTGAGCTCTTGTTTCTACATGGACAATATAGTTTAATCCTTGAGAGCACTTTATTGACAAATTGAAGAGTAGAGTCTTAGTTTCAAGATCGCTATAATATCCTATATTTGCACCTTCACGCTTTTATCCCATATTTCTTCTCCTTGCATCATATGACATCATCACCTTTGCTAGGTTTTAATTGTTTGTCCTTCCCATGGTGTCTCTTCTGTGTCTGCGTCAATGGTGTTTTGTCATCAGTTTGGAAGAAGTGAAGCTAATGTATATACACAACACAAAGCCAATCACTGTGAGAAAAAAAAAAGTAAGGACAACACAAAAGCCAAGCTCAAATTGGATTGTTTGCGGGTTTACCACTGAATACAGGCAAGGTTCAACATCCAGAACACCGGTGGACTTCTATAGACAGAACAAAGGATTAACAGTTTGGAGACGTTAAAACCTCTGAACCTACATCTGTTTTCGGCTCGTGCACAAAAGTTTGGCATACCCCTAAATGTCTTTGCTTATATTAAAAACAAATCTTAAATCTCAATGCTTGTGTGATGCATCTTTTTCAGGCTAGGCCCATCTCGTTTATGTAAATATACACTGAAATACAGTATGTTCATTCTAATTTCAATCGCATCTGATGTTTGGAAAAAAACTGTATTTTTAGACTTGCTAAAAAATTCAATGTATAATATGCCCTAAAAAAAGCCTTTTTCATTGGAAGAAGAACATTTTTAACGCCCAATTTGTTCATTGTGTTGTTCGACAAAAACGGTGTAAAGTTCTCAGACTTCTAGTTTTATAGTTTTCATGCAGTTATCTCTTTTATCAAGTCTGCGACCCTTCGGACACCAAATTTGGCAAAATATGTGAAGAGTCAGTGGAGAAGGTCGTGCTGGGGCTCGAACCCACACCTTCAGGCTCAAAAGCCGCAAATGGTCTACCAATGAGCCACTTTCACCTTCTAAGAAGGATTGACCACCCTCAATAAGATATCTTTTCTTCATTTGTCTTTATGAGCAATAACAGTTACATTTACTTAGGCACTCAACAGACAGTTGTATAGAGCTGATACATCCTCAAACCCGTACTGATTCTTCATACTTGCGATGGGTTTCTTGTGCGTTCTGCTAAATTGAAAATGTGCAATACATGTTACACATGTGATGAAATGTGGACAGACTGGGATGATGCCCTGCCGTTTACTGGCTGCTGTCAAGTTATGGACATGCAATGTTAGGCCTGACAAACATCAATCTGAGCTGACAGGACAGTGTGCAGGAGGAAGAGCCGCAACACCACACACACACGCACGAACGCACACACCCAAACAACATTAAAAAGACCTTATGACGGGTTTGATTTATTTAGAAAACCAGTATTTATCCATTTTATTTAGAAGAGAACTACTAAATGATTTCAAAATCGTTGTTGTTTTTTTTGTTCTGATCCCCAAAATCGAATAACCCCATAGCAACGCCTTAGAAACGAAATAAAACTTCACAGCCCTCTGGTGACGTCAGGAAAGGGTAGTTTCAACGCTGTTTGTACAATTGTTAACAATTTGAAATTCGTTCATTTTTCGCGGTTATTCAAGATGACAAGGCCGTCCGTGTCCGCGTGAGTAGGAATAAACTACTAGAATGTGACATTTCGCTGTCACTGAGATAGCTTCAGTGGTGTGTTGTTGGATGCTCAATCTAGATACTTGGGTTCAATTCCCCACCTCGGACCATCACATTTTCACACTCAAAACGGAACTGTATGTGTACCGTGAGCATTGTCACTGTTGAGGGCGTATTGTGTTGGGAGCTTCAGTTTGCTTGAGAAGAGAGCAAAGGCATTTCCTGTGGCCATGGCTATTATCCACACGAAGACAAACGCTTATCATTTCAGAAACTTATTCTGTAAACACGGAGTTAGCTCCGTAAATGTGTGCGTCCATATGATTGTAGTCAATACGCCTGGAAAACGCTTGTGAAACTATGCAGACCTGTTGGTTGGCGCTGTGGACGCAATGACGGGATCAAGCCCAAACTTCGTGTGCGATGCGCGGAATTTGTAACAGAACCCTGGCGAGTGGGCGAGATGGTACAACATTAGTATGGACGGACGATGAGGTTGAACTGTTGCTTCGGGTCACACTGGATTACAAAACCAACACAGCTACATTGTTGTTGTCATTATTTTTCTGAGTGCGGCGCATGCGTGCTTTAACAAGAGGCGGGGCGATGACGCAGCGTCTCAGATACATGCGGAGAGGCAGAGTAACACGGCAGCGGATATACGGAGTTTCACTTAGTTTCTGGCAAATCTTTCCTCTTCGGGACATAGTTTCAAAAATGTTGTTTACACCCCCCAAAACGCGGCCTTCCGGCCTGTCATGGACGATACACTGGATTGATAAAGTATTTTGCGTTTATTGAGGCTGAGCATGACTTCGTGTGGACAGTGGCCATAGATCCATGGTTTTCAATGCAGGGCTTAACACCCGCTTATGACGTCACACACAGGTAAGGCATAGACAAAATTAAATTCATGAACCACACGTATCTTTTTATAAAATATAGGTGATTTTTTTTGCCGGAAATCGCTTTCAAATTGACAATGTCATGCATTTTGATATCCACTATTTTTTTAAAAAAAAACCGTCTAGGTCTTTAATGTCTAAGTACAAAACAGGTGAGGACTATCTTTCTCAAGTAGTTTCTCAATCCAGGAACCAATGAATAATGTCATACTTAGGAAACAAATATGCTTGCGATTCCTGTATGAAACTTTCTTTACCAAAAGTTAAAAATATTTTTCTTCTAGGAGTGGAAGAGCGTATTATGCTTACTGTTTACATTAGGGCTGTAGAAGACCTTAGAAATCTTGACCAATGTCCACCACAGAGTGAGGATGATCGAAACTTTTTGGAGACTAAAAGCGGGGCGTGACAAAAGAAATTCAGTTGAATGGACCTGAAGTACTACTCGAAGGCACAGTTTCTAGTGAGACGGCTGCGCAGACGTTTCCAGGCTATTAACAGAAAAACCTTCCCTGGCTCCTAATGGGCAAATATCTCAGTGTTCAACTGAGGTTGGGAAAATAGATGTAGCTTCTCGCGCAGCATCGGCAGTAGTTTTGCGGGGCAGAGAAACTTTACACACCTCTACCCACGACCCCTCGCCCCTGCCCAGCCCCCCTCTCGGTTGAGTAGTAAACTCACTTCCTTGTTGCCAGACCCTCGAATGCCTCCAACATCATTCTGCATTTTAACAGCGCTATTGTGACAATGAAAACAGGAACCAAGAGCTTCGCGTGGTCTGTTTGGCACGAACGAAGGTGTAGTAGCATTATCCTATGTTGCCGCGCTGGAATCCAAGTAGTAGTTTGTGGTGGCGGCGCTATTGTTTGTAGATGTTTGCTCTCCGGCCTACTGCGCTGTCCAAATTAACGTGCGGGGAGCAGCGGGGAGGCTCGGGGGTCAGAGCAGAGGGGGATTTCACAACCTATTCCCCTCCGCGTGTGTGAAAGAGCTCCCGCTGAGCAGCGTTTCTGAGTTTGTCCCACTCTGCAGGCTGGATCTGAACACTTACATTTTCACCCAACCTGAAAACACAGTCTTCGTGTGATCGGTTGGTCAAAATCTTAGGTCAAACATAAACAGTTTTTGATAGTCCAGGCTTTCAGTGTAGTCTTTTATGAACTATGCTGGTTTTGTGTCGGTAATAGTTGTCTATTATTTGCACAATGGCATCCTAAGTTGTCATATCCTGTGTTGTTGCCTTTTGTAATCAATAAAAAAGGACAATATAAAAGATGAGAATCGATATATAGGACATTTTCAGAATATATCATTTTAAAGGATTGTATACCTTTAAACTTGAAGTTTTCTAGCATACTGAAAATGTTATTTCCGGAAGTAAGAAAATTATATAGGATTTTCTTACATTTCCGGGTGGATAATCAAGGACAATATTTCTTCCATTGTTCAAGCATTCAGGTGATGCAATAAGACCAGTGAGTTTGTTCATGAAACTCGAGAGGGCGGAATCACCATCATACTATAAGGCAAACAAAACATTATCACAATTTTTTAAGCGAACCTTGCTATCATCATGCTTTAGTAGTTTTGGATAGCTTAGCTGAGTTTACACGGAGCATGTGGCAGTAAAAACCGGTATAGTTGGATGTCGGTTTTTCTACCACCGTTCACACGAAGACTGTGTTTCAGGGGGGTGACATGTAACGTGTTCAGGATCCAGCCTGCTGAGTGGGAAACTCAGAAACGAGGACTGCACAGCGGGGAGCTCTTTCACACCGCGAGAGGGGAATAGGCTGTGAAATTCCCCTCTGTTGACCCCGCCTCCCCGCTGCTCCCCGCACGTAAAATTGGGACATGCGCAGTATGGGAGAACAACCACAACAAAAATGCGGCCGCCGCACACAAACCAGCTAAGTGGGCTTCCAGCGCGGCAACAGGGATAATTCTACACCTCTCGTTCGTACAAACGAGACCACGCGAAGCTCTAGGTTCAGTTTTCTTTTCACAGGCTGCTGTTAAACTGAGAATGATGTTGGTGCATTATGAGGGGTCTGGCCCGGAAGTGAGTAAACTACCGAGAGCGGGGCTGGGCATGGGCTGGGGTCGTGTGAGTGTTCGTAAAGTTTCTCTGGCCCATTACTGGCCGGGCGCTAGAACTACATCGTTTGCAACCTCATGTGAAACACTGAGAAATTTGCATTAGTGAGCCGGTTGTTTCTGTTAATAGCCTGGAACGTCTGCGCAGCGTCTCAGTATAAACAGGGCCTTCGAGTAGTACTTAGGTCCATTCAACTAATTTACTTTTGTCACGGCCGCCTTTTTAGTAACCAAATCGGATTCACCTCACTCTGTGGGGAAATGTGGTCAAGAATCTTCTATGGTCATCTACAGCCCTATGATATACAGTCGGCCTCCTTACGGTCTCTTCCACTCCTAGCGAGAAAATATTATATCTTTTGGTAAAGAAAGTTTCATACCAGGGAATGCGCATATTTTTTTCCTAAGTCTGACAATATTCATATGGTTCTGGATTGCAGAAATACTGAGAAAATAGGTCTACTGTTTGTACTTAGAATTAAAGACCTTCTGACGGGTTTTTTTTAAAAAAATCGTGGATATCAAACATGCATGCAATGTCAATTTGACAGAGATTCCGGCAAAAAAAATCCTTATTTTATAAAAAAGAACGTGTTTTTCATGAAATTAAGTTGTCTAAGCTCTACCTGTGTGTGACGTCATAGGGGTTCCGCCCCATGCATTGAAAACCATGGTATTATGGCCCTGTCCACACGAAGTCAAGCTCAGGCCTAAACGCAAAAAATACTTTATCAAACCAGTGTATCGTCCATACAGAGCGCGGCGTTTGGGGGGGTGTACACTGAACATTTTTGAAACTAGGTCCAGGTGGAAAGCATTTAAAAACTCCGTATATGCGCTCGTGTTATGGCCTCTCCGCGAAGTATCTGAGACGCTTGCGTCATCGCCCCGCCTCTTGTTATCCAGCACGAATGCGCCGCACTCAGAATAATAATGACAACAACATGTAGATTGATGTTTTTTTGTTTTGTAATCCAGCTGTAGACCCGACGAACAGTTCAACCTCATCGTCGTCAATATAATGTTGTACCAGCTCGCCCACTCGCATGTTGTCTGGTTTTACAAAAAATTCGGCATGCCCACTGAAGTTTGGGCTTGATCCCGACATGCGTCACATCGCACCAACAGTTGGTCATTGTTTCACAGCGTTTTCAGGCGTATTGACTACCTTTCATATGGACGCCACACATTTACTGAGCTAACTCGTGATACAGAAAAAGTTTCTGAAAATTATAACGCGGTTTGTTTCGTGTGGATACTAGCCTAAGCCACAGGAATGCCTTGTCTCTTTCTCTCCACTGATGCCCACACAATACTGCCCTCTTCAGGTGGACAATTGTCATACACATCCAATTGCGTTTTGAGTGTGAAAAAGTGTCCGAGGATGGGAATTGAACCCAGTAATCTAGATTGACAATCCTTCACACAACCACTGATACTATCTCAGTGACAGCGAACTGTCACATATAGTGTTAATTCATACTCGCTGTACCTAGGCCTTGTCCTCTTGATTTATCGCGAAAAAAGAACGCATATCCAATTGTAAAACACGTTACAGCGTTGACAACGTACCCGTTACTGACGTCACCAAGGGCTGTGAAAGTTTTTCCGTTTCCCTAAGGGCGTTGCTAAGGGGTTATTTCGATTTGGGGGGATCAGTACAAAAAAAAACAACAACTGATATTGAAACCTTCGTAGTTCTCTTCTAAATAAAAATGGTATTAAAACTGTATTTTCTAAATAAACAAAACCCCGATTCATCAGGTCTTTTAATGAGTGTTTGGGTGTGTGGGTTCTTGCGTGTGTGTGAGTGTGGTAGCGGCTCTTCCTCTGCTCACAGTCTGTCGCTCAGCTTGATGTTGTCCAGCTAACAGTGCTGTCCATTTTGACAGCAGCCAGTAAACGGAGGTCATCAGCACCGTCTTTCACATCATCACATTTTTAACAGTGTAGTTGCACATTTTCCAATTATAACAAGACGCACAAGAAAACCCTATCACCAGTATGAAGAAACAGTCGGGTTTGGGATGAATCAGCTCAATACAAATGTCTGTTGTGTAAGTAATTTAAAACAGTTATTGCTCTAAGACAAGATGAGAAAAGATATCTGATTGGGGGTGGTCATCTCTTCCATTAGGAGAGGTGAAAGTGGCCTCAGTTGGTAGACCATTGGCCTTTGGCCTGGAAGGCTGGTGGGTTCGAGCCCATCACGGACCTTCTCCACTGACTCACAAATTTTGCCAAAATGGTTCCGATTGGTACTACTGATAAAAAAGAGCCTGCATGAAAACTCTAAAACTTAGAAGTCTGATATTTACACGTTGATGTCAACCACACAATGAACAAATTGGCGTTTAAACTTTTCATTCTTCAATGGAAAAAGGCTTTTTTAGGCATTAATCCATTGAATTTATTTAGGCAGGCTAAAAAAAACAGGTTTTTTTCCAAACCTTCCAAAGGATGCAGAGCTGAAATAAGAAAGCCATACATATTTCCGAGTAATATTAACCTAAACTAGAAGGGCCTAGCTTTACAATGATGCATCACTCAAGCATGTGAGATGTAAGATCGTGTTTATTTTTTAATAAGCAAAAGACATTAGGGTATGCAAACTTTTGTGCACGAGCCAAAAAGATGTAGGAGTTTAAGAGGTTTTAACTCCTCCAACCTGTTAAAATCTTGTTCCTTCCATAGAAGTAACCTGTTCAGGATGTTGAACCATGACAGGTATTCAGTGGTAAACGAACAATCCCAAATTTGAGCTTGGGCTGTTGAGTATTCTTTACTTTTTTTTTTCCTCACAGTGAATTGCTTGGTTGTGAATAATTACATTCGCTTCCCATCTTCACAAGACTGATGACACCCATTTGGACGCGACACAGAAGAGACACTGGGCAAGGCCAACATAAAACCTAGCAAAGGTGATAGATGCCCGATGAGCACGGAGCATAAATATGGGAGTAAAAGCAGGTGAGGTGCAATTAGGATATATTACGTGCTTGATATGATCACAACTCATCAATTTGTCAATAAAGTGCTCAAGATACAACTCTATAATCCCCGGTCGAAACAATAGACAAAACTGATAGCACTATATACAGTTTACACACCCGGGTCAGAAATGGTGACGCGGACCATTTTCCTCACTTTTTCACGTTATTAGTGGTTGTATGACGCCATTTCTCCCAGAATATGTAACTTTCGACCTGATTAGAAGTTTCCTTCTTCAGTCATCAAAATCTATGACAGCTTGGAGTATTTTGTGATAGTTGTGGCGAAAGTGTTTTATCTTCTATGATGGTAAAAATGGCTATTCTTCCTTCCTGGACCACTTTCTATTGAATAGTACATATAATTCCACAGGTTGGCCTCAATTATTTGTACGTTCCAAACTGTTCAGTAACGGTACAGGGCATCTCAGCAACTCTCCGCCACATAATGTACATGACTTGTTCCCCGGATAGAAATGCTAACCATAATTAAGCCCCCCAAGAGGAAACTGGACAAGTCATGCACTCACATTAATGTAGTTCTGCAAATGTAAGAACTCATGCCTCATATGGCCAACCTGTAAAAGCCATGTTACCAGCTTTTCCTCTGGCACAATATAAAGTTTGTTGGGATTTCAGGAAATCTTTGTCTACTAACAGCTTCTTACCCTCAAGTTGTTCATCAGTATGAACAAATCACATATAATGGTCCTGCTTGTAATGAAATCTTTGGTTGATTGTTTCAGTGTTTTTTTCTTGTATTTTTCTTTTTTTCTGGTGCACACGGGAACTTTTGAAATCTTTTTCAGATTGGTTTTACTGGCAAAAGACAGAAACAAATTATTCGGAATCTGAATTACATTAACAGTGAGTGAATGACAGGCGGGAACTGAGGGGCTGATAACATGTACTTGTTGCCTCGCTTCTGTGAGGTCTTTCAAGGGCAAACTGGAGCTAGTTTAGTAGTGTATCCACCTTTGCATATGGAGTGAATTAATAAGGCCATGTGAAGTGTCTTGAGAGTCAAACGCACTACATTCACCGGCTGCAATATTTTAGTATTATGTTCCAAGTGTGGACCTCAAATTTCACAACAGAGAAGCCCGTAAACGTTATGTCGGCCCTATGTCGGTAGCAACGCTTTTAGGCGCTCATTCTACTCCTTTTTTCCATGTAAAGCCATAGTGGCACAACCGTTGCCCGGAAAAATAGCGGCATTACAGTAGCAGCATGTCATGTGCTGGTGTACCTTTTAAGGATTGTTAGCATAGACAGCAGGTGTCACAAGTCTCATGCACTTTAGTGCACAAGGGCTCCCGGCTTATAAATGTCAAGATAAGATACTACAACAATATTAAAAACTCCAAGTGGCTTGTTTCTTGCATAGATTGGATCCTGTTATTCTTTAATATGTTTGTTTTATTTTTCTTAAGTGATCCAGAAAAATGTGTAACTCATTTGATTGCATATCTTTAGAATGAATGTGGAATGGCAGCCTAAAACCCACCAACAGTAAAACACAATCTGATAAACAAATACATCAAATCAACATGGCGCTCGCACACTATAATTTCATTCTTCTTCAGAGAAGACTGCCACTCCTCACCGGTACTGAGTTGTTGGTGCTGACACAAGGGGATAGTTTAAGGACCAGGGGTTTATTTTCATTTCTTTTTAAAGTTACTGTCTCCACGTAGGTATACTGCCTGGTTTAAAATGTGTTATATCAAATGTTTGCTATGAAGCTATGTCATACATAGCTATGTCTTATTTTTAAATGTTTCTGATTCTGCCTCGTTTCTTTTCTATGCTTCTTCTGACGTTCCATGAGGATTCTCCTTTTAAGGTAAACAAACTGATATCCATTTATTTTCTCTTTATAAAACGGCCCTAGCATTTTTGGATTACTGTTGTAATCAAAACAATGTTGGTCACTGTTGTTAGCCGTCTTTGGCCTTTTAATACAACACCATGACCTGCATCGGGATTATTTGCTAAGGGATGGTAATGTCTGGACCAAACCCTCATTCTCACTTTCAAACGCGCGTAAGAACATGAGAGTTCTTACGCTATTATGTTCTTCCAGTGTCTCATAGCTTGACGACCCACGTTTAAACTAGTCATATACGTTTCTTGTTACCTAGTGTTTACATATATGTATGACCGAGTGTCCAGTTAGAAATATGGAAAAGTCTGTCGTGTTGGGGAAGAAATACAATAATTGGCTCAACTCTGCCCGGATTTTTTTTAAACAACTATTCTCCATAGATGAAAAGTCACTTGTCACTTTACTTTATCTACTTATTATCCTGCACTATTTACATGTACAGTTACTACAGTAATACTACTACATATATATATTTGACTGGTATTGAGCCTTTCAGCAGTCTACAGCTTGTTAGTTAGCCTAAGAAACATAGGTACTACTTATCTTGTATATATTGTGTGTGCTCCCTAGTGTGCTCTACCTACTTGGTCCTATAATGCTGCTTCATCGATTTCCCCACTGTGGACGAATAAAGGAATTCTTATCTTATCTTATCTAATAAATTTTTTTTTCTGTTGATGAGACTGTGAAACATCTGAACATGGACATATAACATGCCCTTGATCCTTAATCAAAAAAGAAGAAAGTAGATAATTTAATGTGACAGGAGCTTGTGGTTTGGGGTGGGCCCCCACAACAAGTCCTTCCTGGGAAAGAATCATGAGAACACTGGCTTGAAGTCTGGTTTTTTTATTAGGTTTTTCAGAGGGCAGACATTAAATACGCCCTTCAGGTTCACCCAATCTAAGTTCTGGTGGAATGATAATACTAGATTACAGTATAGGGAACAGACTGACAGAACACTATATATTTCTTTTTATATAAGCTTTTTTTAAACCAGGAACATACATATTCTCACATATTGTTAACTAACTCAGTTAATGTGTTGGTTGAAATGGGCAAATTAGCTTATTTCAGATGAGCCCTTAAAGAGCTAACCCAATCATATAACTGATCTCCTGCGTTGTGACAAGTCCATTGTCTGCATACTACAATACAGGGTGTGCTAGTGGTCTATCTATCACCAAATTAAAAGAAATGAGGAGTGATTCATTGACGGAACATTTGCATTTGTTTCTGTATCAGCTCTTATGCTCAACTCAATGGGGGTGGACCGCCCGATGTAGGACAAATTGGCGCTTTTCAATTAGAATATTGGCAGATGCGGCACTCCATCTCCTATTAACATATTTGTTGTTATGTTCTTTTCTTATGTGTTTGATGTCACTTACAAAAAAAAAAAAAGATGACAGCATCAGATCAGCCATGGATAATAATTTGATCCACCACTTTACACGAGCATCTGATCTGGATGCTTAAGCTGCTCCACAAAACATAAGGGCAAAGCATTAATTTTCTAACAGAAGAAATCAATACAATGCAGCTGGATAAAGCCTTTTCATTGTGCTATGGAAGGTTGTTATCGAAAGTATGTTTTCATACCTTGGCTCCATACATTTGCATTGTGTCATACGGTTGGTCCCATCCTACTAAATGTAAGTTAAACACTAATTGCACCAATGTCACAGTCGTTGCTGGTACACCACTGTGTAACAAGTATTGTTGGTTTAATAGTTTCACAACACTGACCTTTTCTCAGTATCTGCACATATACCGAACAAGTGTTATCAGGTCAAGTTTCCTCAGCTATCCTTCCTCAGCCTTTACACAAACCTCAAGACCAAAAGTGCGGGAGGCGGAATCGTAGATTTTAACGGTAAGAGCTACATCACCAGCCGGGATGCAAGGCTGGGTTGGTGCTTGTGTGTGAGTGCCAGGTTGCTGGGTCTTTGCCACCTGGGCCTGTCCGAGCTAAGACCAGAGACATGACTTAGTGCGCCTCCTGTGCCTCTTTTGCACTCTTTAAAAAAATATATACACAAAAAAAAATACACACACAAACACTTGTACAAGTAACGTTGGTCTCTCTGCCATGCCAATAGCGATCATCAAGAATTGGTGGGCCACTGAGCCCCAGAAAGGGTTGATTTAAGGTCATTTACATTTTCAGCCGACTATAAGTCTCCGGTTTTGGTTAGTGAAAACTCACAAGTATACGTTATAAAATCAATTCTATCATGGATAAAGAATATATGTTTGCTAATTCTTTAAACAATTAACGATTTCTTTCTAACGCCAGAGGCGAACTTAATTAATTCCTTTCAGTTCCATGCATTGTAAATATACGAACACAGAAAAAAGTATATTTACAATGCATGGAACTGAAAAGGGAATTAATTAAAAGTTCTGCCTCAGGCAGTATAAAGATAATCGTTAATTTTGGAAAAGAAATTAGCACACTATATTCTTTATCGGATAATAAAGGAATTAATAACGTATAACATGTGACGTTTCAACTAACCAAAACCTGGAGCTCTATAGTGGCTGAAAATGTAATGATCCTTAATCAGGCCCTTTCTGGGGCTCAGTGGCCCCACAATCTTGATGATGATTGCATGGCAGAGGAGGACCAACGTACTTGTACAAGTGTATGTGTGGTGTATGTTATTTTTTGTATATTTATTTTTTTTAAAGAGTGCAAAACAGAGGTCACCGGGAGGCGAACTCAAGACATGCTCTTCTAGGTCTAGCACGGACAGGCCCAGTGGGCAAAGACAGCAACAGGCACTCACCACAAGCACCAACACCAGGCCTCATCCGGCTGTGAAAGAAGCCTTTTAACGTTAAATCTACGTTTCCCACCTACTTTCATGCCGTAATCGCATGGTATGTGTTACAAGGCTGAGGAAGATAGCTGAGGTTAACATGACTGAGCTGAAACACCATGGTCTAATGTGCTGATACTGAGAATAGGTCATTGTTGATAAACAATTTTAAAACCAACACTTACTGTTTACACAGTGGTGTTACCCAGCAACGACTGTGCCGATCGGTGCAAATTTGTTTAACTGACATTTAGTATGATGGGACCAAAATCCGTTATGAAACCAATGCAAATGTAAAGGAGCAAGTAGAAAAAATACTTTCGATACAACTACCATAGCACGAATGAAAGGAGGCCTTTACTTCCCAGCTGCTTCGGTATTACTGAATTTTTCTGTTAGAAAATAATGCTTTTGCCTTATTGCTGTGGAAGCAGGCATAAAGCATCCAAGATCAGATGCCACGTGTAAAGTGTGGATCAAATTATGTATCCATGTGTGATCTGATCTGTCATTTTTTGGTAAGTTACATTCTCAAACACATACAAAAGAAATAACAACAAAATGTAAAAGGTGAGAAAGGGCAGTGCGCCTCTGCCAATATTCTAAAAATGTGAAAAGCAAGTTTGTCTACATGGGCTGTCCACCTCCCATTGATTTGAGCAAATGAGCTGTATTGAAGAACAAATGCAAATGTTCGTCAATGAATCACTCCTCCTTTCTTATAATTTGTTGTCGCATAGACAACACACACCCTGTAATGTTTAGGCAGACAACAAGGACTTGTCTAGCGGATTTCAGTTATATGATTGGTTTAGCTCTCCGTTTAAGGGGAACATCTGAAATATGCTATGTTGCCATTTCAACCTAACACATTAACTGATTTATTACCAATATGTGCGAATATGTATGTTCAGGATCTAAATAAAGCTTTAAAATAAAAACAGAAAATATAATGTGTTCTGTCAGTTCTGTTCCCTATACTGTAATCTAGTAATTTAATTCCACACAAGACTTTGAATGGGTAAGCCTGAGGCCCTATATGTACTTACTGCCTCAAGAAAAAACCTTAATAAAAAACCAGACTTCAGCCAGTGTTCTCAAGTTCTAACCCAGGAGACTTGGTTTAGTCACCCCAAAACACAGCTCCTGTCACATTAAATTATCGATCTTTCACTTCTTTTCTGACTTAAGATCAACGGGCCCATGTAAAATGTCATGTTCAGTGTTCAGCAGTCCTGCCTCAACAGAAAAAAAAAAAATTTATAAGATAAAGATCAGATACGGAATTCCTTTATTCGTCCATCCCCACATGGGGAAATTCTATGTTGCAGCTCTAGGACATTCGTAAGAGCACACAGGGAGCACCACAAATTATTACAAATAAAGTAGTAGCTATGTTTACATAGACTAACCTAACAAGCTGTAGATGTGGACAAGGCCTTCAGTACCAGTCAAAAATATTATTATGTAAGTAGTAGTACTGTAGTATTACATTTAACATCGTGCTAACGGATATAAGTAGATAAAGTAAAGTGACAAAGTGACATTTTCAGCTATGTATGAAAAGTTCGTTAAAATAAATCCTGGCAGAGTTGAGCCAAAATTGTATTCTTCCCAACCCCCAGACTTTCCATACTTCATAACTGGACACTCGGGTCATACCTAATGTAAACACAAGGTTAACAAGAAAGTATATGACTAGTTTAAAACTTGTCGTTCACTATGAGACTCTGGAGAACATAAGAGCGTAACGCAACTCTAGGTTCCTACGCACTTAGGGAAAGTGAGAGATGAGGGATTTGGACCAGACGGTTACCCAGACCTAGCACATATCCCGAAGCAAGGGTCCATGTTTTTATTAAAGGCAAATACTGCTACATCAGTACCAAACATTGTTTTGATTACAACGTAATCCAACAAAATGCATATGGCGTTATATGAAAAAAAAGGATATTCAGGTTTTACCTTCAGGAGAATCCACATGGAACGTCAGAAGAATGGCAGTAGAAAAGAAAGAGGAGAAACAGAAAATGTTAGAAAAATAAGACATAGCAATGTATGACATTATTCTTCATAGCTAACATTTGATATAAACATTTAAAACCAGGCAGTACGCACAAATTGGGAGACAGCTACCTTTACAAATTGAAATGAATAAACCCTGGTCCCTCTAAACTATAGCCCTCGTGGTCAGCCCACACGACTCAGTACCTGTGGAGGCAAAGCTTCGTTTCTTGAAGTAAGAATGAAATTATAGTGTGCAGAGCTCCATGTTGTTTTGAAGTATTTGTTTATCAGACTTGTGTTTACAGTTGTGGTTTTAAAGGCTGCCATTCCACCATTCATTCTAAAGATATGCCAATCAAATGAGTTAACCAATTTAGTCTGATCACCTTAGAGAAAATAAAACAGATCATATAAGAAGAAAAACAGGATTCCAGATCATGCAAGAAAACAAGCACTTGGAGTTTTTAATAATTGTTGGAGTTTTCTTATTCAGTGACATGTATAAGCACCGGATCCCTTTGTGCACTAAAGGCATGTACCTTTACCACATGCTGTCTATGCAACAATCTGAAAATGAACACCAGCACATTACATGCTGCTATGATGCCGCTATTTTTCCGGTCAACGTTTTCTGTGCACTATGGCTAGGACAGGAAAAAAAAAAAAGGAGTAGACTGAGCGCTCAAAAGCTTTGCTAACGTCATCGTAGGCCGAATAACGTTAAGTGCATCGCTGTGTGTAATTTTGAGGTCACATTGGAAATAAAACTAAAAATAATGTTGCATCGGCTTTAATATAGTGCTTTTTGGACTCTAAGGACACTTCCATGGGCCTTATTAATTCACTCCAATATGCAAAGGGTGATCCTACTAACCTAGCTCCAGTTGCCCTTGACAAAAGACTAACAGAAGCATCCCAGGGCAACAAGTAATGATATCAGCCCTTCAGATTACACCGCCTGTCATTCACTCACTTTAAAGTAGATTCAAGATTCCCGACTAACTTTGTATCGTCATTTGCAGTAAAACCAATCTAAAAAAGATGCCAAAATTTCCAGATGTGTCACCACGAAAAACAGAAAAAGGGACAGAAAAAAACACTGAAATCAATCACCAAAGAGTTTCATTACAATGTAGCAGGACCATTAAAGTTGATTTGTTCAAACTGATAACAACTTGTGGAAAGAAGCTGGTGTTAGCAAAACAAGATTTCTGAATCCAACAAAACAATATATTGTGCCAGAGGAAGAAGCTGGAACATGGCTTTTAGTCGGTAGGCAAGAAGAGTCATGGTCTTACATTTTGCAGGAACTACATTAAAGTGAGTGAAAATGACTGTCTCAGTTTCTCTTTGTCTGTAATTATGGTGAGCATTTCTCATACGAGGGAACAAGTCATGTAACCTAGGTGGCGGAGAGTTGCTGGAGACCCTGCCCATGTCGTTCACTGAAAGTTATAAGTACAAGATAATTGAGCAATCTGTGGAGATTAACGTCACTCCTAGAAGAGGTCCAGGAGGTAGAATAGCAGTTTTACCACTCATAAGAAGATAAAACACATTTCTCCACAACTATCACAAAATACTCCAAGCTGTCCATAGATTTGATGCACACCTGAATGAAGGACAACTTCTAATCAGGGACCAGAAAGTTTCCATAGTTACAGTGTAAGCTTCATACAACCACCTAAGAAAGTGAAAAAGTGAGTGGAAATGTCCGCGTCACATTTTACCCGGTGTGTGTAAACTGTATATATGCTATCATTAGTGCTATTGTTTCTACCTGGAAAATATAGTTTTATCTAGAGCACTTTCTTGACAAATGATGAGTTGAGTCCTAGATCAAGCCGTAATAATATCCTATATTGCACCTTCACCTGCTTTTACTCCATATTTTTCTCCTTGATCACTGCATCCACTCACCTTTGCTAGGTTTTATTGTTTGTCCTTTCCCATGTGTCTCTTCCTGTTTCTGCCGTCCAATCCGGTGGGTCATCAGTCATCTTGTGAAGAGTGAAGCTAAAGTTATCAAACCATGAAATGTTGACAATAATCCTACTGTGGAAAAAATAGCCATGGTCTTTGGGACCACAAAAAGACCATTGTAATTCTGTATGAGTGGCAGGGTTATTACAGAGGAGAATATAGGCAAGTGTGATGTGCACATCAAAGGAGAAAGTGAAGAGCCTGTGCAGAAAAGACTAATGCAGATACGGAGCCTCTCTGATTCTTCCTCGCCTCATTTCAACTTCCCGTCAGCATTCATCACTTCCCGAGCCATTCAAGTATCCCTCCCTTTGGCGGAGAGCAGGAAATTCAAAGCAGCACAGTGCTTTTTTAAGGGTCCCCAGAGAGACCGTAGGAACACTCATGTGGCTCGCTGTTAATCAGCCCGTGGCTGCTCTCGTCCCTGCACCCACCTCATTCTGCACAAACACGTCTGGAATCCTCTATGAAAAGGTTAGCAGTGACATATATTTTGGGGACAGTTCAAAACAATATAGTTATGAGTATGTTGCTAAAAAGAAAATGCACATTATGTTAAAGCCCGCAGTTCTGCTCCATGGAGTCAGTACATGCCCTTATCATCTTGATTACCAAGCCGTCAAACTGGTCATTTACTTTTGTTTTTCGTGTGCAACTGTTGAAAAAACTATTTTCTCTTATATGATAATGTAGATAGCAAGCCTTGGAGGACAATCCATGTGGTTTGAAACATTGCCAGAATAAGTGCAATGCTCATGTCAGAGTATCCCTGTTTGCGGTGGAGCAGGGTCGCTATGAAGGCATAAATCTGTGTATGTCGCACCCAAGCGTCACGCGTCTCCCTAAATTCCTGTGTATACTGTGTAATCAGATTTCTTTTCTCTCCTAACTTTCAGTTTCCTACAATAAAAATCACTCCACTCTGTAAAAGCACAGGGAAAAAGGGAAAACAAGGGGATAATAATCCTCCTTTCATTCCTGCAGAGTCCGGGAAAAAACCCCCCCACCTTTCCATGGTTCCAAAAGGAGGCTATAGACATAAATAAACAAGCTTCTGTGGCACTAGAACTCGGTTCTTCAGATACCAGCCAGTAGCACCAAAGAAAGTTTAATCCAACCAATTTGGCCCCACCAGCAACTATAGTTGCCGAAGTTAATCGGTGTCATTTTCTACCTCACAGAAAAAAAAATAAAAGGTATTGATGCAGGTTTTTCCTCTGTTCTCCTTAGACAAAGTTATAGTTTTAAAAATATGATGGTCCTGGTTCTTCCTGTCACGTGACATCATCAGCTTCCAGTCCCTTCGAGTGAAAACATGGGATTACGCAAACCATCCCCAGAAGAGGTAATTTTCATATATTTTGATAATTTTCCCCCCAAACATGTAAATAATTGTTTAATCATTCAAGGACTCTAAATAAACCCCCTCAATTTCAACATTGATACCTGGGATAAATATTTTTTTGAGTTATTGGCTTTTCTGTGCGCGGCAACGTTATCAACTTCAATCAATCAACTTTTATTGTATAGCACCTTTCCTACACAGCAACACAAGCGCCTCACAACCCATATCATATCAAGCAAATCTAGACATTAAAATCATCATAGACATAACAAAAAAAATTAAAAACAAATTAAATCACGAGTAATTAAAAACCTTACAACATTCAAAACTCTTCATGGGATAAAATAATAAATAGCTACAATGCATACAAAAAAAGTATTTATAAAATCCTTCGGTTAAAAACGTTGTATGCACAGCTAAACAGCACGTGTTTTTTTTTTGCCGTTTTGTTAATTACCATGGGAAATTTCCTTTTTGTTTGTGTTTTTAGAAGAAATAAACCCGTTCAAAGTTGTTTGTCGTTTGGGATTTTAAAAGGAGGAATCAATCACAATCAGTTCGGCTGATCCACCTTTCTGGGTGTATTTATATCCAGTTATAGAATTGAAAGAATTGATAACTTTCAACATTTAAACAAGGTATTTAAATAATGTTTATTTTATTTTTTATCATTGCTCATTCATATACCGTAGATTACGAGCTCCTTCCATAACCCTTGGAAAGTGCACTTTCAACCATGCTGTGCATAAGACATCTCTATGAAATGTTCTCCTTTTATATGAAAAGAAGGAAGCTAAAAATGTCACCTTAGTATTATAGCTGTTCAGTTGGCGACGAAGCTGATAAGGAAGATGGGAGGTCAGCAATAGGCATGGGTTTATAAGTATAGCAACACAAAATATTATTTCATCCAGCTCACCTTCTCTCTAATTAGAATAAAAGTCTACATCTAAATCCACATCTCACCCTGATGGATCGTTGTGCAAAATAGAAGCTGTCTCTTTTATGCTATATTTAAATAATTTTCCTCACCACGGTTGGATGTGATACAGTAACAAACCTGCAGCTCGTTCTCTCTGATGATGTTGATCATCCAACTTTGGATGCATAGTGGAGTTAAGGTTAACTATGGCACAGGTGTGACTAGTGGGATACATTACAGTATGGATGTAATGATTTGCCATGTATGAGACATTCATGTTCAGGGATCCGTTTGGCTCTTTTACACACACAACCATAGTGTCTATTGGTGAATCAGAAAAGAGATGTACACAAGTAAACCGACATTTCTAAGCTAGTTCTATTGCCTAACCCGTGAAACGAGCTGGGGGGAAGTGTGATGTGTATGGCAGAAAGTTCAAAATGCCCAGTTCGACATATTGTCCACAATATGACAATACAAATCAAGCAGATTTGCCCCATCTGCTGCAGAGGGGACACTTGGGGACAAAGTAGATTACACACCACCACTTGCTATTCCCATCTGTCACAAAGTTGATCAGTGCTTTGTAAAAAACAAAAGTGCATCAGGGTGGATTACCATCTGCACCAGCCAATCCCAGTCATAGACAATGTGTGACTTATTGGGGACTGGATTACATATTGGTGAAACTCGATTATAATACAACATGGTAATCAACATGATCAGTGTAATCATAAATAACCACATCATACTTTCTCTTTATGGATCATGTTCGCTTTGTCTGTGGTATAAATAGCCTTCAATTTGTCTCTCTTACTGAAATTACTTCTCTCTTCCCCAGGTAAAAGTGCCCTGACCCATTTTACAGCACCTACGCGCTGCCTTCTGTGGTCAGTGGCGGGTCATTTGTAGCTGTGATTTCGGGCAGAATGACGGTCCTGGTGAGGATGCTGAACAGCGGCTCTGCTCCAGTAAAAACGCAAGCATTTTGGGCTGTGCCATGTGTTGCATCTGGAAGGTGGACAGGGGAATTAGTCGCCCCACAATGCCCTAAGGGTAGCAACAGGCCAAGGCATTTTTCATCAGATTTTTTGCCAAGCGCTAAAGCGTGACTGAAGGGACTTTGGGAAGGAAGTAGGTTCTCCACACTCAAGGATGTTGGGGTCGTGACGAGGAAAGGATAAAAAGTCAGCACGCTTGTGGATGATCCTACTTATGAGAGTTTTATGATTTGTTTATATATAAAAAGTGTCCACTCTTATCCGCAAAATGTCTAAAAAAAAATTTACCACTTTATGTTACACAACACACAATTCAAAACTTGGGACCAAACAGTTTTCAAAAGATAAAGTTAACAACTTTTATCAAGTTTGTTTTAGCTTATTGCAAAACAAACAAGGGCTGGTATGATAGAGGAGGCCACGTAACATGACACAGATTAAAGAAAACTGGCAAATATTTGAGCGAGCATAGTCAGCGAGGATGATGGAGTTGACAGTGCAGAGCTAAGAAAGATTGCAGTCACTATTCTTGGAGGTTAAGTCCATTATTCGCAGGTTTGTTTGGGTGGAAATGTTGGGTCCTATGGGCTGCCTGGGTGTGCCCTTTATCAATGCCAACATACAGGGGCTAAGAAGCACGATCGGGCGTTTTCCCTGTGTGCAGACCAGCGTATCTGCTCTCCCAAAGCCCAGGAAATTACTGTCAGTGCAAGCAGCAAAACTTGGAGAGAGATTTTGGACAACCGGGCGTCACCTGTCTGCGTCTGTGCCCATCTATGAAAGTCACCTCTGTACTGTAAATGAGGCTTCACACAGTGCTTTCAGCTGGCTTCCAATGGCAGCTGCAGGAAAACTATAGTATACAATAGCATACTGTAATCTTTAAAAACTAGATTGGGATAAATGCTCAAATATTTTTGTCACATTTGTGATAAGTGCACTGCAATTATTCCATCAGTTTGATGTAGCATGCAAAAGGCACCTTTTTGTACAAATCATACATACTGTACAACATACATTGTTTTCTTAGCATTTCGTTTTCTCTCTTATCTCGACACAACGGGTTTTTCAGATATTGACTCTGAAGACTGACAAATAGTGGAGAGGAAAAAGCCTCATGTTCAAATTGTCAAGGGGCGTGTACTGTGATGGGAGACCCTCTGGGAAACATCATGTGCCCACAGTGGAGCGGCTGTGGCTGTAAAGTGCCAAACTGCTATCATGTCATACTTAGGGGCAAGACACCTTCACTCACGTTGCCTAGAAATAGAGGTCTGGTGTAATGTGTGAATTAGTTGGGGGTGACATTGGGGGGTCAACTTGCCCCTGTTGACGGCAGAACCTTGGTTGAGTCATCAAGGTCTGTGCGGTGTCTCCGACTGTATAATAGTGCTTTTCTCATACCCGTTCTCAAAACATGTATTGAACTCGTAAAGGCTCAGTTAAGACTAAAAATCTAGAACCAAGCGATCTGCCGCTTTGTAAAAATCATAATACTACCCGAATAGAGTAAAGTAGTCTTACTACTAGTAGCAAAGCAGCATATGGACTAAATGCAAAAGCTTTAGATTGACGATGTGTTGAGTTTTAAACTGCGTTTAACGGTTTATGTGGATAGCTCTGTAATTTGACGCCTTGATCGTTTCACCACATTAGACCATGATTTTCATTTGCCCTGAACCACATTATAATGCATTATAACTACAACAACACATATTTAAATAACTTATTGCATTCGTGACATTTGTTTTAGTGGGTTGGATAATATTTTGGGCCCATTACCCTGATGTCAGAAGAGAGTCAGTGGGCATTACGAAGGACAGAAATATACTTGAACAAAGAACCCCAAGCTGTGCGCTGCTACACTACACTACAACACACAGTCATTCTAGCAAACTGCTAAATTAAAAAATGGGAGTGTGTCTGCAAAAATGAGAAAAGCCCCAAGCGTTTACTGCTTACACACTTAAGAATTTAATCTCTGCGGGAACAACAGTGAAATGCTTTAACAAGCATTATTATTCTGCATGACAGTGTGTAAAGCAAGGATTAGGAAAAAATAATAACAGCGGTTTTTGGATGAATTATGAAACAGCTAGAAGTAGAAAGGATGATGACGTGATTATACGGTCTGATTCCTTGAATCGCACTACTAATTATAAACACTGAGCCATTTTTGTAGATGAAAATTGTAACGCAAGTCCTTTAGGGTGTATTCAGAACCTGCACATTGGTTCACGTTATACCGGACCCAGGATTGTCGTGTTGGAACTCTGATCCGAATCTTTTATGCAGGTCTGAATACACACCAAACGAACAAAATCCTTGTCCGGACCAAAGAACCGGACCAAGACCCACGAACTCGTGGTTCAAGGCGATTCCAGGTACTGAATACAACTGGTGTCGATCGACACCTCTCCAGGATAACGTGGCGCATCTTTTTTTTCTTTTTTTTGTTGTATTTTTTTTTTTTTCGTGTTTTTTTTGTTTTTTTTTTTTGGGCTTAACAAGCAAACCACCGCAGACACCAGAATTAGCCAGCGCGTCACATACAGCGCTAACGCATGCTACACCCCAGCTACATGCCCGTAGGCAGAGCCTGACGAGCACGAAAGGAGGCTATTGGAGTTATAACTTTGTCACAGGATAACAGGGATGTTAATGGACAGACATCTTCAAAATTATTTGCATATTATTACAAGCCTCACGTGTTTTGACTCACGTCCTCATAAAGCAATATACCCGTATGTCTTGTAGTGACTTGTGTTCTTTGGTTCATACCTGATCCCTCCCGTCGTCTGTTTTATCCACAAATGCTGCTGTCAGTAAATTGTGGGGACAAGGGGCCGTTAATGTCTTTTTTTTTTTTATTACGTGGCCTTGTCCATAGGACAGGGCACGTAGCGCACAGAGTCTCCCTTGCGGCTTTTCTCACTCACGCATGCGCTGACCGGCTGTTCCCAATATTTAATAACAAAGCGGTTCGCCTGTGTCTAATGAGCAGGCTGCTGTTGATGTTGAAGGTGGTTTTTGGAGCAAACATAGGCTAGGAGCAACATGCAGCACATTCAGCTACCAATGGTTTCCTTCGGGTTCCCGCATCTATCCTCCGGTGAGTTTCTCGCTGTCCAATAGGAGCGCCGGATCGTCACACGCTTCACGATATGTTTACTAACACAAAAAAGTTCACATTGCAAATAAGTACATCTCCTGAAGAATACGAACCGGAGCCAAAGAAAAATGTTTGCTCCGCGTTTTGGTTCGGACCAAGCAAGCCAGAAAAAGGGACTTTTCGTGGTCTGAATACACCCTTAGCAATGTCTACCTTGGAACATAAAGTGTTTGTGGTACAAACATTTTAAATGTTGCTGTTGCTTAAAAGAAGTCTCTGAAAAGGAAAACATTGGAAAATAAAGAATATTATTCTAAAGGCCCATCTGCTTACGAAGTAAAAACTTATATATGATCTCCCATTATATGCAAAGTGAGATATATCAAAACTGCAAGTGAAGTTAACAGCCAATTCCCAAAAACCTAAAACACTGTTTTTTATCAGCCACTGTGGATTGAATTGTGCTGAGGTCCACTTGCTCCTGTCATCCTGCATCCACCACTGAAACGGCTTTAGTGGCTGCAAGTTAAGGGGCTTGTTTATAGTTGTAAAGTTAGATTTTTATCAACCCCCCCAAACGTCCACCATTGGTAAAGATTGCAATATGTAGATTTTCAAGGTCATCGTCATCCATTAAATGGAATGGGGCCCTGTTCTGTCCAAAGAGCCATTTCAATAAACCATACGCTCTTTTCCACATTACATTACGTTATCTGAGAACAATATAGTTCAGAGCATATGTGACACGTCAAAATTAGTGTTTACAGCAGGCCCCAAAATTGTCTTATGGTTTACATGTCGATGTCCCACTCTCCACCGTTTTTTCTAATCAAAAGGCGGTGATCCGAGTTGTGCGCAGAATTTTACCGCGTTGAGCTACATCACTCACTGGTACATGTACCATGTGGGCCACAGAACTAAAACGTAAAGGATTTGATTCTCAACCGTTAACGGTAAAAAAATTTGAATAAAACGAGAAATATCTAATCCGAAAATTGGTGTCGTTTATAGATTTGTTGTACTGCACAAACACTCTTTGTATATCAGCTAGTTAAGGATCCCAGCTGGATTCGTTCTGCATTATCTGGCAACCTTAGTCAGGGTGAGTGGCGATGAGGTTTCAGTACCCACTTTTGGCCAGGCGTTTTACTGTAGCATATTGCTCTCGTTTAAAACGCTTCAACATAAACATGTTTTTGTCCCTTCAGAAGCAGCTTTTGACCGTTTTGCTATCGACACGACGTGAAAGCATATTGAATACTCATGGAATGAGTAACTTTTTGATTATTACAATTTACCCACATTAAGATATAGGCCTCAGTCGTAAAAGATTTGGTTTAGGAAACGGTGCCAACGACCCAGAAACAATCAATGAATGAGAATATAAATCACAAACTGGAATTGTTGTAACCTAAGGAGGGGTATACAGCGTCAACCAGACAGCGCTGGCAGAAATTGGGTGAGATATTGAAAACATGTTTTCACTTGCTAGACAAGCTGGACAAAGTGGTTTTGAAGACCTTGGCAAAAATGCAAACGTGATGGCTCGCTAAAAAAATCGAAAGTCTACACAGCTTGTCTGTAATGGATACCGTGATTGGTCTATAGTGTTCTGTGTGTCAGACTCTGACACATAAATATATGAGCTGAGGACTCTTCATATCGCCGACGGTGTAGCTCACAGTGGGGAGGGATTCCACTATCCTGCCCAAAACTGAAAAAGCCAACCTTAATAAACAAGGATTTCTAAACTATTCTTATGCTGTATCATGCCTTCAAAATTAGCACCACACTAACCTGTTACGCCCAGATTAATTCATGGAAAACTGAACTAAAATTGAGTCGTGACTCTAACGGAAGGCCTCTGCTGAAAGAATGGAGAATTGTTAGAGATAAATGCAATTATCTGATCGGTTGAAGAGAAAGGTCAAAGCAGATAATTCCAAACTTTTTCATTTTCAGATGTCATGCACATTATCAACACAAAAATGTTCAGTTCGTTCTGTTTGTCCTTAGCTGGCAAGGCATTTGATGTTTTTGAGGCTTCCGTTTGTGTAGTCTGTTCACAACCCACATTCAACTCACACACACTGACAGACTTGGTTGAGCAAATTTTCTAGGGAGGGGGGGGGTGGGGGGGGTGGTATATCTTTAAATATGTATAGATAATACAATTTACAACACTCTTATACTGTGTCACCTAAAGGTGGATTTCCAGAATATGGATTTTATTAGTATTTGTATTACTTTTACTAATTACTGAATGATAGGCAGTAGATTGAGCAATATTTTTTATGGATTAAGGTTAATAATAAAATGCATAGTCGGTATTGTTAAAACCTGGCGTGAATAGGGGCAGAATATATTTAGAGAGCGACACACACCTTGGCCTGACCTTTCAGACCCCAGGTGATTGTTTACCTATGTAAAGCAGGGCTGTTTATTTATCACTCCATGTGCTAAGTTTGGCTCGTTCTAAATCAATTAGGCTTGTTTATATCACTGTCGCCGGACCACCACCCCAAACCCTCTTCGTTCCATTTTACCATCTCATTAACATTCATTTTATCACCCTAATTTGAGCTTAATAAAGAAAATAGTGTATGACTTTAAATCCTTGGAGCATGTGGGCCCAGCTGTTTTTTTTCATCCGTGGAAAATATTTACGTTTAACGTTTGTTTTGTCTGCCTCGTTGCACGCCATATGACTTCTTTAGGATTTTGCACATTTTGTCTGGAGATGACCCGCTCTGACACAAGTTATCTTATGATTAAACAGATATCCTAGCGTTGCTATGCTGCCATACCATGGAAGCAGCAATCCCATACAATTTGGATCATAACAGGAACACACTATATTCTAAAAAACATTATTCTAAAACTGTCTTCACTGTACTATACAATCAAGAATGGAAGGCTGCAATTAAGATTTACTAAATGAGTTTATGTTAAACAATTCTCGAAAGAACTCTGAAAAAACATGGACCACAGTGCTCTTATCATCCATCTTCTCAGATAATCCTCGAACCACATTGTAACTTTAGAATCATGTATTATTATTGTTGAGATATGCTGTCCCTTCTTTACTACTTCATTGTTTGGGGAGCCTTATTTGATTGAAATAGATAGACAACATTTATCTTGCATGCATGTATTGTTTCATGTCTGACAATGACATAAAACTTTTGTAATAAATAAGCAGCTCTGGAGGGGTGACGTGCATTCAATCATCTGTGTCTACTGTTCACCTTCTGAATTGCTAAATGCAAGCGCAGGATAGACATATTTCAAATTGCTTCTTACAAGATTCACAACAATCTAAAACACAGTCGATGCAATTGTTAATATCAGGGACCGTCCCGACACATTTGTTGGACTGGTTATTGATTCTATGGCATCATTCAAGCCGACAGCCTGATTGGATCTTTTAGCTGATGTAATGAGACCAATTACTGGCAGACATAACCAACAGCAACATCGTTTTCTCAAATTTGTTCTGCAGTTAGTTACTTCCTTAATTCAGGGTAAAACACTGCTCTGTTAAATAACATAATTGAGCCCATTGTGTAAAATGTTCCCTTTAAAATAATTTAAAGAGAAAATTGCTCGCAGTCCCTTTTACTGGGATTGGTTCAAAATGAATCATAAAAGATATTAAAAGTTGTATCGGTGCTAGAAAATGGCAGTAAGGCCAACAGTGAAACAAGCGGCTGACAAAAGATAGGAGATTTCAAGTGGATTCAGTTTCCTTTAGGAGGCTAGTACGGGATAACAATGGAGTATGCCCAACACTGTTGTAATAAATCATGCTTATCTCTGCACTGGGACTTGTACAGGGTTTGATATCAGCCCCCAGTCAACTCTGCACCTTCAAGAGAAATTTACTGACTACAAACTAATGCTTCTCATTGCTTTATTTGTCTTTTTTTCTTTTTCTCACCCTCTACACTGCAGACTTCACACACACTTCCAACAAAAGTTCCTACAACTCTGCCTTCATCAGACTCATCACCGAGGACGACTACGCTGAGTACAGAGGACTAATGATGCTTTCAGACCGCCAACGCTGAAACACTGAAGCCCCGCTCACCAGACGTGCATTCTCTAGTTTTCAGACGCAGAGGACTTCACACCAGAGCGTCCTGCGCGAGCCGGAAGTACCGGAAGTAGCCGGCCGGCTCTGATGCTAACGGAGCTATGCTAGCGGCTTCTTGTGTACAGATCTTCTCCAATATGCAGCTTTGCAGCGTGTCTTTGCTCACAGACATTCCACGGGCTTTATATAACAGCAGTATGTGTTCACAGTGGTGCGCCATACGTTTTTTTCATATTATTGAACGGAATTTCCGCATCGGCGAACACACTTGAAGCAGTTGCATAAGGTCACGGGAGCATGACAACGCATATTTTCACAAGCACAGAGTCCCCAATTGTCAACCCTGGTTTGAGTTCTGGTGAAGTCTGGTGTGGGTCCTGTTTTGGCTGTTTACGAGTATTTTCAGTCTGCTCGCTCAGTCCGCTAATGTCCCCGTGACCACTTTGCTGCCCTCTGATTGGTTGTCGCACGAACGTCCCAAGGAAAGGATGAGCAGAATCCATCTCCTGTGGGCGTTGATTTTTCGCTCCTGCTCCTCCCTTTTCACTTTCCCGCCAAGTCCGTGCGTCATTATTGAACAGTCCGTTCGTGCGTGCCGAGAGGTCCGTGCGTTGTGACGGTCGAACGCACGCCACCATAGACTTTGCATTGAAACCCGACGCAACGCAGGATCCGGTCTGAAAGCACCATAACACAGGACTTTGTGAAAGGGTGGAGTTGGCGGTGGATTTCCCCGAATGCCACTCTCCTGCTCCACCCCCAAAGAACATCCAGGGAAGGGGTGTAGAGAGAGCGCAGTCACACAAGAGCCTGGAAGTTCAACACCAAACTGGACTGGACTCACACTGTGGGATCAACAAAGTCTTATTTACTTTTTTTTGACTTTACTTACCATACTTTATTTACATCCTCTACTATTTGTTTCTCATTGTTGAAACTGGTTTTGCAGTTACAGCCTTTCTTATCTTTGCTCTATGTATGATACGAGCAAGGATATATTAGTATTAGATAGCAATATGGCCTACGTGCAGGACTGTACAAGGACTCTACAAGGACTCCATGTTATGACTATGATGTGACTGTCTCTTTGTGACACGTATGTCTTTCCATGTGTGACGTGACAATGACTATATAAACTGTGTACTGCCTTTATTCTGTCTGAGAGAAAGAAACAGAGTAAACCAGTGGAACTTGAGAGAAACTTAAATAAACTTCCAGAGTTTGGCACACCACGATCCGTCTCTGTCTGCTGAATCCTAACAGATTTGGTGGAGGATGCGCGGCTCCGTGTGTGCCATTCTCTGGATTGTTTTGAGGGAATTTCCTCTGTTTCTTTTTTTCGGCGTGTGGGAGCAACAGCACGTTATCTGGAAGGGGAGAAATCCCAGTGGACGCTGAAAGGGCTCGCTTTTGGATGGGCTTGCTCTTGCTCCCTCACTTTCTCTGTTTTGTGTTTTTTAAATTGAATATTCCGACGAGGAAAAGAGGTTGGCAGACCTCTCGGACAGTCCTTGGAACCGGTTTGACAAGAATAAGGTAAGCAGACACCTTTTTATATGTAAAGTCTGCATAATTGGATATTAGCTAAATTTTGGTCTGTTTTTGGGGTCTGTCAAACTCTCTAAATTGTATTTGAGAAGTCTCGGGGTTAGAGTCCCTTTGAGAAGAAGCTTCAGGGTTCGAGTCCCTTTGAGAAAACGTTTTCGGGGTTAAAGTCCCTTTGAGAAAAGCCTCGGGGTTGAAGTCCCTTTGAGAAGAAGCTTCAGGGTTAAAGTCCCTTTGAGAGAAACCATGGTGTAAAAATAAAAAATAAATAAAAAGGGAGGAAAAACGAGTGCAGAGACCTTTGTTGCAAAAGTCTTGAAATTGGCCAATTTCAAGTTTAATGAGTGACAAAAGTTGAAGCAATAACATCTGTTATATTTCAGTGATCACGGTTTAAATTACATACAGAAAAAGGGAGTTTTTGTTTTTGGAGTGAACAGAGTTCACCGGAGAATGCAGAGTTTTATCTAAAGTTGAGCTATGAGAGCTTTCGTGAGTTATTTACATTTTTTGCCGAGTTATATCTACAGTTAAGCTATGAGAGGGTTGTATCCAACAGGTTGTTTTTGTTTTTTAGAAAGAGATTTTGAGTTTAAACTAGTTTGCTACCTCGATAAAATAGAAGCGTACGTTAAAGTAAGAGTGCCTTTTGTTACTAGTGTGGAAAGTGATCACTTCTAGACTTGGATGACAAAAGTATAAAGAACATCAGTTATATTCGCTTAACAAAGTAATCTTGAAAGTTATTCTTCTTTCTGTTTTTGCATTTTTGCTAAAACACTACTTTCTGCTTGTGTGTGTGCGCCGCTCTATCTTTGCTGCTCTGGCTCTGAATCAGAGCAAAGCTACTGCTTTTAGGATTTTGGCTTTTATTAAGTTTTTAAATTTGCGAAATTTGCCATTTGAACATTGTGTTATGACACAGTTAAACGTTTTTAAACACCATTAGTGAATAAGTTTTGAATATTATGTTTTTTGAAACCCAAATATTAGTGCTAAAGCTTTGCTTTTCTTTTTAAATCTGCTGCTTATTTGTGAGTCCATTATTGTATCTCTGATATATTTCATAGCTGTTTGTGAGAATTTTTTTATGTTTTTATTTTAGTTACAAAAGCCATTTTTCAAACATTTAAATTAGAATCTGTGTTAAAAGTGATTATTGATTATAGACTTCGTCTAAAAAGAAAGAGGGAATTAGGCTGTAAAAGTATTATATTATTAAGTTAAACTACCCAATTCACATGCAAGTGGCGACTTTTTTTGTTTTTGTTTTGACTACACCGCCTGACCTTGCTCCTGCTGATGCCACAGCAGAGGAGCCTGGTCTGAAATGTGCAAGATAATTAAACACAGTACAAAAGTACACATATTTTAAAGTTTAAAGGTTTTTTAGATTTGAGTCTTGTTTTTTATATTAAGAGTTTCTGGTCTTAAAAATGTCATCATTAGTAAGATAATAAGTAATCTTTTATTTACATAGCGCTTGGGAAAACCCAGAGCGCTCCAAAATTGTTTTGACTTTAGGGAGAAAAACAATCTCATTCACATATCTGTTGTTTTTAAATTGGCCGTCTCAAGGATTGTTTTTCAGACTCTGCCTCACTGTACGAGAGGTCACTGCTGGACACTGGACAGCGCAACGCCCACCCAGCCACAGGTCACAGATCAAAGAGCAAAGGGAAATGCCACCTCCTTGCCCCTCCCCACGCCACTGCAGAGCTGAGTGGGTGTGAGAGAGACCGGGGCCATAAAAGAGAGGTATCTGGAGACGTGATGGGTGGAGCGTCAGGTAGAGACCTAGAGGCAGTTGAAAGTGTGTCCAGTTGGTTTGCATCACCACAGTGTGACCTTTGACACCTGCAGGTGGTTCGAGGAGTCTGGAGACACAACCCCAAAATTCACATACACACACACACACACATACACACACATACACTCACACATTCACATTTACATATAGATACATGAAAAAGCAGAACATGAGAAAAAAGCATTTTAAAAGTTTACTCCAACGTGAACAAATATTTTTAATTGTCTATCACTTGAATCAGTATTTTTTGAGACCAGAAATGTTCATTTGAATTCTATATTGTCATGGACATAATTGACCTCTGTCCTGACACTTTTGATTTGTTGATTTTGTACTGTGTGAAGTAATTACATTGATTAGAATTAGATCTGATAAAAACACAAATTAGAGAAGTAAACTGAATCATTGCGCTTGCTTTTTGTCTGAGGGACATTAGCAACAGCATGAATAGAAATTGTGTTAAAGTAGAATCAAAGTGATTTAACCATAGAGAGTAACTACTGCATTACAAGCTGTGTACAGGAACTGTGACACTGCACCATTGACCAGAAGTGCATCGCAAATGACCTGATGTGCTTCAAGTGAAAAGACTGTATCTGGAGATCCTGATGTGCATCTGGAGAGACCAAAACCATGGCTTGGACCCTACTGATGACCAAGATGACATCTCTCGAAATATAACCTGACCTGATGACGACTGAGACTCACCCTCAGGGGACCCTGAGGATCTGAGGACCTGAGGACCCTGAGGACCTGGGGATCTGAGGATCTGAGGATCTGAGGATCTGAGGACCTGAGAGAGAAAACTGGGGAGTGATGTTTATATTATTGAAATCATACATTGATGAGTGCTAAATGAGAGAGATACTCATGATTCTTTCTTTTGTTTTTGTTTGTCCCTAGCTTCTGGACATCTGATGATCTATTGGACACAGCCATTTGCAGAACAAGAACCAGCCAATGAAAATCGTCTATTGCCGATGCTATTGCTACAACCAGAAACTGTGAACAAATGCAATATACATGTTAAGTATTCAGACATCTGACAGACAAAAACTTTGAAAATGATAAAGTATAAGTATTGTAGCGTTTTAGTAGATGTTAAATAGTAGTAAAAGAGTAGAATTTGACTTCCTTTGTTTTTCATAAACACATTTCCACATAAGAGTTAAAATAGTACCCTACAATGTTATCCTTTTGATAGATCAGCTATAATATTAGAATCAGAGTATTTTAGAGATATTAAAAGTGACAGAAGTCACAAATTAGGAATATGCTTTGCTCAAACTGCAGCCAAACTTTGGAGTCACAATAGTGTAAAAATAGAGATAGATAAATGCATTAACCACAGATGCTTTCAAAAATAGAGATTATATGTAGCCAGTGCTAATATCAAATGGTAAAGGGACCATTTTACAAGCATTTACTTCAGAAGTAGATAAAGTTACTTACAGTTTTATGTACAGTTTTATTAGATACCTTCCAAATTCACTTGTGTTCAAACATGAGTGAATGTTGACAATGCAAAAGTCCATATGAGTGTAGTCTAGATTAATGCCTAGATTAATGAGATAGATTACAACCAACAGAGATTCAAAAGCATTTTGATGTATTTGTGTATAGCACAAAAACACAATAGTAGATATATAGATATTGAGAAGTTTCCAGCACAAACACCATTGTAGAATAACTGACCCCAACCCCAAACCTGCTCAAATAGATTAGCTCTTGTAAGGATAGTTCCAATTTGATTAAAGATGTACATTCATTCCAAACTGATAATGAGAGTATAATACCACAGAGAGATGTATTAGATTAAAATGTATGTTTAAGAATATGGCTCAATAGAAGCAAATATGCAAACATATTTGTAAATAGATTAGAATAGTTTTAAACTATAGTGAATAGTAAAAGTAAAGTACACAGTCTAAGATTAAAAAGTGAAAATAATACAGTGAAATAAGTGAAGTGTAGTGTAAACAATTAGCATTAGAATAAAAGTATAGAGTAATAAAAGTGAAATTAGCTTCTAATTTGAGACTCAGCTCGTTTTTGTCTGTGTTTTGACTGAATCTGCTGAGTTCTTGTGTGTCCAATAGTGTTTGTTTGTTTTTATTTTTGATTTATTTTTGTTTGTTTATTTTTTCCCAGGATAGAGGATAAAATCCACTGATATTGATTGGATGATTATGAGTTTAATGCATACATTTTCTTTGTTTTTTAATAATTTTGTAAAGTTTTTTTTTTTTTTTTTTTTTTTTGGTGTGCCAAACTCTGGAAGTTTATTTAAGTTTCTCTCAAGTTCCACTGGTTTACTTTGTTTCTTTCTCTCAGACAGAATAAAGGCAGTACACAGTTTATATAGTCATTGTCACGTCACACATGGAAAGACATACGTGTCACAAAGAGACAGTCACATCATAGTCATAACATGGAGTCCTTGTAGAGTCCTTGTACAGTCCTGCACGTAGGCCATATTGCTATCTAATACTAATAGATACATTAACCAGTGGATGAGAACGTCTTCAAAACCCATTAAGTGCAGCAAAGATAAGACAAAAGGACGTCTATGGAGATGTCAGTGTCTGAATGGAAAGATATGCCTTCACACGGTACAATACTTACCACGTGTTGAGTCAGGGTCAACTGATTATGAATGATAGAACTCTACTAGACACAAAAATGTATTACTGCTTCACTAACCCTAATCCTAACACCAACCCACTGCTGCCTACTTACTGTGTGTGCCTGAAAAAAGCACTGTCCAATTTATTTAGCTGAGGTTGCCATATTTCAGATAAAATTAACTTTAATAGCAGTACACTTCATTTGGATAAAATCACAAATACAAGTCAGCGTCTGTTTCCTTGGACATCTATCCAAATCTGTTGCCACACTGCATCCAGTCTGCGCAGTGGAAGTCAGTTATTGTGTCTCAGACTTTCAAATAAATAACTATGTAAAGGTCCCCAGCATTAAATCAGTCTTTTTATCTGTATCCCTTCCATTTCTCTCGCTCAATCGGTCCCTTTCTCTGCCAATTTTGCCAAAGTAAACACAAAAAAAACACAGAACATTAAAGTGGCTTCACAAACAAGCTATATTTGTAAATAACATGTTCTATGATTTGTATAATCCTGCATGTGAACAACTTAAATCAGGCATTTGTACCCCCAAGGTATATAATACAAAATGCAAAGAAAACAACATCTTAAGGATTTGTGCCATTTTCTTCCCACATATCGCCTAACATCTGCTGTTATTTACCAAGTGACTTATTTCTTTGAGTTTTCTTAAACCCACTTAGCTTATCAACAGCTTGCATCCCGCTGAACACCCCAGCACTCGTCTGGCTTCAAAAAACAGGATAAAATCAAATTACTAGTCACTTAAAGATTTCCACTGCCTCCAACTTGCTGTTTATATTTGAGGAAACGTTTTGTTATAGACAAACCCTCCAGGCACTGGCAGCAAATAAGTCCTTTCCTTAGAAAATAAAAACTTCCACATTTAATCAAAGAAGCTTTATACAAATGTAAGGAATAAAGCAATATGCAAGTAAACACATTGGTCAATCACTTATTGCAATGCATTTTGAGATCAGACTGCTTGGTGGGTCCACAAAATACATAGCCCTGACAAAACTAAACTATTGCCACCAATAAAGAGTCAATCATTCATTCTTATATTTCAATCTGGAGAGACTCGAACAGGCAAAACATGGTATTAGAATTGTATGTTGGTTGGCAGGTAATCTGACACTGCATGAATTACACATAAAGACACTAAAAACAATATTTTCAAGATTACATGTATTGTGCTGAACAGAATGTGGTTGGGATTTGGCGCTTAGACCCCGGCAGAGCACTGCACGATTGCAGAAGGGGAAAGAGATTATGAGATGAAATCCCCGGGGCCTAGACCCTGGTGGTGGTAGCTAGGAGAAGGATGAAGGAGGTGGCCTGGAACAAGGTGGAGATGGGGAGGAGGAGGGTTGCGACGTGAATGAAGCTGCTGCTTGGATGGAGCTTCTGCGTGATATGAAGCTGATGCGGGCAGTGCCTGATTGCTGCAGGTGAGGATTTGTGTGAGGCGCTGTGCAGCTGAGTGTGATATCTAAATACATGGGGATACGCATTATCCCTGATTACTTTATGTCCTATTTTGTCCAATATGACTTGGATAATGATGAGTAATCATGATATAAAAGTAAATCAATGATGTATTTGTTTAGAGAATAAAGATGTATAATGATTAGTTAGTGGAAAGTTGCAATTTAGACCGAATCCCCGCTCGGCTCTTCAAAGACACTCCCCCCTTAATAATAGAGATCTTAAATAGGAAAAACACTTCTGTAGAGTGGCTATTTTCCACAAGCCTTCAAAACCGCAGTAATTAGACCCCCTTCTGAAAAAAACGATCCAGATTTGATAGCAGATTACAGACTAATTTCAAATCTTTTTTATGGACAGCGGAATGTGCTTTTGATATTTACTTGTCGAAACCTGCTTCATAATTAGAAAGTCTTAGGTTTTAAGGGCGCCACATAGAAGTCACAGAGGAACTTATCTTGAAACTGATAAATATCCTTCCCAAAAACATGCTATAAATTTGTGTTTGTATTAATTCCTCTCCCTGCTCCAAGTCGAGTGAAGAGACAGTGGTCAGAGAGGCGGGGTTTGGACTCAGAGATACACTAACAGACAGGTGAAGACAAAGGCTGTTGTTCTGACCTGGTAGGAGTCGATGGCCTCTCGGTCCAGTGAGCGGCTGACTGACACGTCTCCTGTGTGAATGTCAATAGTGAAGAGACCTCTGGGATCACGGTCAGCTCCTGGTCCAGTTAGCTGAAAGATGTGGCTGCCTGACCGCTCCATGGAAATAACCTGCGCACAAATGTAGTGACAGTTAATGATAGAGTGCTTTGTATTCTTGTGTTGCTGTGACCAGGTTGTATGACCAAAAACATGTTGGATTTGTCTGAACTAAAACTGATTCATTAAATTTGACTCTGATCAGCCCTGTTAATTTATATTATGCAACACTAAACTATAAAAGCATGTAAAAATGTGTGAATCCGTTTTGCTCTAATATATTTTACTCGGACTTAGACTCAGACCAGTCTTATCATTCAACTATCGTCTCCATGTTTTTGTAGATGACTCTTTCACTAGGCAATATTTATTTTCTAAATATGACAGGAGGTAATTAAACACTGCTCTCTTTCAAAGTTAGCTTTTAGAGATGATATCCAGATAGATGCTCATTGGTTTGTTACTGACAACAATCAGCTGATCCATCAGTAGAGCCAAACTAGTTCAAGAATGTGTTTCAGCACTTTAGTACAACTGTTTATGTTGTGATGATATTCTTGGTATAGTTCTATTTCTGAAGAGTTTGTTTAGGAGCTGCTTTCATTGCCACGCAATACTGTGTAATAAATATATTTAGTATTTTAAGATAAATAACATATTATTAACGGTAATAGAATTATTGATAACATACCATTGGCATCATTGGTTAAATATGAATGCATTAATAAGAGGCCCCACATAGATATAGATAGATAGAGAAATTCAGGTGTATTGCAATCAGTAAATTGCATTCAGTTTAAATCATGGATAATGTGTAAGATGGCTGTATCTTGTCTTAAACATCTACTTACATGTGACTGGATCCCACATCAACAGGTGTCCCAGAAGCAGGGAGAGAAAAAAAGAGAACACAATTAGGAGGAAAAAAAATACAAAAGATTAGATAATTGTCAATCACTATGGCAACAGTCGTCATGTTTTATCACTCTGAAACCTATTGGTATAAGGATTGACACTAACAGAACAACATTGAAAACAAGCAGCCAAGCCATGTTTTATCACATAGATATCTATTAAGTCTGCTCCTGCTCCTGCTCCTGCTTCTGCTTCTGCAAATCAAAATTGCTGGGCCCTGTTAACAGCAATGACATAATGGCATGAGGTCACCTCTAATGAGAGACACCTTTGTGGGGAAGGCAACACTAATGCCTCTTATTCTTCTCTGACTTCACAAAGCATCAGAGATGAGGTCTCAGCACCACGGACAGCTCTGTGCCTCTCATTCCCGCTTCAGTGTTATTAGACTTGTGTATATCTAATTATGGCTCGTCATGTCAGACTTGGCTTATCATGTCTCAGTTCCTTATTTTTGCCATCCCTCTTTTTAGGCTTGATTTTAATTAAAATCAGAAGCTTTTGAAGTGGCACTGGATAGAAGTGGAAGTGTTAACATTAAAATGGATTTTTTAAATATATTTCCAAATGTTCGTGTTTTTGACTAAAACAAAGAATGAAATGGCACAAACATGCAGCTGAAGCGGAGGTTAAGGATGGTAGACTACCTACGTTATCACACCAGGCTTGACCACGCCTTACTCAGCCTGTCTTAATCAACTCCCCGCAGCTGTGTCAATCAAGCCAGCGTTTAAGAGAACAGCAGAGCACAGCTCACCAAACGGACTTCAAGCTGCAACCACCTCCTCCCCACCTCCGCCTCAGGATTTCTTCACTCACATTCACCTTGCCTTGTTGCCACCACCAGTGTCTAGGCCCCGGGGGATCATGATCTGCACCCAGGCGCAGATCTCTTCAGAGCACGGCCACAGCCGGGGCCTAAGCTCCAAACCAATAAACAAACTCAATCTATAAAATAAACAACTCTTAAACGCATCTCGTCTCTTGTAGTCTCTCCAGGTTGAACTCCGATTATACACACTCCACTCTGAACTCCCCTATTGAATCATATGAAATTTCATTCATGGAAATCTACAGACAATAATATCAGGTAAACCATAGTGATTTGGGTAATGCTTTGGGCCATCTAACTTCATAGTCTATATATATATATATATATATATATATATTAAATGCAAATGTAAATACAAAGGAATGCACAAAGGATCGGCCACTCTCCCATTTTAAGGTGTGTGTGCGAAGGCTTGAAAAGGTGTCGACAAACATGCCACACAAGCAAAACTAGAATGGCAAATGTGCAACTCTGAATGCACATTTTGATGAAAAATGTAAGAGTTTTACACGCTTTCTGAGTAGCATTATGTCTGCTCCAATACTCGTGTGACTGAGATTTAAACTGGGTTATGACAAACAAAACCAAGGTAGAGCTCACAGATGGCTCAGCATCAAACTTGCATGGACACAAGAGGAAGTGGTGCTGGATGGTGGGCAGCTTCAGGGGTTGCTAGAGGATTAAGAGTGAGAAAAGAGTGGGAAGCTTATGAAGACAACACTTCTTTTCACTGGTTAAGTGTCTGGAGAAATTTAGTTTGATTCGTTGTCTCTGTGGAGTAGTAGACCTTCACACTTCTACTTGCGATGGTGAATCCGCTCTGTGCCTGTGTACAAATGTGGGAGGACGGAGGGAAGAGTTTCACCTCTTTCTATCAGCTCTCATTATCAGCAGAGTCTAACATGAAAGGCTGGGGGCTGGTGAGGGTGCAGAGATGACAGGTTGGTGCAGTGCTGCTGAGGAAACACCTACAGTGTCAGAGCTACACAATCAGCACCTGCACCTGCCAAAGATACCACGCCCAATTGGTTCACATGTCTATAAGAGAAGGAGCTATCACTTTGCATTTAGTTTTATATTTAACAAGGTAGAAACACACAAAGGAGAAAACGTGGTGTGTTAACAACATGTAATAGAACTATTGTAGTGTTAATGAACTGCACATTATTAAGTGGAGGTTCAAATTGGTAGACTGTAAACGTCATCGAACCGGGCCCACACCTTCCTAAGCCTCAACTCCCAAACAGCCTTTTCAAGCCACAACCACCTCCTCCTCACCTCTGCCTCAAGATTTCTTTGCATGCTCATATCCACCTTGCCCTGTTGCCACCACCAGTGTCTAGGCCCCGGGGGGATCATGATCTGCACTCAAGCCCAGATCCTCACAAAGCAAGGCCACAGGCAATGCTATATTTTCTTTAAATCACATCTCACTGGCCCAATTAAAGACAGAAATTACCTTGTTATTATTTCATATCAATTATATATTTTATTCATGAGGACCCTGTTTAAAATAATATAAATCATAACCAAACTCCTGATGATTGAAAATGTATGATCCCACAAAGCAGAAGAGATTTATTCTATACAAAGACATACTGTATTCATACTCGGCTGGTATACGGTTAAGATTGCAGATTAATGTGATCACATGTTGCAAATTTTTGACAGCACACTTTTGGCTTGTCGCTCCAAATTGTATGTTTTTTCCACCGTCTCGCCTCTGTGGTGCTTCTGTTATCCCCACCAAGGTTACAGAGCCAGCTGCGATCCACAGTCACTGGCCATGAAAACAGCTATGGGGACGAGCCAGAGCTTTGGGAGTGGAAGAGATCAATGATAGTCCCTTTGTGACTGTGTGCACCTGTGTCCAAGAGTGTGCCTGGACTTGACCAGTGCATGTCCGGCTTCTGCTGCTACTCTGAGCCTGTTAATGGACGAGAAAGGACAAGTGGAACAAGCTGGGCCAGACACCATGGGATGTGAAGTGTCCCCGCAGACTGCTCACCTCCAGCCGGCACTAAAACAATGGTGCTAATTAACGAGTTCTGATTAGTTAGGCAAGTCTCCAGTGCCAAGAGCATAATTCAGAGCCATTCAAATATTGCAGTTAACTGAAACCAGCAGTTAACAAAACAGCTAACTATAAATCTAAGACTATGGAAATTTCTATTGTTATTAGTGCAACTTAAGATTTCAAAATGTATAAACCTGATTCTGATGTTGTACCATCTTTAGGCAAGTGCAGGCTGGGTATTGAAACGGAAAAGTGTGGAGAAAATATTACTGGTGGCATAACAGCTGGGATGAAAAAATGCAAATTCAAAAATCAGATTGATTAACCAATCGGCAATATTTAGATTAATTCCATCATCAAATCATGCCCCTTGAAATCTAAATGCAAGTGGAAATTCCCTTATACCCAAACTAGTTAGTTTAGTTTTAAAACAATAAAGAAAAAACGAAACTGAAGTTTTCCAGACAGAGACCCTGGTGTAAACTTGGAGAGCGTCTGTGGTTATGATTCTGCCGCTTGAGACACAGTGGTTTGGGGAGAGAGCAGAGATCAGAGGCACAGAAAGAGCAGTGCCATCCTGTGCTTTAGCTACGCTTTGAAGCTCCTTCAGCAGCTTCTCTACAGGTGACATGCTGCTGAGAGGAGGTCTGGGGGTCACCACTCGGGGGAACATGGACCGTCTGGATCTGTCTTGTCACCACCACCAGGACTCCACAGACTATAGGTTTTTTTGCCCGACTCCACAAGTGTTAGGAGACACGGCCAGAGTAAGGATTGTTTGTGAGGTTTTATTGCAACTATTCTTATGAGACGGACCCGTTCAAGGTTCAAGCACCGAACTTTGGGGGACCGAGCTTTCGCCCATCTCCTTTCCCACTCTCTGGAACTCTGTCCCCTCTTATCTCAGAAACTCAGTCTCACTAAAATCCTTCAAAAAATATCTAAAAACTCACCTCTTCCTCCAAGCATATGACTCTTGTTTTAACTTTATACTCTTCTTTCCTGCTTTCAGATTTTTAGTTTTGTGAGTCTGTCTAAACGTGTTTGTGTGTGTGTGTCCTGAATTGTGAAGCATCTTTGAGTTTTTGAAAAGCGCTATATAAAACCTAACAACTACGACAACATCTCCACATCCTCACACACACACACACCTGAAGCAGCCCCTCCCCATATCCTTTCACACACACATATCTGATGCAGCCCCTGACTACGTCCTCACATGCACACACACACACCTGATGCAACCCCTCCCCATATCTTCACACACACACACACACGCACACACCTGATGCAGCCCTTCACCACATCTTCACGCCTCAGAAATGAAGAAAATAATATTAAATCCAGACAGAGCGCGATCCATAACCTTAATTCCAGAACGCTGTGCCTTCTGCTTACTAAAGTTCACTTGCAGTAGTTTTGTGTCTACATTAAACAGTCCATGGACGACAGCTGCTGTTCCCACACAATGTCTGCTGTTCTACCAAGTGACATGTGTAGGCTGCCAAGTTCTTCCACCGGCATTATTTGTACCACTGATATTACTGTTGATAAAAGACGTTGTTCATGGGCTGCATCCAAATTGTTTTTGTACCTGCTTCCTTATGCTTCCTTTTACTCTATTTTCTCTTAAAGTAATTGCAAGTAAACCTAATGTCTGTGGATGTTACGACGTACAGTCTCACGAGACAAAATGTGCAGAAAAGACTTCCACTGTGCCTTTTGTGGTTGGCTTGGAGGTACCAGCTTATTAGTTTGTTCATAGAATATTGCCGTTTAGTGACTTTGTTTTGTGAATGCGAGATGGAAAGTGTGAGCAACACATACAGGAGCTACCCTCACACAGTTAAATCGTTCTTTCGGTCATTACCCAAAGCTCCTGCTCTGGCTCCTGCCCTAGGCTCCTGCTCTGGCTCCTGCTCTGGCTACGCCCCATTCACACCATACTCTAGCCACCACCACTGCAAGTGTCACTGCCGGGGTCAATGCGCCAAACAAATAAATCATTTTAATGTATTAATTGTGTCTTTGGTCTCTTCAGATTGATATTACCCAAAGCTCATGACCATAGGTGAGGGAGAGAACGAAGATTGACCGGTAATTTGAGAGCTTTGCCTTTCGGCTCAGCTCCCTCTTCACCACAACGGTCCGATACAGAGACCGCATCACTGCGCACGCTGCACCGATCCGCCTGTCAAGCTCACGCTCCATTCTTCCCTCACTCATGAACAAGACCCCGAGATACTTGAACTCCTCCACTTGAGGAAGGACCATCTCCACCCACCTGGAGAGGGCAAGGCACCTTTTTCCGGTCGAGCACCATGGCCTCGGATTTAGAGGTGCTGATTCTCATCCCAAAGTATGTCTACCCATAATATTACATTTTAATGGATGGATTAAAAAAGTGGGGGGGCGCGGGACGACTGAATGAACGAAAATAAAGTAGGCTAAATGACACTGCTGGCATAAGATGAAAAAGTTTGGGAATATATGTTATAACAATAAAATACTTTTTTTTATCTTTGAATGATATAGGTTTTAGAGGGAATATATTTTTGTTTTAATAATGTGACAACAATAATCTCTCTGTAAATTGGATACATAAAAGGTGGGGGATAAGACAGCACATGGCCAGGCAGAACAACCTCCTGGTGCTTCTCACACAATTAGAAGAATCAATTAGATTAAATGACTTCGGCCTTGGGCTGTCTGCTGTTGTGTCATAGGACAAACTTCAACTGGATCACTTACGGCAATCACTTTCACAGAATGCACAACAAACCAGCTGCCAGGTGTTGATGATGTGAACAGACTAGGAAGGCGGGTCCACACAAAAGAGCTGTTATACTCAGAGATGGAACCTTACCTTTAAATCTCATCTATAAAATCCTCTAATGCAGTGTCTCCCAAAGTGGGGTCCGCGGCCCCCTGGTGGGCCGCGAGGGTACTGCAGGGGGGCCTTGGGAGGTCATAAAAAAAATAAAAAAATAATATAATTATTTAATGTTAAATTTATAATGTTTTGTTTGTAATATTAAAATATTTGTGTTCATTATTTGACTTGAATAATCCACTGTAATAATTTTTGTATTACAATGTTTGTAGCAAAGGCTATTTCCCCAAAATAAAATAACCAGAAGAGCCTATTCTTAATGTTGTCTTCTTGGTTATTATTTTGGGGGGCCACGCAGACCCGTCAGATTTTTAAGGGGGCCTCGGTGTTACTGAGTTTGGGAATGGCTGCTCTAATGGACTTTTTAAGTTTTGTATTGTAGTTTTGTATACAATTTACTGAAGTTGAAAGCCTACTATTCCAAGGACTACCTTATATGTTTTGTTATGAATTGATAATTGAGAAGTAAAAAGAAAAACTACCTTGATTCTACACAATATTGTGAATACACAGCAAGTTGTTTTACACTATAACATGTGTAAAGTGAGTAATCTGTATTTATATAGCACAATTTACAGACCAAGGTCACCCAAAGCACTTCAGAATGTTTTTTTTCATTCCATTCTCCAACCACGCACAGTGAAGGAAGAAGCGAAACGCCCACAATCATCACCTTTCATTCACTCACTCATTGTATTCATAACTGACGCACATGTTTTTAATGGTAAGGGCAACCAGAGCGCCCAGAGGAAACCTTTGCAAACACCGCACAGAAAGGCCCAGAGGTGGAATCGACCCTCTTGCTCTAACCGCTGAGCCACTATGCCGCCCACTGTGCTATTGTTGGCTTTAGGGGGATTAATAGAAGCCCTGATTTTGATTTAATTCATTGCAAGAAAGCCTGGTTCAACATTTCACCTCTCACCCACAACTTGTGTTAAGGCTTGACATAAACTCATGCTCAAAACATGTTGCAGGAGAATATTAAGGGGGGAAAAAGACCTGTAACAACCAGTGATTGATTTATCTTTTGCACTTCTTGAGAGCTATGAAAAATGGCTCCCATCATCACCCCGACAGCATGAGAAACATTTAAGCATATCGATGTTCACGGAGGGCTGTGCGGCTGCTAGGGGACTGTTTATGAGGTCCCGGGGGGAGGGTGGGCCCAGACCTTTGGATCAACACAATTCCACAGCCACAGTGAGACAAACAACACGGTTCTCTCACCCCTCGCCTGTGCCTCCGGGTCTCAGTAACAATCTGTGGAACAATACTAAACTTGTTCACACAATTTGAATATAGAAATGTAACTTTATCTCAGGATATTAATCAGGTTTGATTACCATAATTGCCATATTGTAAGTCGCCACTTTTTTCTAACTTCTTTGGAACCTGTGGCTTGAATAGCGGTAATGCCAATAGAGTTGGGTTGTTGTCAAAGCAGACTTTATGAGCTTATTATTTTGAGTCTACCAGGTTTCAGTAGCTACCTTTTATTGTCAAATAGACTAGTGAAGGAGTACAGGCATGGAAGCTAATTGTTGAGCTGTTAAACACCACATCATTAAATCATGTTCTGCTTTGTTTGGATCAACAACTACATCCAAACATTCAACTTAAAACTGCAGCTTATGTTCAAGTGGGGCTTACATGTGGACAAAAACAGAAGTCACAGGATGCGTTATTTATATTTTCATCAATTTAGTAATTATTTGGAGAATGCTTTTCCAACACAAAGCTCTTCACATGAGGCCGTCAATCATTAACATAAAAACCACGTGAGGAATCAATAAAAGTCATTAAGATTACACCAGATATTTTAAACATAGAATAAAACCACACAGGACTTTTAGAACAAATAAGATTGCACATAAATAATCACTCACACATCCGTTAGTGTCAAAGTAAAGTGTTAAAAAGTGTTTAACCTCAGGGAGGATTCAGTTATTTTTCATTTAACAGCATCAGTATTAGAATTCACTTGTGTCAATATAGTCAAGCTATATCTCTTTTGAAAGCTTATTCCCACCTCTATACACGTATTATGTTCTAATAAACATTAAATATAACCAAAAGTAAGAATAAGTAGTCAAACTGTATATATGTTTAAAATATATATTGTCGTTTCTTACCTTGTCATGCTAATATTCTGGGGCAAATCACGTCTAATCCACACATGTGGATGTTTGTTTTGTTCGTTAGGGTCTAGAGAATAATTATATCCAGTTGTTTTTTCTTCAAAGTCATCCTTATAGTAGATATCCACTTGCAACAACATATTTGAGTATTGAAAGTTGCACAAACAAAAACAAAACCTGTTCTTTGCGCACTGTATGAAGAGGACATTTAACTGTTTAGCTAGCGTCACTGGGTATGTTCGTCTTCCTCTCAGTCTTCCCTTCAAAACAAGCCCATTCCCGGACTTTTCAGTGCAATGGTTTGGAAGGTAGAGTAAGTTGAGTAAAACAAGCGCACCTAGATTTAGCGCTCCATTCACATAGATATCTGTGCGTCATGACAGCATTGTCTTGACTACCATTGGCCGATTTGGATGTCAATCAAATCATCTTGTAGCCAATAATCTCAGGTTTCAGGCGATGTGTCGGACTTCTAGCTTCCTCCCACTGTTCCCGTCATATTTGAATGCGTAAAGAGGAAGACTGTGCCTTTTTCACGGAGAACACGCGCTATAACTATATAAATAATAGATTTTCTGCAAACATTTCAATATCTGGAAAAAATGCTATTTATAGCAAGATTAATAGCCAAAAAATTATATAAATGGATTTTTGGTGTAAAAACATTGATAATTTGCATGTAAAACACTTTTGCACAGTTGGCACAAAAATAGACCACTTGTGCCGAATGTGCCCATTAGTTACAAAAAAGCCCCCAGCATCAAAATAGTTCCACCTAAAGGTCTAAAATTTCATACAGGTGTTTCCAACAGCACGAACATCTGCTCTGGTGAGTTTGAACATCATACCATAAAGTATGTCTTCAGGAGAACCTTTTGAAATTGCCTTTTTTTTTTTCGAGACAAAAAAAACTAACTTTGACTCATGTTTGAGAAGCTGTAGTGCAGACTGTGTCCTTCCTAACAAACTCTAACATACATTTTCAGAAACTAGAAGGTGTTACCTTTCAAATGAGGCATCATAACACAAAATCAGACACAAGATGTCCACACAATAAGCATTTCCATTTGGGTATCATAATTCGAGAAGGAGCAGGCGAAATTAGGTCATCCTTAAAGGGTTAACAAGCCATACATTAACATTGACTCTCTCACACCTCAGCTTATGACGCAGAGGAAGTGAATGGAAAATGAACGGCTGCCATTTGCAATTGACAGGTTGCATGTGAAGCCGAAAACTATTGGGGTGGAAAATCAATTTTGTCAAGTTGCCAATGTGTTGCTTATGTTGGGTGTAATAGTGTGCGTTAGGCATCTCTTGCAGAAATGGCTGAGGAGGTGACGGCCCAGATTGGATGATACCTGGATGAGCCCGAGGAGTGGAAAGAGGATCATTTACACAGGGTGATATAAACTCTTTCAACTTAGTTCCACTTAAACTTGAACAACGTTGCTTCATAGACATAATATTTGCTATGAATAGTAACATGGCTGTGGTGACAAGGTCGTGTTTTGAGGCTAACTTACATTAAAATTCCACTCAAAAATGTACACACACATCATTAGCAAACCCTTAGGCATGAAACAAATATGGTTTTTCTGTGGCACAAAGTAGCTTCATTTTGTATTTTGGGACCCTCTGGTGGGTTATGGGCCTGAATCCAATATGTTGCAAGAAAAGGCTTAAAAATTCTTTATTCAAACCTCACCATGAGTCCTGTGCACTGCTCTCCTTGTTAGTATCTAGTGTTTATTGTATGGGTATCGAGTTAAAGCGGGTCAAGTTTTAGCCGAAAACCCTGGATCACAGACTTCACAGTTATCTGACCACAGTCTGTGCACCCTGCTCCTTGCCCGGCCCCACCTCTCTCCACCCAGACCAGACTCCGATGGACAGCTGATTTCACCATTTACAGACAAGACGAAACGGAAGAGTCGAGCTTCCCACAAGATTCAGAGAAAATCACAAGGAAGACCCGCTGGTTTTTAATGACGCAGAAAATATGATTCTTTATTCACGCTGTATGTGCTGCCAATAGCAACACGTGGCAATGCACAACCGTCTTTACTTTGAAAACATCCAAATCTATTGTTAGTTCTATGCATTTAAACAACCTTATACTTATTGTAAATTATTTAAATAGAAATCTTCTTATTTGATCTTCCCTTCTTAAAAGTAAGCCATCTCTGGGCTGCCTGCTGTATTTCCCAAACAACTGTGCGTTCATAAAAAGAGAATCACCAGGCACTGTACGTATTTGGCCTCGAGGAAGACGTGCATGTGCCTTTTTTCATGTACAGTCCTCATAGTGAGCAGCTGTTCTTGTTCATAGTCTCATTAACCTCACATTATCTGGGGGTTTCAGATAAAATATAGAATTCATGCATGTGTTCAGTGTAATAATAACATTCAGAGCACAGCGGTAAATGTGCAGCTCATAAGCATTGCTTCAAACTGTGATAATGACTGCTCTTTGATGTAAAGGCTGTTCTGGATGAAATGTAAGGTTTTAATGAATGTCAGTTTCACACTAATACACACAACACATACTGTTCTTTAACTCGGCATAGTGGGGTCTCACAAGTAATAACAGTTATTCATTTGTAATGAAGGTAAAACATTGGTATACTGCATCTGAATGGATCTTAACACGAGCAGAGTGAGTCTCATATTTGTTTAATTGAATTCTAGTTGGTAAAAACCTAAAATGTTTCTCTGATCACTATAACCACAAGCTGCATCAATCATCATCAGTGAAAGTGCGGCCTCTGCAGTTTTTGAAGAATGTGTCTGTATCCTCTCTGACAATGATTTCACCTGTTTTATTCAAATTGCCCCTTTTTCCACGGTTACATTGGCCATCGAAATGTGTAATTTTAGGAAGCCTTGGAAAATATCTATTAAAGTAATTATTGTTTATAATTGCCATTAAAGTAGAAACTGGTTATTTTGTCCAACTCTCACTGATGTCTGCTGTTGTTGTGTGCTTGGGCAAGACAATTAACCCCACTTTGCCTGAAGCCCCTGTTGAAAGATCAAGGCTCCTGTGGACTCACCACCTGCAGGAGGATCAGTGAGGGGCTGGTTCGTCCCCCCCCCCCCCGACCCAGAAATGGATTCAGGGGAAGAAAATGGATGGAAAAAATAGATATTTTTCTGTTCTTCTTCTCAGATAATAGATGTATAAACGACCAAAAGGTTTAACCCTGTAACTTTATGAGAGATAGAGGACTTCTAAAATCCATTACAGAAATTAATAAAATATGTTATGAAACATGTTGAAAAGGTTTGTAGGAAGCCAGGTTGCTATAAATAAAGTGTCATGGATTCAGAAATAGTGGGTTTCAACCCAAGATTTGTAATGGCTGTTTGCAGCAAGTAAAGGCAATGGCAAACTGTAATTATAATATATCTGTTTACAATTAGGAGTGCAGGCTTTACACAGATTCTTCAAAAGCCCAAATAGCAACAAAAAAAAAGTTTTATCAAAGTGATTACGTGAACATAACCTCTTGTACTGTCAGAAAAACATGACAGCCACGTTGCCATTTAAAGTAAACACACCGAAGGCAGTAAAGCAGAGCTGACAATTTCACTAAAAAGAGAGCATTTCAGACAACACACAAAAATAACCATTTGCCCTCCTGATGTGTCACGTTCTATTCACGGCAATATGTGAATGCTAACATGTATCTGTGTTGAAGCCTGCAACATCCTGTGATTGTTATTCCTACTTCTATCTTGTAAAACACCATGTGTGGGCTTGAACTCCAGTTGAGTCCAGAACTGTCTGTTTTCACCGCCAGTCCTTACACGTTGAATATTTTTTGTATCTGTATCCAATATTGTCCATATAAAATTACACTCATTTGAGCTTTTGAGGTGTGAGGACTTAAACTTGTTTTACCGGCATACTTTCTTGTTTCCTACAAACATTTGTGAGTCTCCTTGCCTTTTTGACGATTATTCCAACTTTCAAAAAGCCTGGATTGTATGCGCTGTCTAATGATGTTGTTGTCATAAAGCAAAATGCCAATAAGAAAAGCAATGCAGACCGAATTGCTTTTCTTATAATACTATGTTCCATTGGTACACGCACTTCACCAATATGTAATGTACTGCAAAATGTCCAGTCATAAAGATGTATAATAAAAATATCTCCAGCATCAATAGGATGAATGTGTAATATACAGCAACATATAAACAGTGCAGTACTCGTTATTTTATTGGTGTACTGACATTTAGGATGCCTTCCAATTGACAGTCTGTATTCTTTATGAGGCAAAGCTGAGTTTAAAACTATGGTAGAGAATATTAAAGTCCACATGATGCACTTCTTACCTTGCCAATGTTTCTGGGGAACGGAGCTCGTTGATTTTCAGTTACGATCATCGGAGGAACCAACAATGATCTCTTTGTTCTGTAGGGCTGCTTCTCTCCCACACCCAGGATGTCCTGCCAGAGAACGGACACGTGTCATTGAAACAATAAAACATCCCAATCATACACCTTTGACAAACCTAACTTTTAAATATTGTAGATAATACACTTTGTTTGGCCTATTATCCTTCGAGAGACCGGTTCAAGATTCAAGATTCAAGAATTTATTTGCCATTTGCAGTAAAAAACACATTGGAAAAACAGTATCAGGCGTATACCAGAGCTCTTGCCATGGCGCCATGAGCAGGCCATTACGGTAATCTAACCTTCTGGAGACAAATGCATGGATGAGAAACTCTAAGTCTGCTCTATACACAATATTTTGGATTCTGGCAATGTTTTCCAGATGGTAAAAAACTGATGATGTTACTGACTTGAAGTGGCTGATACATCTAAGTCTTAGTCATCATTGCTCCTATATTTCTGAACAAATTTGAAGGTTTTAGTAAGAGGGACTGGAGGTGACGGATGACGCTCTCTCTTTGTTTCTGGGGGCCAAAGACAATCTTTTTCAGTGTTGTCTGAGTTTAGCAGGAGAAAGTTGTGTTGCATCCTCGCACTGATTTGTGGGATGTAGTGAAGGAGTGATTCTACGGGTCCATGTTCTCCTGCTATCAGTGAGACTTAGATCTGAGTGTTTTGTCCGCGTAGTTGTGATAGGACACAATGTTTTTTGCGCTTTAACTTCAAGATACTGCAGTGAGCACAAAGATCCCAGACCCACAGAAGGACCGTGGGCTGGTTGTCTGGAGATGAAGAGCATATACAGTAGAGCCATAATGTAAAAGACACAAATACACTCAGCCCTGTACAGTAAGTGTTTGAGGAGAATACAAGAAGTGCTTCTTGTATTTTGGTCAAGTATTTTTCTGTTTCTGGCTCTTTTCTGCTCATGGAGGCGGCAAGACTGGGACTCCATCCAAGTTGTCCTGAGTTATTTCTCAGGGCTTACCCAACTGGGACATGTCCAAAACATGGCACTTAAGGGACCTCCACACCACAGTATCTACTGCAAGTCACCCTTTTCCGTCTCTCTGAGGATGCTGTTTTAGATCCCGAGACACGGTGGTGCCACGTTTGCAGAGTGTGAGGGCTGCTCCTGTCCTATGTCACTGTTATTATAAATGTATGTGTATGAGTAATGGATGCACCCTAAAGACACTGCAGTCTCTGGTTCCTCCTGACTCTCGTTCATTCAGTTTCATGTATGGTATGGTATGATTTTTATTTTTACAGGGACAAACGTACAATAAACATTAGTCAAAAGGAAAAATTTATTATATTGGGTTGTAGCAGAAGTGCAAAATTTACACCTGTAGTTCCTGAGCAGTTTGCTGTAAAACAGTGCATTTTACAAGAACTTGCTCAGGGGATGGATACATGACCATACATTTGTCAAGCTGAAAACACTTTGGAATCACAAATTTATAAAATGAACTTAGACTTAGACTTTATTGATCCACAAAGAAAATGACGGTGTCACAGTAGCTTGCATAGTATTTCATAATAACAGTACCAATCTGAAAATAATAATAACAATAATAATACGGTAATATTGTGAGAATAGAATAAACTGGATGCTGTTTCCTTTTCGTCTTTTCTTTTTAATATCTAAAAAGCTATTCTATCCAGCAACTTATCACGATTCTGTCAACAGGCTGAAATGTGTTTACCTCCGCTACAGGCAATGTACTGTAATTGTGAACCATATTTGTCTGTGTATAGGTCACGCATCTTGTAAAGTAAAAACAAAAAAAACAGTTTCAACCGGACGCAAGAAGAATGAATGATGAGGTGTTTTCACATGTTAGCTCGACCAGTTACTCAGTAGAGAAAGCTTTTAAGACATAATTTTTAGACTGGCTCCAAAACTGACTTGTACGCTGTAATTACAAGTCCACAAAAGCTCATTATTCAAATAAAAATGTCTGAAGCCTGACAACAACACACAAGTTGCCAGAGCAGACACCAAACGACAACACTTTGGAGGAAAAGTGACCTGGAGGTTTCGTGCAGACACATTTGCAAGTCAAATGAGTTCTCTTTGTCCTTCCCCTTCTATTGGCCTAAAGCACACTATTTTATTGACATATGCAGAGTGTGTCGGTTGGTGTATGTTCAAAAGTTGTATGTTTACTTTAGGGCTGCTGTTGTTGTCAGATGATCATTTGGGTAGGATTCTCAACCTGACAGAAAGGTGAGAGAAAAAAGTTTAAAAAGCAATGGTCAAGACTAATACTGTACCTCAAGGCCTCATTGTTTGAACATTATAAAAATTAAGATACACTTTGAGCTTATTTTCTTTATTTTACCAGCCCTCTGTTTTGTCAATATTTATAGAGATATCAGATAAAGCATCTACGACTGCACTGAAACATCTAAACTCTCTAATTAAGAAAAAAAAACCTACACAGACACCAGCAGAACATGCACACAGAATGCTTACTTCTACCAACACCCAAATAGTATGAAAAGATAATATAATGATCTTCAAAAATCTATTCACTGAGAGAGAGTATACGGTATCATCAGTATTTTACTGATTTTCATTGAGATTTTTTTTGACAATATTGAACTTTGAAGAACAGAAACATCCCTGGACCCTATCAGATCCAGCCTGCAGCCACCTCACCTCTGTGTGCAGCAAAGGTCACAATGAAAAGTAATCATAGACACAAGCCGACCAGAACAAGGCCTGGACACACCGTCTGCCCTTCCAAATGACCACTACGAACAAAGTCACCAGCGGATGACCCTGCAAATGTCAAAGCCACACCTGAAACTGGAGCTCAAATGGTTACAGATTATTTGGACTATGAGTGTGTAAAGAAGACACTATTATTCCCAAGTGATTGCTTCAGAAGACAGCTGGTGGACTTTTAAGCTCTACCTCCACAATCCTTTGGTCGATCTCAACCCAGGGATGAGAGCATCAATCTTTTCTGTGCAGTGTGTGGTAAAGCAAAACGGAGCTGGGGTATTTTTAGTGTCTGTATTTTGCAAGGGTTAGGGCTGTAGATTATGTAGCAAACTCTATGTGTTTCTTATTTTGTGTGTCACGGAGCTGGATTGATTGTAAGCAAGAGCGTCACATCGGGTTTGAAAGACAAGAGTTTAATCTCAGGATATGTCTCTGTTTCTGTGGTATAAAAGTGGTTTATATTCATCAAAAGATTCATTGAGATTTTATGAAATATATGCTTTTCAAGGTAGTCACTCTTCTAAAGGGGTCTTTTTTATGCCAAAGCACTTGTATGATAAAAAATATTGATAATTGTATAGCCCCGCCTCTTTAAAGGGATAGGGGTGCGTCTGGGGCATGGCTCTTTCCTTTGCATGCACATGGGACGCAAAACCATGAACTAGCCTCATTTCAGCCCTCAGAGATCCATCCATCCATCCATTTTCTTCCCCTTAATCCATTTCTGGGTCAGGGGGTTGCAGTCAGAGCTGCACCCAGGACACAGAGCACCAGCCCCTCACTGATCCTCCTGCAGGTGGTGAGTCCACAGGAGCTGAGATCTTTCAGTGGGGGATGTGGAAAGAAATAATAGTAAACCACTCAGAGTCTAACAATGGGCTTCAACTTTGGAATCTAACAAAAGTGAAACATAAAAATGAGACAGGATTTTTACTGTGCTCCAAAACTAATGGAAACAATGTATACATTTAAAAGGTAGCCAACGAAAATGTGCATATTCATTAATTTGTGGAATGAAAGGTAAAATATATCAGGCCATAAGAAATCAGTTAAGTTAGTTAACTTAGGCTCCGTCATTTCCTCTCCACGGGTGACATTTTGCTTGTATTATTCCTCTTGTGCTAATCTTTCTTCTTATCTTTCTCTTTGGACCCTGTCTGTGATATATTTTGCGATGTGGGTCCTTGTGATGGTAGAAGAAGAGAAGAGAAGGAAGCCATGCATCTTTAATGTGTGCAGTTCATAAATTACTGCCGGGCTGTCACCATTGACTCATCCCCAAGACATTTGTCGTATACTCCCCACTATCGTTAGGTTCAGTTGAGTACTAAAACTGTACTATCATTTATTATTTGTAAAGATAAATAGTCCCCCAACCCCTAACCCTATGCCAGTATATCAATTGCATTCACAACTGTATTTTTCCCATCAATCTGAAAAGTTTGAAAAATCCTGTACCAATGTTTCTGATTTATATGCAAGCATAGGTTTCTGTCATTGTCATCAACGCAAAAGCAACTGTGGCTACAATGTCACGTCCTTGTCTATTCTGCCATTTTCACTCTCTAAGCTATATTGAGAAGTGTCATTACTCATTTCCGACAGAGTGTTGGAGAGACCGGAGAGGGATGGACAGTATCAAGGCCAGCACTAGTTGGTAAGTGATTCAAATGGATTAAACCGAAAGATGTGCATGCGGCTAATCAGTCACCTTTCTCTAACAAACATCCAGAACCCACTGATAGCCCTATTAAAGCAGTCACACTAAAGTACAGTATATACACATACTGTACATCTGTCCTCCCGCCAAAGTGCATTCCATTTTCAGTGACATATTCAAATTATTCTGTGTCATAGAGAAAGCAACTGATCTAAATCTTTCTACTGAGTTATTGGTCAAGTTTGTTGGTATGAACATTTTTGTGGTTCTTTTGAAAGACAACATTTTGGGCTTCTTGGACTGACCACGCCCCCTCTCGCCCAATGGACTCTGGAGGAGGGTGTCCCATGTGTGGAACAGGAGGAAGGCTCCCTCGTCTCGGTTGATGCTGTAGTTGCCCCCCTTTCTGATCTCAATAGCCTTCTTGTTCCAGCGTTCGTATTTGTTATTTTCAATCCAATGACCGGGCCCCATTTATTTCATCCAACATCCACTCACAATTCCTTGCCTCCTAAATTTCCACATGCCCACATTTTAATCCAGAAGTTGTTTTTGTGAGTTTATTATCTAGAGTGAACCCATTGCCAGTTGTTTTCAAAACTTGTGTTTATCATCCAGTGCTGACCTGAAAAAGACATTTGTGTGAAGATCCATATTTTTTTTTCTCTTGACTTCCATCACAGTCTCCTCTCATGTGCAGCAGGTACTCAACCCACGAGAGCGCCTTTTAACTAAAGCTACAAGACCCCGGCATACCTATCATCTAATTTTAGGCTTCCCGGCACGGCTTTTGCTTATTTTTGTTTTTTACATATTCTTTCTTTTTAAGCATTTACAGTTTCAATTAAATGAACCGCACTTATTTATTTATAAGTGTTTAGACTTTTGAACAATGCACTTCAGCAGGAAACTACATTTCTTAGGTTCTACAAATTTTTTATTCTGCTTTAAATTAAATATACACATTGAAGAAAAAAAATTGAAGAAAAATAAATAATCTTCATTTCAGGTTTGCAACTTAACGGCTCATTGGCAACATACCAAGACGGCAGCTTCTGCCAGCAGCAGGATGGGTTGGTTGGCTTGAGTTGCAGCCAGTGTGTTCATTACGGTCGCTTGGAAAACACGTTTGAGCTAAAGCTTTATTGATATTACAGTAAATGAGGATTCTGTGTTTATACACTTCATTACTTTTCATTAGTTCCAAACATTTATTACACTGTTTTTCATTCACAGGCATGGACATGTACTTTCTAAACTTGTGTAATTGTCCTCATGAATATAGTGGAAACACAGTAAATGTAATTTTTAAGGATATTACATACATTAATAGACTTAAAAGTAGAGTAGATCTGTACATTAAACCCCTCAAACAGATAACCTCTCGTATAGTTATTAGAGAATATACTGAATATTGCCATTTCCAAAGGGCCTGTAATATGGTTTTTTTAATAAAGAAAACAGATTGGCTGTTCTCTGTTTAAGCTTGATGCTCTATGTGCCGAGTAACAGAATTAACCCAAACAAACATCTGAAGAGTTTCTTTGCACTCTGTAAAAGAGCCAGTGAGGCGACAGACGAGTAATTCAAAGAAAAAGAAAGCTACTTATTTAAGTTGAAACTAGTTGAAAGCGGATAAAGCAATTCAATAAAAGACATGATTACCCTCTGCATCCTAAACTAAATTACATATTCAATATTGGACCTCATCAATACACTTCAACTGTTCTTTCATCCTGTTGTCCGGAATGATTTAGTGTTTTACAGAGTTTATTATTCACAAACCTTGTATTTATTTTTGGTGGGATCTAATGTTGAAAAGAAAGCAAACTAATAATTTAAATGAAAAAAGTAACAGTAGCAGTAACACTATTAATTATGTCATCAATGCACTTCGAAGCACTTCTTCCCAATGTGCACACACTCCAATACAAACACACACATACACACACATGCGCGCAGTCACTGACAAACAAAAAGACAAACACAGCTTCTAACTAAACCACATAACAAAACAAACACATGTATTCGTGGCAGCTAAATGGCCGCGTTTGGTCTATGGTAGAATCTTCACACAGATCACCTGTACTATACGCATTACAAGGTCCTGCTTCCACAACCGTCTGGTCCACGCTGCATCTATGTTGGATCCATTAACTACAAATGCTTGAGTCTTTTCCGCCGTAACCATCTGCAGCATTACACTGACGCTATAACGTGATGAATTCCAAAAATACAAGTGAAACACTGAATCCCATGAGCATCTCATGTGTAAAACACCAATACTGCTTGTTGGATTTCTTGTCACTGACCATAATAACATTTATTTTAACACTGAGGTCAGGCGTCTTCCAATGAGCAGCATGCAGGAGGTGCCTTGTACCTGAGGTGGGGCTTTGTACAAAAACTGAAACAAATCTTGAAAGAGAAAGTAAGCTCCAAAAGTTCTATTTTGGATTCATTTGTATTGCATCAGGGTCTAAAGAATACTATGAAAAAGGTTTTTGTCAAAATAAGTTTATACCACTCTTGTTTAAACTACATGTGTCTACAATGCAAATTAATTCACGTTTGTTTTGGTGCTATTCTTTTCGTGTGCATGCATTATAGAAATCATGTATCAACAGAATACGAAGCTCAAAAGATGGGGAGCCTTTGCATGGCTCAGTTGTGCTAGAAAATTGTGACACACGACTGGGCTATTAATATGCACCCCACCTCACAATGCAAACAACCAACGGCAAACAATAGATATTGATGAGTGGAAAGTTCAACCAAGGCAGCTGGTTTGAAGACACCGGTGGAAGTTATTTTTCATTTTTCCCCTTCATTACCTCGGTACACTGAATAAAAATATGAAGTCACTTTTAGCAAACAACACAGAATGATGTGAACTCCGGTGAAAGAGGCAGACAATCAACAACAGAATGAACAAACAGCTGCTGGCGCTGCTGAAAGCCTGAGCGGGACAGAGAGAAACAGATTATATTTGTTGTGCTGTATAATGCGAGCCTGTGCACAGTGGTGGCACAATGTCACGTCTTACTCATCCATGCAAAGTCTTACTTAACATTGAAAGCCTTATTTGAAGAAAAAAAAAATCTATTTGCAGCTTCAGGGAAAGGAATTTGCTTCAGATGCAATATTAGGACTCGAAAATGAATGAAGTGTAACAAAAGCACAAAATAAATAATTAAATAGGATTTTTAGGCAGCATATCAGTTGTTATATTTGAATGGGGGCTGTTTATCCCCCCCTGAAGGCAAGAGAATGTTCTGCATGGCTGTTGTTAAGCTAGCAAAACAACATGAATAATATGCACAAAAAAGTCCATATCTCGAAGCATGCGTTCGCTAAATTGAAACGCATTCTTCCATTAATTCACGTATTGATCGCTCGCAAAAAGGGGGAATAAATTACACTTTGAATTCCAAGGTTTTCGCTCATAATAGAGCTCATTCATCAGCTGCTAGCCCAGGGTGTTGCAGCAAACTAACAGCTCGAGTCGGCGAATTAAGGAAGGATTTGCTCCACCTTCATAGGAACAGCACTTATCAATTATCACCAGCCAATATTCCCCGCCACGATACCATGCGCTTCGTCAATACAATCACAATAGAAGATTTCCGCACACTCGGGATTGAAAAAACAAAGCATGCCGTGGAGAAAATGAAGAATGGATCATAATAATAACTATGCAATTCATAGATAGATCTGTCGTGTGGTACAATACATAAACTAAAGCAAATAAATGTCTTGTTATCTCATACACTGTCAAAGCAAGTTACTTCTCAAAATGTATTGTGAAATATTCCACTCCAATTTTCTTTGGAGGCAAAGAATACACAACCACAGCATTGAAACCGACATTGAAGATTGGTGCCTTTATTATTGTTGTCCATTGTTTTGTCAGTGGGGAAATAGGTAGACATTAGGCCACCTTATTTTTCAAAACATTTTCAAATAAGCACTTTTCACTTGTCATTGTTGTTGTATTTATTTTGATCTCCATTAGCTGGTCAAACGCAGCTATTATCCCAGGAGTCAAGCAAAAGTGCATTAAAAAACTACAATTGTGCTAAAATAAATGAAAAACATCTGCATACACCCACTCACCCTCACTTTGGACCTAATAAATTTGATTCAGAATGTGTTTCTTCTATCAATGTGGACCTTTTTGATATCTGGGAAATTGATAGTGTGTAAAATGTTGCTGCTTGTAACACTCACAACAGGGATTACTCAATGTAATAGTTCATTCCTATACAGTACTAGTTCATAAATAATAATAATAATAAGGTAATATTAAGGTTAATAAGGTCGATTAAGGGCAGGCACAATAAGCTTTGGCTTCAGCCTGTTCCTGGTCATGCACAGACTAACTTATGTTATCGTGTTTGTTTTAAACTGAATTTAAACTGGATTTAAACTGGAATGACTGAATGACCAAACAACATTAAATGAGAAATGAGATAAATGTCTCTGATGTTTACTATTTGCATTAATAATGTTTCTTGGAAGATGATCCTATAGGCAAACTTTACTGCCCATAAGACCACTTCCTCACAGCGTTTCCTAAAAAAATCTAATCAACTTAACGGCTCAAAGTTTTGCCAAGGTAAAACACCCATGGACCCTTTAACCAAATAAAGGCACAAACAAACAAGATCAGTGAGGAGCCTAACGGAGCTGAGATGTTCATTAAGGCCTCGACTGGAGTAATGGGAGCAGCATGACACCGAGCACCGGGGCAAAAAGACAGATGATCCAAGTAAGGGCACGAGAACACCGACTGTACATGGCCGTGCCCCCTTATGTACGAGCAGGTCAGAACATGGCGCCTGTGTGAAAGAATGGAGATGCTGTATATAGTGATTTTTTGTTTGTTTTATTTTTGAATCTCTCTCCTCAGAGCATTTTGATTTCCCCTCTGGGAAGAACAAAGTAATTGAATTAATCATTGACCATTTAAATCTAAAGGCTTTCATCTGTTGAGTGGATAATGGTCCTCTCGACATGAGTGGGTAGCATTTATTCCTCACAAGTAAGTCGTTGGTTCAATTCCTGTGTCTTTCTATCTCCCTGTGTCCCTGTGGTTACGCCCAGTTTCCGCCACCACCAAATTTAAGCACCATGAAATAGCAAAATTGGACCAGACCATTAACTTTTGAGAAATGTATAAATATTTAAAGTTTCATTAACATATTACCTTATGGACAAACTTAACTGTCACTAAGCGAACTTCAGCTCTATCATAGCTCATTTTAAAGCCCAGAGAAGTCCTGTCAAACAGTTTTTCAATTCATGATGTTGGACCCTGGTGAACTAAAGTGGCCCTTTCACAAAAATGTTAGGACACCCCTGCTATGGACCAATGACTCCTGTTTTGTTGAATTCGCTATCTGTTCTAAATGTTTGATGTTTTAATCCACTGTTCGATATCAATATCACGGTGATGCCCTTCGAAACAACTGCTGTCGTGATTTTGGGCTACATGGAAATAAATTGATTTGATTTGATTACTATTGGTAAAAATGTTTGTCGCACACAGTCACAAGATTAACTTAGAATGCGTTTCTTCAATCAATGTGAATAGTTTTAATATCTGGGAAATTGACAGTGTGCATAATAATGTTATTGCATGGTATTTGTAACACTCTGAGTCCAAGCCTCTCCAGCTCGCACATTTATTCATTTCGAACTTGGTGGAGGTAAATTACTTCAGAAGCTGCAGTAGCCCCGGGGTAGACTGTCGGAAGAGAGGCTGCACGACTGATCATTCACACGCCAGATTCAATGTAGACAATGTGGGTTAAGTGTCTAGCCTAAGGAAAGAACTCGATCTGAGTGGAAAATGAACCCCCGACCATTGGGTTGGTGACCCAGTGCCCTGACCATTAATCCAGACCACATTTCACTTTGTGGATCGGGATCTCAACATTAAAAAAAGATTAAGGCCGTCCGGACTGAGACGAAACGGCATATAGTCATTGAAACCAAATTACGTAAAGACAGAACCTACTCTATCATATATCCATCCACACACAGCTGAAGACAAATAAAACATTTCTCTAAGAGTATTGTTTTATGTATTTCTAAAGCCTAAGGGGGCTCTCAGAGTCTGACAGAAAGCACCGAATCAGACAAATCCCCCCAATAAAACTATCGCCACTCTGGGGTCTGATTACAAAATCTGTCGGATTCTCTCGGATTCAGTGTGCGGATCCACCAGTTCCCTGAGGATGATGGCTGAATTAGACAAAGCACTTTTGCTGCTATGGCTGAGTTAGTCTCCGTCTGGACAGAGCCTAAGATTAAAGACTTTTTCAGAAGACTTACCCTGAGTGTGCGTGGCAGTGTAACAGGATGTCCACTGATGTCCACTTGAGCTGTGTCGTCTGCATGTGCACTCACTCCGTGGACGAACATCACAGGACCAGTGTGCAAAACATCTGTAACGGGGAGAACGTTCAGATCCTCATCCACCGTGAAACTGGGGTCTGATACTCTGAATGTCACATCCTCGTTCCCCTCGCAGTCGTCAAACTCCACTGAAATCAGAGAAAGCAGATAATGATTGGGGTGAAAAGGATGAAATCTTATTTCACTTTAATATAGTAATAATTGTTACCAATTAATTGGATTAAAAAAACCTAAAGAAAATGCATTTCAAATCAGGAGATGTTTCCTTATCAATCGCCTCCTGCTGCCAAACTGGGCGTCAAAATAGCCGGTACTTCTAGTGTTAAGGGCTTTTTCAACATGTGTCTATACAAACCACAGTCCAAATATTGTATCAGAGGTTCTTTATTTGCCCCTATGATCAGAAATCCACATAAATATAATACAATTCACTGTAATTGACGCAATAAGAATAATTCAATCAGAGTATTATTAGAACTGTATATTGGTTGGAAAGTAATCTGACACTACATAAATTACATATAACTCTGAAGACATTTTTAAGATTACATTTATTGTTGCTGTACATAAACGTGATTAAGATTTGGTGTTTAGACCCCGACAGAGCACTGAACAATTGCAGAAGGGGAAATAGAAGGATGAAAGAGCTGGCCTGGAACGAGGTGGAGATGGGGAGGAGGAGGGTTGCAGCGTGAATGAAGCTGCTGCATAGATGGAAGTTCCACACGATATAAAGCTTGATGCAAAGCAGCGCCTGAACGTTTGCCAGCTGAGTTGTTGTACTATAGCTTAGTTCTTTCTGTCTTCTAGTCTGAGATTCCACTTGAGCTTCATGTTTACCTCCAATTTCCTCATATCTCCTGTTTCAGAAAATGTTTTTTTTTCCTAGTCTGAGCATTCAGTGAACTATTTGCCTAGTCTTCACCTCTGCTTTACTGTACATCGTCCCTTTGCTGTCCTATAGGAAGTGTGCTGCTACTTTCTTGTGCTCATGTTATAAAACAATACTGGGACAGTGCTGCAACATTATGCAGTTGTATAAGGTTAGATCTTGTCTTTAAATTATTCATGTTAAATCATCCCCATCGTTATAAGCATGCATTAAGTTCCATATGGCCTTAATTATTAATCCAAGTTTGTCGACTTGCTTGTTAGTTATAAAGACTGCCAGATTGTTTCTTGAGGGGAAATTGTTGCAAGCTAGTGTCTCTTCATATGAGACTTCCTGAAAGTACTTAGATAGATAATGCAGAAGCACCTTCCAATAGAATCAAGCAATTGTATTTCTTAAATTGCTCCCTGAGAGACATTTTTTGGACTCAAAGTGGACAATTTTTTTCGAAAGATACAATCAAGGTTTAAAGTGCTATTGTTTGAGTCATACAATGTGTTTCATTTGTTAGTTTTATATCCTGCTCCAGTGGGTGTGCTTGTGTGCGTGTGCGCTTGTGTGCGTGTGTGCGTGTGCGTGTGTGCGTGTGTGTGTGTGTGCTGATAATAAAAAAAATATAATGCAAATATGAATAATTTGTGAAAGCATGCAAAAACAAATAAATGCATAACGTTGCTTGAGGTGTATACTTTTCTCATAAGCATTAACAAAATGTACTCAATCATTGTGCACCAGTCTACTCAAGAAATAATCTGGAGGGTGATGTCATAATGCTTTGAAAAATATGTTTCCAAATTGCATGAGACATTTCAATATGGCCTTCCATCCTGGCAGTTTTAACTCTATAACTCTGCTGGTGCAATACAAATACAGTATTTCTTCTGTTGGCCTCCAGTTGAGTATATTTTCTCCAAGAGCAAGTTTTCCTACCTCAGGGGGAATAGCAGTAGCCATGGTGTCACTAATGGGGTTTCAGATAAATAAAACATAAACAAGTTCCTTGTATTCCCATAATCGCTGAATAATTGAAAAAGCAGTGTTGAAAATAAACAGCAAATAATATGTCATAGTATATTGTATGAAATGTATACTCTGCATAAAGTAGACTCAATGATCTTTCTTTCTTTTTTTAAGTAGCATTAAAGTCACATTCACCTTGTAAAAATGGCATTATAGTGTGCAAACCATAAAAGAGCTCGCTGAGGACTCTTAACCTTTGAGCCTCTGCATCAGCACCCATTTCAATTGTAATGTCGTGGTAGGTGGTGATGATTCTTGTGTTGCAACTGTTTCATTTTCTGATCCGTGCGGGCAAATCAACATTTATTTTTTTAAAGTCCTTGGAGATGACTGCCATTGTGATTCAGGCAGTACAGAAATAAAATAAATTGACCTCAATTGAAGTTAATCTGATTTTATTATTAACATGTATTTTTTTAATAGCAACAAGTCCTTTGTGTTTTCTCCTTGCCTTCACCTGTTCATCTCATCCCACCACTTTTTGGAACACTGCTTCTTGTCTCTGTTTTTGGTATAAGATAAGATAAGATAAGAATTCCTTTATTCGTCCCACAGTGGGGAAATTTCGATGTTGCATCGCACATATAGGGCAGTAGTAAGAGCACACAGGGATCACACACAATATATACACTATATACAAATAAGTAGTAGCTATGTTTCTTAACTAACATAACTAGCTGTAGATGCTGAAAATGCTTCAATACCAGTCAAAAAAAAAATATATGTAGTAGTGCAGGGTTATATACTGTACAGTTAAATAGTGCAGGATAAAAAGTATATACAAGTAAAGTGACATGAAGTAAAGTGACATTGTTCTGTGACATCCTGAAGTTGCAGTATTGCACATTGCACATGATTTAAGAATTTACTTAATTACAGATTTATGAAATTTATGAAATTTACAGGCTCAGCAGTTCTTATTGTACTGTCTGACAGCAGCAGGAAGGAAAGACCTACGGAACCTCTCCTTCACACAGCGAGGGTGAATTAGTCTGTCACTGAAGCTGCTCTCCAGAGCAGACAGAGTGTCCTGCAGGGGGTGACAGTCATGGTCCAGCATAGATGTTAGTTTGTCCAGGACCCTCCTGTCCCCCACCTGCTGCACTGTGTCCAGGGAACAGCCCAGGACTGAGCCGTCGTCACAGACACCGCAAACGCCTGTCGCTCAGTTTTTCAATCAAAGTGAGGAGGAAAGATAAAAGCTTGTTTCCCAAAAGTTTCCCATAATTAAAATATGGACAAATTATAGTTTGAGAATACCACTTTAACATTCTACAACATGTATGGACATTTTTCAACTTGTGTTTTATATTCTTTATGTGTTTTAACTCCTGATTTTAACTGTTGATTCTCTGATCTGTGTTGGTGATTTCAATGGTTTTGTTAAGTCCTCTGAGATGACTTCTGTTGTGATTTAGGGCTATACAAGAATACATTATATTGTCTTGTATTGAGAGTATTCATGCATAGATACATTGAGGCTTATCTAAGGTTAGTGGGGACTTTGAAAGTCCAAATGGTGACATGTAGTGCATAAAATAATCCAATAATCTAAAAAAATATATGATAATCCAAATGTGAAGACAATCCTGAGGAAGTGTATCATATTGCAATACAATGGTAAAGAACGAATGTATAAAAGCCCCGCTGCAAGCATGGAATCAGTTGTATTCTGTATTCAACTCCCGAGTCCCATTGAGCATGAAAGATGTGCTCACTCCGTCCCCATTACAAGCCTCAGATTTTGTCATCATAGGCACACTCTCGAAGCTCACAAACTGCAGCACCAAACAGTGTCAGTGGCATTTCAAAGAGATTCCTAATGTTTGATGGTAATCTAACGTGGTCCGCTTTGTGAAGGGCTGTTTAGACCAGGCACTGGGGAGAATGCAGCTTTGAAGTTGGACAGAAATGACAGAACCTCCCTCACCAGTGTCATTTGCACACTCTTACTTCCAGTCGTGGTTGATTGAACAGGCAACATAGAATAGAGTAGCAGTAATACCAAATTATGGTTTAAGCATGGATATAGGATATGGGTTACACTCTTTTTCAAAGGCTCATAAATCATAACATGAACACATTCTTCAGTATACCATTTGCAATAAAAGTTACAGGAGCTTTATTGTGAACATGTGATTCTCCACCTCTGATTTATGCGTTGTATCTAATAATCCCTATGTCTCACACCGTGCACCACATTTCGTCACAGTGACAGCCACATATATTACATACAATAAAAAAACAAATGAAACACATATGCACCCCCACATAGCTGGAGAAAGGCATCAGGAGTCCAGCTCTGTCCTCGGCCATCCCCTGGACACAGTGCAGCAGCGTCCTGGACAAGCTAACATCTAAATTGGATCATGACTGTCACCCCTGCAGGACACTTCGTCAGCTATGGAAAGCAGCTTCAGTGACAAACCGATTCACCCTTGCTCTATGAAGGACATGTTCTGCAGGAATTTTCTCCCTGCAATTAATAGTGTATGTACAATATATGAAGATATCCATATATGAATATATGAAGACATCCTTAATATTGATATTGAATTAAGGATCTCTTCATCTTAACCCCGTAACACCCTTGCAAATGTAAAATATAAAGTTCAAAGGTTATAGCAAATAAGTATGACCTTTTTTTTAAAACATCAATGTATGTACACAAGAACCAAAGAAGCAAATATATATCATATTTTTTTTTATTGAATGCTGCTTCCAAAAATGTTAATATTTTTATGCCTGGGCTTTAAAGGGTTAATCCTACTAGACATACACATACCCGTACGCTCACACCCACTCACGCACACGCTAACTTTGTGGAAAGTCTAAAGATTCATGGTACATTATATACAAGCCAACACTTAATAAATGAACAAAAGCATTAACTCCATGCACATTCCAAACAGATTAAAATAGCAATAGTGTCAACGTGAAATGTTAAAAGTTTCCATTCAACCTTCTTGGGTTCTAACGTTTTCCTTTCAGCTGCTTTCAAAACTGTTTTCTGTCTTGTAACTAAATGTCAAGTCTGTAGAGAGAGAAAGATGGGAATCAGAGTGCTAATCTCAAAGGTGGCAGTGGTGGTGTGTGGAAGCCGATAGCTGTGGTATCGCACATGGAGGTGAGCACCATCTTTACACATGTATAAAAAGACACTCTGAAGACAACATGCTGTTCATCACCTGCCCTTATAGAGACACGCTTTCCGCACCCCTTTAATCTCAAATCACCGGCCTACTTTGCTCCAAATGTTGGAAATGTCATTATCGCTATTCAAAGGTGAGCTTTCTTTTTATCTTTTCCAAATAACACTATGAAGAAGGGTTGTCAACATGGGGTACACAAACAAATGACTAGGACCCCCTGCCTCTTTTTCTGTCACTACGCTCAATCCAATCATGCACATACAGTATATTGAAAAACACCAGGTGAGGTACAGGAGGCTGAAATGTTAGCAACAGTGGAAAAAAAGGTACAGTATGTTGAAAAATAAGTGAGTGTAGATGTCTACGAAAAGACAATACGGTTTGCTGTTAAAATATATTATAGTTTAAATAATAATAATAATAATGTTCTTTGCAGTCTGCTTTTCATTTAATCAACATACAGTAAATGGCAAATTCAACATCTAATATCTAAAATGAACGACAAGTAAACAGCTTGACCATGAAATAAAGCAACTTTGACTACTCTCCAAATTTTTAAAGGTAGCTTTTAAAGCAATATTCACACAAAAGCATGGAATAACTACTAATAGAGTGAAGTAACAGATGGTTATGACTGCAACGGTTCAGCAAAGCCTCATCATCAAAACACATGAAGCTTTCATGTTTATTGAAAGCAATCATCTGACAAGTTCTAAACTTCAATTTGCAAAGGGATAGATGCTGGTTCTTAATTTTTAAAATAAACAGCAGGGCCCACCACATGCCGGCCTATGCCTAGAATGCTCCCCACTTTGTTTATTGACAAACACATTGTGGACCCTACCACAAAAAGTTACATTCCACATGTTTCACATGGCTAGTAAGTAAAGAAAGCATTTTCAGATTCCTGTCTTAGTATTTTTTCATTATTGTTCTTTGTGTTAAAGATAAGATAAGATAGGACTTTATTGATCTCACACAGGAGAAAATGTACATGTCACATCTGGCATGGATAGAATCACTCAAGATTGTGCAAAAGAAAGAAATGTGCAAACATGTTAAATGCAGAATGTATTATGTACAATAAATTAAATAAATAAAGTACCCGTTTAAAGTTTTCTCAGAAATGGTATGTGTAACAGACAAAAGGTGGAGCCCTGAAATGTTATAAGACCTAAAGGACAAGCAAACATAACAGAAATGAAATTAAAATAATGGACTCAGACTTAAATTTCAATAGCCACATATCATCTGTGACATCATCAGCTTACTTCCACCTAAGAAACATTGCTAAAATTAGGAACATTGTGTCTAAAGCAGACTTGGAGATTCTTATCCACGCATTTGTCTCCAGTCGATTGGACTACTGCAATGGCTTGTTCACAGGTCTCTCTAAACAAGCGGTAAAACAGCTGCAGTACATCCAAAATGCTGCAGCTCGAGTCCTGACTAGAACCAGGAAGTACGACCACATTAGTCCGGTCCTCAGGTCTCTGCACTGGCTTCCTGTGGCTCAGAGAATAGATTTTAAAGTAGCTTTACTTGTGTACAAGTCTCTCCATGGCCTCGCACCAGGGTACATCCGCGACATGTTGGTGCCATATGAACCAACTCGGGCTCTGAGGAGCACAGGGACTGGACTTCTGTTATTGCCAAGAGTCGGTACTAGACATGGGGAGGCTGCGTTTCAGATTCATGCAGCTAGAGTCTGGAACCGTCTTCCCGAGAGTGTGAGACAGGCGTCTACTCTAGCAGTTTTTAAAACTGAACTGAAAACAGTTCTTTTTAGCTGTGCATACAAGTGAATGATTTTATATTTGTTTTTATCTTTAATCTTTTTAATGCGCTATGATTATTTATGATTATTTATGATTGTAATCCCTTGTGTGATTTTAATGTTTTACGGTTTTTAACTACTTGTGTGATTTTATATATCTTGTGCTCTTAATCTGTCTTTTTATGTTTACTTAAATTCTAATGTTTGATGATTTATGCATGAAGTTATATGGGTTGTGAGGCGCTTTGCGTTGCCTTGTGTAGGAAAGGCGCTCTATAAATAAACGTTGATTGATTGATTGATTGATTGATAAAAGATGGACGCAAAATTTGAGAAAATGTTAGTGTGAAGCTAGGTTGATCCACAGACAGTGTCCTGGATTCACGAGGTCATGAAGCAATGTTGTTACAAAAGGGCTAAGACGTACAGTGTATACTAAATTAGTCCAATATTCTTGGTAAATGCTCAAAAATGTACTAAAGTAACTATTAATAAGCCAGTATAAAGAGATCCATTTGAGTCATTACCAGCCACCTCGGTTTGTGCGACAGATTTCATGGGCCTCTCTGTTCTGAAATGTGCACAAGCTGCTTATGATAATCTGACACTCAGAAAGATCAGTGAGAGGCAGCGTCTGCAAACTGAGCGCCAGACAAAACACAGCACCATCCTCACATGAAGAGGCTGTTCAGAGCAGCTCTCAAACCCAAGTGAAGATCACAAATGGGAGATCCATGAAGCTGCATATTGTCAAAGGCAACATGCGCACACTGAACACAACACACCATGCATGATTAGAAACACTGCCACGGCGCAAAAATAACAGACATGAGCTCCCTATACACTGGCGGCTCACAGCACACACGCTCTTATCCAGCTTTGGTTTCATATTATCATTAACTTGTATGTATCCCTGTGCTTGATACATAAGAATGAAAATAATTAAATGTATATTACTGAGTAAGCTTATACAGGAAATAATAAACGAGTGCTAAACTGATTTGTGTTGCTTTGAACTGGAATATAAACATGTTAAGCCTTGTATCCACCAGCCTTACTTAGCCCTACTCTACTTGGCTCTATTCTACCCCAATTGGGAGCATTTCCACCAGCCCTGTTTAACCTGTTTAACTTTGTCATGTCATTGTCAATCGCTTTATTTATCCAATATCCAGAGCTGGCACACAATTCACTAAGCACCAGTCCCTCACTCATCCTCCTGCTCCTTCATTGAAGTTATAGCGGTGGAGTTTCAGCGGGGGGCTTCAGACAAAGTGGGGTTACGTGTCCTGGCTAGGGACACAAGGACAGCAGGGATCAGTGGGAGCAGTTGTCCAAAGACCAATGCTCCACCAGCTGAGCCATTGTCGCCCCCTGTTTAACTTTTGAAGAAGTGAAAAAGTGTTCTGAATGACAGAGATTGGCCCGAGTGCTGCTGGAAGCCATGGTTAACAAGGAATTTCCCAGATTACTGTTTGTTGTAGCGTAGAGTAGGTGGAAACAAGGATTAAGATTTCTGTTGAGCTGGTAGTCAAAGAAAGACACGCACTCGTGAAGTATTCCCTGGAGTATCCTCGTGGGTTCTGGCCGTTGGTCTGAAATGTTGCTGCTCCAATTGAACATCACAATTCCTTGATTAAAAGCCACATTATTTCCCTCTGCCAACCGGTGGCTGCTCTGAGGGGTTTGATCTGATTACCAAAGTAAAAATCTAAAAGTGTTTAGTAAACCATTCAACTGGCAACAAGGAATGCGGGTCCGAAAGTTGCCAAAGATGTCAATCAAAGTTGTATGTTAAGACGCACAACAAGGTCCACACAAAAAATCCATAAGCAATCATTATGAGCACAAGCTGCCATCAGCCGCACGCATGCACAATGATGCGGTGAGGCAGATCGATCGGCAGGAAGCCAGCAACACCCACGAGGCCCGGGCTAAGTTACTCAGCACTTTCTCTGGACACTCAAGGGAAGCCACTCCGGGCTCTGGGCCAGAAGCCAAAGACAGGGAAGTAACAGAAGAAAACTTTTGACACAAAGTAATTCTGTCACCTGTGCGCCAGTACCTATCATTATCTGCTTAGAGAAAGCACAGTTCACTTGGAATGTCTACTGCAAATCTTTGTTGAACCGTGGCTTTGGAGCAACTCACAAGTGGAGTGTCAAGGATCTTTGAATGTAATGTTCCATATACTCTTGCATGTAGAGCTGCAGCCAATCTGACAAAACAGTCCTGGATTCAGGGAAGGTAGGTGGTACTGTATATATCCAACATGAAAACCTAAAATCTTTCACCACTCATACACACAGCAGCAATTGGATGTTAAACCGAAGTAAGTAAGTAAGTAAGTAAGTAGTAAGTAAGCTTTATTTATATACCGCCTTTCACAGACCAGAGTCACAAAGCGGTTTTACAATTGTTATTTTTTGGGCACTTGTCCTCTCACTCCTCACAGAGATGGGACCGGGGTCGCCAAACAGGAGGCACATGCCAGACCTATTGTACATATTTTTAGTGGTAGGGGAAACCGGAGTACCCGGAGGAAACCTACGCAGACACGGGGAGAACATGTAAACTCCACTCAGAAAGGCCCTGGTCCGGCCGGGATTCGAACCCAGGATCTTCTTGCTGAGAGGCGAGAGTGCTATCCACTCAGCAACCGAAAGCAGAGAAGAGACAACAACAACTCTACTCTTAAGTGTGAGAATAAAAAACTTCCTCGTTCATAGTGACATGGTTTCTTTGGTGCCCTGTTCATTGTTTCCCAGTAATCTGTCTTTAAGAACACCATAGATTACAGTACTATCATAATGGGTCAAACTATGTCCGAGTGGGTGTATACAGTTCGTTAATTGTGAGGGTTGCGTTCTAAAAATAATCTGTGATAAGCGAAATCCACATAGTAGCAGCTCTATGTCTTTAACGTGTAAAACCTCACACTTTATACCCTTTTCTAACCACCTGAACTCACAACTGTTGAAATGTGATCGCTCTGATGGACAGGACTGAGGGCTGTGGTAAGACGGCGCCAGTTCTTTAAAGGTAACTGTCATGTTGTACTAGAGGTGAGAAATATTGTTGGAGTATACACGCAGCACATGAGAGGCACACTGAACAGAATATTACTATTATCATTATTGTTACTATTATCATCAGTTTTTATACATATAAGTAAACATCCAGTTTCCACCCTGTTTCTTTTCTCATGAATGTTTAACTTGTGTTGCCACAACACATGACATGACATGTACTACTTGTAAAGTCTGTACAGTCTCCATATTGGAGGTGGATATCTTCTCTCCTTCTCAAGGTTTTTCTTTTTCCACATGTCATGTCTCCGGACTACTTTCTGATTATAATTTAGCACCGATGATGATGTTGTGTAGAAGAAGCTGTTGCATCGGTGTCTGCCAATGTGTATGCTCCATTATCACTTCAGATGTAACATGTGTCCATGATAATCCATTATTCATCTTGACAGTTTAATTCTGGTTGCAACATATAGCACTTAAAATGTATTCACTGTTGAGAGTTATGAACATTTAACGAATTAATTCAGGGTTGCTGTTTTTTTGTTTTTTTTGTCTCCGCTCAGAAGTGATATGTTTGCGAGGCCAAATGCTAGAACATACATGTTTTTACCTTAGCAAGATGCAATCACAAGCTCCAGTTAAATGTATTTTATTAGCAGAGACCAAAAATAAGTAACTAATGAGGCAGGGGACACACCATTAAAGAATGGTAAACATATTTATCACTTGGAAGAGACTGTACTTTGAGTGGCCTTGTGTTGGAAAGGCGCCATACAAATAAAGTTGATTGATTGATACTTTAATGTGCACACTGTAATGTACCCTATGCAATGTTAAAACTATAGGTTCATGAACATTTGGTTACTGTGTGGGCGCACAAGTGAAAAAAAGAGACTAGAGCATCCGAAGGAAGGAACATCAAATAGAGGAGCAATCGTAGAGATGCAGAAAATGTAGGCACAGCCCTCTGCCCTAAGATTAGAGCCACAGCTGGAAGCCTCATGCTGTTTGTCAGACGGAGAGCTTCACTTCACCGAGTTTGGACTTAAAGATTGGGGCGCCTAACTTTCAAATCTTTCAAATGTGACAATTCATCTCACTCTAAAAACAGTTTTTTTTCAATCCCTAAGTTTCAAATGAATGTGATTTTGGCCTTTGTCACAAGACAGGACCACCCTCACCCAGCTACCAGCTCAAAGTGTCTAAGAGTGACTCACAGGGCTGGAGATAAAGTACAGATACAATTATTTCTAACACAAAGAAGATGAAGTGAGCTACCCCAGCTTTTCAAAATAGAGTGACAGCTGATTTTTTTGTTAGATTGACTATTAAATGTTAGTATAATACCAAATGTGTGATATATCATGCTGACAATATGGCAGTAATATCACAAATACTTCTTTTTGCTGACATCTCCATGATCATCAACCATGTTTTATTCCTCAAAATCCCATGTTGTGCCCAGAAATAACTAAATATCCTGGGGTCCCAAACTGTATGTGTAAGGATAGCACCTGATTACATATTAATGGCAATCCTGCAATATTTATAAAGCCTCTGATTATTTGCCATCAACCGCATTTCTTGCCCGCCTCTTTTGAAGTAGCCCCTCCCACCTCTGTTCCATATCCCTGACCAGATCTCCTCGCAGCCTCCAGACACAAGTTGACCCACATAAAGGTAGAGCAACTGAAGGCGATGCACTCCCACCGGGGACCGCACCAGTCTCTTCATCATCTGCCTGTTTGCACCCGCCTCAAAAACCACAACACAAACACGACAAACATGCGGCACGTACACACACAAACGCCATACAACGCTGGTTAATATTTAAATAGCACATACGAAAACATTCTTTCGCATAGATTACACAGCTGTAGTCATGCTCGTAATGGCCACTGCGGTAATTACACTCATTTGTCAAAAGCGGGGTTGTGATTTATGGTCAAATTAAAAATATACCGGAAAGGAAGCTCTGCGGTGGTGACACGAGGCGGCAGGAGGTGATTAATACAGCACCATTAGAGGCGAGAGACTGGTACGGTCTGACTGTACAACCTGCCACGCTGCAAGAAGCCATCGAGCCCACCTATCCACGCTGGCAATAAGATACGTGACGGAAGTGTGGGCAGGCAGCTGGGTGGCACAGGGAGCAGGTGTCCAGATTTAGAAAGTAGAGCAAAAGCGAGTGGGGCATCTGCTTTATGCTTAAGTGACATAGAAGGAAATGTGAAGCCTTCTGCCTTTAAATTGAATATGCATTTTAAACAAAAATAGCCCTTGGGCATCATTACTAATATGGTAAATGATGTGACAGTGCTATTTTTGTTCAGTGGTTGTTTACGCCTCAAGGGATATAGTGAACAGTAAGCGTGGTAATGAGATGGCACCTATAGGCTTGTCGTGATAATTACTTTATCGACTGATGGTTATAATATAGTTTGGGGATCAATTTTTACTGCCTGTACCTTTTTAAAGCTATAATTGGAAGAAGTGAGCTAATTTTCTTTTAATACAATAAGATGTTACAAGAAGTTTAGAAAAAAAATAACCCTGTGCTTTTTCCAACCCCTCTTCAAACTTGTATTAGTGTGAAAGTATGGGCCTTTATGATTTAAATAAGGGTTTAAAATAGACTTTGAAAAACATATTTTATCTTGAGAGTTGACTGACTTCACTGGTTAATGATGGCTTTATTTTCCTGAATCTTTGTTTCAGCTCAGGTCAAGACCGAGTAGAAATGTTTTTCAGATGTGATTATGTTCTGTATCAAAGTAGTTTTTATAACAACATAATTTTCCATTACACATTGTTTTTTATTGTGACAGGTCTAATTGTGCTCGAATGGTATCACACCTAATTTGTGTATCATAGGATGTATATATACAGTATATGTTGCTATTGTCTCAAAGCTGTTTTTGAGTGAGGACATTGTTTACCTTGTCCTTTCTGACCATTGTGTTTTTTGCACATCATGAAAAGAAACGTTTAGTCAACAAAGCTACACAAACTAAACTTGCCAACGCACACCTTGGAAGCAGTAATGTTTTCCACCTAAAGTGTGAATATTAGGCTAACATTAAAGCGCCAGGAATACAAACTTTCATTTCATTTCATTTCATTTCATTTCATTTCATTTATTTCAAACCTGCAGGTGTATACAAACAGGAAAAACAAAATACAAGGTCTGCTTGGTTTGAAAGGGGGATGATGGAAGCTTACGCTTATTCAAAACCACCCCCCCACACACTCCACTTGCAGACAAATCATTTACACAAATAATTACAACACAAGACATTCAATATTCAACACAACACAACAAACACACAGGCCCAATACTCACCAACCCCACACCCCTCTCCTACTATCACAATTACAATTACATAAAGGTATCATGTTCTCTCACCCAGGTACTTTTCCATCACAAGGCTTTTAAAATGTCGTTTGAACTGGGTCAAATTTAAACAGTTTTTTAAGTCCTCAGTGAGTCCATTCCACAAACTCACTCACGTTGGAAAAGATGTTGTCGATCAGGGTAGCACTGTGTGTTGTTATTCTTGTTGGTCTAGTGATCAGAGAGGTCTGTTCCATTTGTCCATTTTATCTAAAACTGTGTGAGAAATCCCCGCTATTAAATTACTTTGTGTGAGATAAAGTCGGAAGAAACACAGAATGTTGCCAGTGAGCAGGTTTTAATACTCTCTAGGCCGCGTGCCAGACATCCACACACCAGCACCACCGCCAACCTCCCAGAACAAGTCAAGAGGGCCACTTTCATTTTGAGTAAAGGGCTATGCTTAATCAACGTTTGGAGCATTCCTGTGTTATTTCCAGTAATAATGTCAACATGGGGGCACTGCAGGGGACAGAAAGGACCCTATTTTCCTGACATTTTATCATCTGTCAATGTGATATGCCCTATAGCTCTACATTGCACAACAAAAAACAAGAAATTCCTCAGGGGTGGATTAATCATTGAACTGGGGTCTATCTTTTTAATTATGTATTGGATATGTGGAGAGGGTAAGTCCACTGGCAAAGATTATTCTTAGAAATAACCAGTATTTCTGACAGCCTGCCAAGTGACTGACAGAGTTCCCCACTGATACCTCAGAGACACAAGACAAACAGCAAAGGTAAGGTCATGTCAAAGAAAGTCAACAAATACATAACATATGTTTAAGATGGGAGGCGAATTCACGTGCAGCATTAGACTCAAATGTATGTTTTGTGTTGTATTGACGATAGAAGGCAAATTCCGATCTTCAATTCCAAGAGTCAACGTTATTAGGTACATGTTTTTGAATGAAATACATAAACCACATTTTGCTGGAGATGGGGGATTCCGGTTTTGTGACCAGGTAGGATCCGCACAGTGAGAGTACCGCAAGAAACGACAGACAAATTCTGAATATGGGCACATCTCTTTCGGTTTGTCAGCTCTGGCCCTTAGCCGAGATAAATGTCCTTGAACTCATGGTCCACACCAACAGGTACCCCCACTGGCTGACCCCTCCCCTGGCTGGTAATTACACAGGAGGTCTTCGACAGGTGGCAGCGGGAGCCACACATTTCCATAAATCTGCATGTGACACTCGGGCTGGCTCTATAGCCTCTGGCACATGCATGAATCACACGCGCTCAGCACACATTTGCTCAAATTGAACAGAATGGATGGTACTGAGGAGAGATGGATACAAGGTGCTGTCTGTGGAAGAGTGAATGCCGCTGAACTATCTGGGCCACCGTGCAATATGCTTCACTGTCTGCACTGATACTGTTACTGTACTGTTATTGCAATTATGGATCCATTCACACGTGTTGGTCCAATTTACTTTAATTTGTAAACTGACATGATTAGTGTACATATGTCCACTTGTTTGGTAGTTTTAAATCGACAAATACAGGATCAGGATGGGGGCGACAGTGGTTCAATTGGTAGAGCATTAGCCTTTGAGCCTTAAAGGAATAGGCCACCGCTTTTACATACTGACATATGTTCTTACCTTACCTTTGACTAGTTGATATGTACTTGTCTGGTCTTTGTCCATGCGCTCCGTCATGCAAACGGAGCACAAACGCAGCCTCTTCCACATACTGTATAGTTACAAATCAGCTCCCGTTAGAAGCTACCGAACTCTTCCATGTTTTCCCTATTTAAATACAGTTACGTGACGTGTTACACCACAAAGTATAGTAACACAGAAATGTAACATGTCGATTTTCTCAGCGGATAAAAAGGGGTACTATATTGTGAGGCGTAATAATATGAGGAGCACTACATCCGCGCACTAACTCCTGAAGACTTCTCTCCCGCTCACTTCCGTCAATAGAAGCAGCGTGAGCGGGAGAGAAGTCTTCTGTATTTAAATAGGGAAAACGTGGAAGAGTTTGGTAGCTTCTAACGGGAGCTGATTTGGAACTGTACAGTCTGTTGAAGAGGCTGCGTTTGTGCTCCGTTTGGATGACAGAGTGCACGGACAAAGACCAGACAGGTACATATTAACTAGTCTAAGGCATAAGAACATATGTCAGTATGTAAAAACGGTGGCCTATTCCTTTAAGTTTGTAGGTTTGATCTCCCCACGAGACCTTCTTCACCCACATGTCTGCGGTTGTTGTGTCCTTGGGCAAAACATCTAACCCTGCCAGAAGATTGCTTCTCACTGATGGAGCAGCAATGCTCCAGTGGACTCACCACTGGATTTGTGAGTAAGAAGTAATGTTTATTTATGTAGTGCCATTCACAGACCAGAGTCACAAAGCGCTTTACCATTGTTGTTGCCATTTGTCTCTCACGCCTCACAGAGAGATGGGAGCAGGGTCGCCGAACAGGAGACCTATCGTATTTTTATGGGAGTGCATTTGAAGGAACCCTACGCAGACATGGGGAGGACATGCAAACTCCACACAGAAAGGCCTGGAGGTGGAATCAAACCCAGGACCTTTTTGATGTGAGGCAAAAGCACTAACCACTGAGGGGCTGGTGCTCTGAATTGGGGGCAGCTCTGACCCAGAAATGGACAAAGGGAAAGAAAATGGATGGAAACACAGGATATTTTGCCCCAAGTGAACAAGAATGGTTCTAGTTAAAGTGAACTTTAAGAGCCCTAATGGTGAACTTTGTGCTTCTTTTGCAGCTTGTGTCCATGACGATGCACGTTGTTCCACCACGTTATTTATCCCTATGTGGACAATTAGGTGATAAATTACTTGAAAGATCTGTGGAATAGTGAGCCCTGTCACACTGGTAAAGAAGGATAGAGAAATATGGGTATAAATCTACTATTAGCGACAATTTAATGCTTTGAGGAAGGTGTTCAGGAACTCAATGAACTGGACTACACTAAGCTGTTTTATTGAGGCATATAGTATCCAATATTTAAAGACAGGATATGATATTGGTTAGTACATAGCGCTAAAATTAAAAATATTGCTCATACAAGTTTTATATTGAAAGCTGCATAAGCACACCATGTCAAATTTGTGTCCAGCCCCATAAGCAGTGGCCCCCCGCAGTGTGAGATGTTAGTGCTGACAGGAGCATATTGGAGGTAATGAAAGCACTCTGTCGGCCTGCAGCGAGCACTAAAGCAGAACTGAGTCCTGTCTTGACTACATGCACCGCTGAACCTCCAGATGACAAAATGCTTCACTGGCTGACCGAATCACACACAATAATACTGAGAAAAGGAAGGACCACACAATATTGAACGGAAATGTTCAGGATTTCTGAGGTATTTCTGTCAAGCTTTTCAAAATTGTAAATTTCTTCATTGTATAGGGCACCGAGCGTAAAATATGACACTTCAAAAAACAAAGAACAGGCGTTATGGTCTCATTATAATAGTAATAATAATACATTGTACTTATATAGGGCTTTTTTGGAAACTCAAAGATGCTTCACAGAAGAAAAATGAGAAACACAGTTAAGTGTCCAACGCGCGGTCCGAGAATTCATTCCCTGAAGAAGTCCCCAGGTTGAGGACGAAACGTCGGGAAAACTTGCTAAGAAGTACAGATGATGGGTGAGAAACCTTCCTTTGCTTTGTAGGCAGTTTTGAACAAGGACCTTGTATTTTATGCGGTAAGGAACAGGGAGCAATTGGAGTTGTTTGAGGATAGGGGTGATGTGGTCTCTGGAACAGGTGTGGCTGAGAAGGCGGGCGGCAAAGTTCTGGATGTATTGCAGTTTCTGAAGATGATTGAAAGGGAGACCGAAGAGGGGGCTGTTGCAGTAATTGAGTCTGGAGGTGATGAAGGTCTGGAGGTATAGTGATACATTGTCAATAAAAAACTAAATGACATTTGTTTGGTTTTGGCCAATGTAACTTTTCCCTCCTGATGAGATGTTTACTGACTTACCGAAACATGTAACCCATTCTGATGAACTAATAAAGCAATTTAGATTTCAATCAAAATCCTGTAATACTGTTAAATAAACAATTCTCAATATTATGACCTCAAAACATTAAGAGAAAATGAATCCCTGGACTCCTAATCAAAGAAACTTTAATATAATCTCTAAAGCCATTAAAGTATACCAAGCTTACTTTGAACAAGCACTCAAAGAAATGACTTGTAGAATTTACTTAATAAAATCATTGTAAGTATTTGCACTCAAAATTTCTAAGTAATTTTAATGCTGTAATATCAAGTATAACTTACTTGCCAGTATCAAGTACAATGTACTTACTACTAACCTTAAACTTTGTGAGGATATTATGTAAATGTTATGCAATTATTTTCATACAGGAATATCAGATATTAAAATATTAGGTAAATCTTACTTGTTTATATCATTTTCTGTTATGAAGTGAATAAGTAGATATTACTTAATTTTTCTGTTTAAATTATTATTATTATCTACATGCTTTTTGGGTTGTTCCACTTTAATTGTATCATTAGGATGTCATAATATTTATTATTCAAATAGAGCTCAGCGACAAGTGGTACAGTGTACAGACTCTGTGGCACACATACAATACTCATTTGATCTAGTGACAAACCCAGGAAGTAAAGCCATACTTTGACTTGGCCATGTCGATCATGGTTGGTAAAAATATATTTAAATTTTTTCATTTGGTCAAATTTGTTTGTTCAAAATGTTGCTCACGTATTTTGTTTTAAGACTGGCTTTGTATTCACCCTCAAAATTAATGCTCAAATGTAGATTTTTTCAGAAGTTTATGTGTTTCTCTGCATTGCATTCTGGGTAGCGTCACTACTTCACCCAATAGTTAAAAGTTACTTGATTTTTTCAGGTTTTGGTGCTATGACAATAAATCATGTAAATGGTACGAGCAAATCTCTAGTAAGATGTAATTGAGTGTAATCTTTCCACTCAATTAATTAATTACCTGAATAAACTGTGTAAATATTTATGTTTTTAACTAGTTTTTGCTGACAGTTGATATTATAGGTAGAAACTACTACTTTTGAGTTAGTATATATTACTACACCCAAAAATCATTTTTTTGAGTGAGAAAATGCTGGCTATTATGGGAAAGACAAATTATAGTGAACCAGAAATCAGCTATTCACAAGTGTCAAATTCTATTATACAAGTGGGGCTGAAAGTTCTACAAGGATCCCAGCATTCTTTCTAGAATTTCAAGAAAATTTAGACAATAGAACAAAACAGTGTGAGAAAGAATATTGTCACATGCTTTTTGCTTTAAAGCGAGAGAGAGAGAAAAGCTGCAGTCCCATGAATGGACAGACCATGGTTTAGGTGAAGCATGAGGTGAGCAGACTTAAGTCAAAGCCCAGAGGACGTGGGGGGGCAGTACATGTTGCTGCAGATTCCCTTTGAAAGCCGAGCAGAGCCTCAGTCCCAGAAGAATCACACCACAACACAATGCCCAGCACATTGAGCTGAGATTGGATTGCAGTGACAGAGCTCCGGAATCAAAACATATAGAGGTAACATTCAACTGCTTTAGTATTATTTTGTGACATTTCAGATTGGCACTGCTCTGTTACACTATGAGTATATATATGTATATGTGCAGTGCCAGGGGTAAAGCTAAATTGTCTATTGAATGTTTACCTTTACTGAAAAAAAATAAGTCCGAACAAATTCAACAAAAGTAAAAATTTAAAGTAGCAGTTTTTCATTTTCTGCAGGTGGTTTGTTTCCTGCATGAATCCTTACTAAGAACATGAAAATAAATACAGTCTGTTACTGTTGGAGAGCATAGTCAAAGGAATCTATTCCCATGTGGCCCTGAAGACAGTTATCATTCAGGTCTGTAGAGTCGCAAGACCGCTTTCAGTGAGGCCACCTTTTTACATATGTTCTGATTAAGAGATTGAGATTCAAGATCATTGCACTTGTACTGAACAAAGTGCTTTGTTAAAACTGATATAACATGGTTGGATGGTTTAAGAGTCTGCATTCATAAAAAACCTTCAGAACAGGCCGCTCAAAGCTCACAGTCCTCTTTTCAGAGTGGAGCACCTTGTCTAAAACTCTCCTTTCTTTGGCTGTTATGTTACCAAACCAAGGTTACTTTATTATTTGTAACACCGCTTCTACACTATGTACGCTCATTTTTAGTCAATACAAGCAGAAAAGTGATAAAGAAACCCCAAATGAACAACCAAACCAAAATATTGTTTGGTCTAATTCAATCCCTGTACATGTTTTTGCTTTTGTTTTCTTGTTTCCTGTCAAATTATGTGTGCAGGTTTTGAAATAAATATTTCATTCAAATATTTCATATTTCATTCTAATTCATACTTGGCTCAAAAGTGATGTGTTCTATATGAAGCTGCATGTAATTATCTCCGCACTGCAACCATCTACTGCTGGGAGAACCTGTGGCTTTATAGGCGCACCAACAGAAAAGTCTATGTTCCATCCTCGTATTTACAATCAAACCAATTCACGAGACTCTGAGGAAAAGAGATGAAATAATGGGTTGATTATCTCTGCCCAAACACAGTTGTCATTGCTTGAGCAGAGCCACACAATAGCCACATGCAAATAAACAGTAAACACGTTCATACAAGTGAACCAAAAGCCTAAAGCTCTCTTCGGGGACAAAACAAAAAGTCTGTGTAAATAGCAGCCAATCAAGGAGAATAATTCATCCACTAATTATCTTGTGTCTATTTTGGTGCAAGAAAAGAAACACTGGTATCTTTTGTTTTGAACAAGTTTCCTCATGCATTTTAATCCACAATCAGTTCTTGCCTAGTGGTTTGCAGTGTTTTCTCTGATCAACCAAATATTCCCATGTATCCAATAATAAGTTAAAATAATAGTATACAATCATCATACATCCTGTGCAGCTCTTTAACTGGGGGGAGATAAGATGCATGTAATGGATCATAGGTGGAATTGCTTGGTTTAGACTCTTCTGTGAGCCTTTCGGAATACGGAAACTGGAGCAAAAAATAGAACAAACAATATCTGTAATCCATCCTCAGATCAAAGAGGATATTGCAGTTCCATTACAACGCCTCAGTCGTGTCTCTTTATGATTATATATGAGCAAATGAACTTCTCGCAGGGGTCACGAGACAATACAGACAAAGTTTGGAAGTGACTGACCTTGTAGCAGCGACTGGCCTTTGCGAAAGGGTCCGGAGTGCACCACCTGGTAATGCTTGAGCTGAAATCCAGGGACGCAACCATCATGACCTCCATCCTCCTGACCACAAGTGACCTGTACACACAAAGAACAAGCAAGTTTTATTTCATTAAGCATGATTTTTGTGACTGCAGAGCTTGGTCTATAATTCTTGTATTACAGCATGGACCACTACAGCAATGTGTCGCATAATGATTAACACAATCAAACTAGAAGTAATAAACACTCCCATGACCGCCCTCTTGGATAACTTCAGTATTACTTATATAAAGAGAGATATACTGTAAATATAAAATGGGACTTGAGGACAAAGACTTTTACTCCACCCGTGCTTGACCTGATGATAAACATTAAATGCATTGGAAAATAGACAATATAGTGACAAAGGAGTAAATAAGAAATCATTATTCATAAAACAGACATTTTTAAAGATATATTTGAATGCCCCAGTCAGGAATTACTCGGACTCATATTGATATGGGATTTTTCATAAATTCAACCAAAACAAAGATTGGGTAACTTGATACATAGAATACATATAATACTTAATAAAACTACTTTGTAAACATCCATCCATCCATCCATTTTCTTCCCCTTAATCCATTTCTGGGTCGGGGGGGTGGCAATCAGAGCTGCACCCAGAACACAGAGCACCAGCCCCTCACTGATCCTCCTGCAGGTGGTGAGTCCACAGGAGTAAACACACACATTTTCCTTATATATGATTGGATGAATACATTAGTTTAGTACTATTTCAAAAGTTTAGATTATATGTTCCTTCGGCTTTAAGACTGTACTAGAGCTCTGTCAAGTTTGTTTTTATTGATGTTTGTATTGAAGGATGTATTTCTGCTGCTGGACATGGAAATATTCTCCAATGGGGGAACAATAAAGTCTCTATCGAATAATTGATCAGCTGTGATTTTTTTCAGCCCTATATAAAGCTGACATTGACATTAAACTAACACTCAACAGTTTCTTCTATGTTTGCAGTTGCGCATGGATAAGGAAGTCTGGGTGTCTGCCCTCGAAACTAGCAACTAACATAATTGGATAAAGATTAAGATTAAGATATCATTTATTTGTCCCATGGAGGGGAAATTTCAGTGTTGCATCACTGGTTACAGAACAGTAGGAATGAGGAGCACACAGCACAAGATAAATGGACAATAACTAAAATAAAATCTGTAACTTTAGCATAAAAAATATGCATATAGTGAGATTTACCTTTTTTGGTTGTTCTGCACAGCACAACCTAAAATCCTCTTTAAATGTATCAAATGATTTCAAGGCTCATCTCTTCATCCTTTATTCCCAAGACAGAAACCACAGACAGCTTTTTCTGATTTTACATATTATAGAAAAGGAACAAAAGATTGTCTTGTCAGCTCTGACATCTCCTTCACACAAACCCTCATTTTTCCTCTTTTAAGATATGTTTACGACTCCCCCAGGGAATCTAATGACAAGCATTAATTGATTTCTTGAGCTGCTTGTCTGTCTGATGTCTCTGTACGGACTCTGTTCTTCCCTGATTGGCTCTCTTTAACTTTTCCACAATGGAGCACAGGGATTACTACGACAAGGCCTTGTAGAGGAAACAAAGCCCCGGGTGCACAAAAAACAATATCTCTCCAGCAGGCACAATTGCCATGCACACTCTGTGTCTTAGCCACACTAAATTGGGTATTGTATAGCCGCTTAATCGACAAAGAGCCAGTGAGATAAATAAATCTGTAAGCCATTAGCCACATGTGAGAACAAAAGCATCGGAATGAGGCAAATTAAAAGTAGTAGGAGATACCGATTTTTGGCCTATTTTGGAAATACGATCTTACACTGCAGTTCTTGACTCCCAATGTAAGTAGAATTTAAAGTATACCTATCTTGACAGTACCTAACCCAGGCCTCGGCAAACTTTTCCTCCTGGAGGCTAAAGTGGAAAATCAACCTATATATCATATATTGCGGCAGAGCAATGAGCTTGAGTGTGGTTTCAGACCTCTGCAAGCACCACAGAAGGGTATAATAGTATATATATATAAACTGAGGAGGGCTGCAGGGCCCGATAGAAACATGCAAAGGATCTACCTGAGAAGGAATAGAGCAGACTCCATCCACTTCCTCAGGTGAGTCCAGTTTTAACCTGAAGAATGGAGGAAATAGGTGGAGTCTGGTGTGTTCCTTCACAGAATGGAACTTAAACCTGTAGTGTTGTATTTATAAATACATGACATTCTAAAACCATGTGTTTTATGACCTAAACGACCTCTAAGTGGGAGGCCAGTCCTTCTTATTTTATTTTAGGTGTCTTCTTGTGCCAGCAACTGGACAACAGATGGATTCTGCCGTTTGTATTTCACCCCCCTAGTCTTGGCCTGCTGACTTCTGCACTTTTCAACCTCACTCCATCAGGAGTCTGGCAGACGGAGGAAAAGGCTGGACCCTAGACCGGAAGCTGGCTGATAGGACACTCCCCTCCTTCCTGTTCTTTTTTATGCTCTGGCTTAAAAACATACTAATATCAATTGCTTTACATATTTATTCCAGGCGGGAACTGGAGTGGATTAAATTAATTAATAAATAAAAAGCAAAATCACAAAAGTACATTCTTGTCAACATGTTTTATTAAACTTGTCTTTATCATGTTATCAAACAAAATAGGTTTGCAATCAAAAAATCAAATAGGACTCTTGAATGAATCAGGATGGCATTAAACTACAAAATCAATGTCAATGCTATACAACATAGGTAGCAATAGGAATTAAACTATATCAGCGCTAATAACACAAGTTATACACCAATCAGCATTGAAGAAAATGGCAAAATCAGTGGCAATGCATAAAAAACTTGCATATCAAACAGGGCCAACAGTAAACATGGTATTTTTAAAGTGCAACATTACAAATAACCAAGCACTCAGATCCAGAGCAGTGGTATACGTATTCAGAACCCTGTTTTATACAGATAGCTGATTCTTCAAAGATAGAATTTTGGGTTTCAGCTCAACTCTGCCCAGGTTTAGCATGACCTGTTGAATAAAGTGGAAGGTGCTTTTCATGCACTTGGGGTAGTCCAAGTGCAAGGCATAAATTAGTCCAAAAAGGACACAGAAAGCCTGTGGCAGGTTGGCCAGCTCCTCCATTACCACACTCCCTTCCAAGACGATGCTCACTCTGGATGGGTTGAGTTGAGGATGTTCGTCAATGCAGAGGATTCCCACTGAAGTTTCACTGTACAAGTCCTTGTCAGTTGCATCCTAACAGAAAAAGAAACGGACAAAGAGACGACATTGTAATGTCAATAATGCTGTGTTGACCACAAAAATTGAGAGAGGACAACACCAATTTTAAAATCGCCATAATTTGAACTGTGCATTACAAGAGCCGTTTGAAAACCTGTGTGCTGAAATGGTTTTGTAGCTCAGCAGAGATGGAGAGCTTTGTCAGTCCCATTCAAGCTGAAAAGTTGTGTAAAAACAATTTCCAGTACAGATGCAATGGGTTCTATGCACAGAATCACTACTTCCTGAACTTAATGCTGCTCCTTTGTTTCCTGTCTTACATTATTGGACAAACTGATTAATCCAGGTGTCTGACCATTGTGACTACTCAGACACACCTGGATTATTATCAGTTTGTCCAATAATGTAAAGACAGGAAACAAAGGAGCAGCATTAAGTTCAGGAAGTAGTGGAGCTATGGATAGAGCCCATTGTTGCAGTTACAAATGTAAGACCAGTTTTGTCCTTTAATCTCAAAAAGTAAGAATTTATGTAAGGGTTTTTTATAGTCCTCAGCAAAATAAACAGAGGGGTCCCTCCCTGTGGCCCCATCTCACACTAGCTGATGGCAATTTCACAGAAAGACAAAGGTGAAAGTTCAAATTTTTGTACAATGTTAATTTGTTTGTAATTTAGAGTAAGTAGTAGTAATTTATTTTTTACAGTAAATTCATATCAGATGGTCATGTTGTGAATCAATAATGCAGATATTCAAAACAAATTCAGTTACTTACCGAGCAGGTTTTGAAGAACGCAGAGGGGTCATCCCCCAAGACGACTGGCAGTCCCCGAAGACAAAGGCACCTGATGTCTGTTGGCTCAGTGGTCTGGAAGATAGTGGACATAACTAAGTACACTCATACTGTATATGCTTAAATAGATTCCAGAAAGTCGCCACAATTTAATTAATTCATTACAAACTTCCTGGAGAGAAAGTAGAGAGGAGTGGGTAGAAGAACAGAAGAGTAGATATAAAAACAAGAAAAGAGCAAAGTATATAGAGTAGGATAAAAGAGGAGGAAATGGAAACGGGAGAGCAATGAAAAGTAATGAGATGAGAAGAAAGAGGAAAGAATAGAGAGGCAAGATAGGCAGTCAGCTTAGGTAGACAAGTCAGCCTACCTTTGTCTGACGTAAAAGGTCAGTTAAAACCTGTCCACTGAGGCCCTTCTTCTTCCTGAAGAGGTCCATCAAGTTTGGCGAGAAACGGTCAAGTGCCTCAAAGAAGTTTTCTTTGAGATTTTTCCCCACCACACGGGTGAACTCGCAACACACCTGAAAATATAAAACATAGCCCAACGGTCAAATGAAAGATATTTATGACCTCAACACAACACAATTTAGGTCACAGTGTTAACCACTTTTTGTAAATACTCAAAACAGGCATACAAACCTGGCTCTCAGAGAAAAGTGCTGGCCATCGCTGTACAATCTGGGTAATTGCAGGCTTGTCTGTCACAACTTCTTTTCTCCGAAGAGCAAAGGTCCTATCCATTTCTTTCTTAATAAGGGACCCATTTGGCTTCGCTTTCATCATTTCATTGACTAGAACCTGGCGAGCTGCTTCCAGGTTGTGGTCATCCAACCCCTCTGGATACTGAGGCAGGAAATTTATTTCTCCTTTCCTTGGCTTTTTGATGTCCTTGTTTGGAGGGTCGCCATTTGTAGAGTATCTTCCACGTTTACCACTATTGACAGTGACGTCAAGTCGGCCCAGCTTGCACATTTTGGCTCTGTAATTTCCAACCTTGAACTTCAAACTGTTCTTCCATCCAAGACAGCCAGAGGTTGACCCTGCTTCTTTAAGACATGGGTGTGTTTCTACTAAAGCTTGTGCAACAGCGCTAAATCATCCTTTGTTGGGTATGCATCAAATGCATAGATGACCTCAGCCAATTTCTCAAGGATATCATGCTTTAGCTCTTTTGTCACTTTGAGATAGGTTCCATCCCTGAGATATAACAAGTTACCTTGACGGAGTCGGTACTCAACATCAACTGAAAATTTAGGAATTTCAAACACCTCTGGCCATGGCACACTTCTATCCAGAGAGGAGACGGACAAGATCTCGGTGTCTGCCAAGCTGATTGTGTCACTACTCAATGAAGATTGTTCAAGTGGTCGTTCAACTGGTTCAGTGACTGGTACCAATTCAACCATAGGGATGATTTTAATGGTTGGCTTATCTGGGAGGTCTGAGACATCTTCAAGGTTACACAGTTCATTGTTAAAGTCGGGGTCTTGGTACTGTAGGACGAAGTTGTAATTTGCTTGGAGAGTGCCTTTAAGCCAGCCAATCAACTCTTCAAGTGTGTCCGGTCGTGTTGTCATTGTAGACTTTCTGATGTCTCCCTCTGAGACAATAACCCTCATGATGAATTTCTCTTGCATAGCCATCTGGGGAGAAAGGATATACTCAATAATTTAGCAAATAACATATCGTTTCAGTGTTACCATAAGTTCTCCTTGGACCCTGTATGCTGATAACGGGAGGACATCATTCAGCTCCAATATCTTGACCACATATGTGGCGGGGATATCACCAGAGTGAAGTTGGTAAGATCTCAAATGCTCACAGTACCATGCGGTCATTTTGTGGCAGATGAACAGGATTTCTGTGTTAGCTGTAACAATCTTTTCAATCTGGGCAAATTCAGAGAGAACCTGAGCATGAGCCAAAAGAGAGAATCATGCCTGGATGATACATGATTCCATCTATGCAGACAGATGACACATCCAGAACAGACTCTACCTTTGCAAATGTCTCGAGCAAATACTCTCTGAACATTCAAAGGGAAAGAGGCAAGCAAAACTGGGGTAACCCTTGTCATTTCCACCGATGGTTTTAAAAATGTGCTGCAGTCAAGATGGTAACTGACTGCTTTCTGGTGTTTTGTAGCAAGTGTCATTGCAACATTTTTGAAATTTTGAGCGTTCCGAATTGCTTTTTTAAAGAACTTATGTTTCCCCTCGAAGCGCATTGTCCAAACATCGCACAAGGGACCAAACTTCCTCACAAGGTAAGGATAGTGTTCCAGGTAGTGATGCTTTGGCTTTAACTTAAAACCTGGAAAAGTTGACTGCAGCAGCCGTCTGTGTTCTGTTATTTTACATTCCATGAAATGCAGTGTCTCTTCAGTATGCCTTGGTGCCACAGCCAGCTCGATTATGTCTTTAAGAAGCATCAGAATTTCCCAAGTGTCATCACCCTCAGGAACACAGTGACCAATGAGAAATGGGAGGAGCCTTATGAGACACCAGTTCTCATGGCCATTTCCACCAATGCTTCCTTTGGTGGAAAATCCCTTTCCGATCATCTGAGGGCGATCTGTTTTGTCTGTGAATGTATAATCAAAGTGTCTGATGGACTGATTAAGTGTATCTAACGTGAAATACCTCTTGCTTATCAGATTTTTAAGACACAGGGACAACTCAGTTGGCACAATGCCTTCAAACAGATCATGCAAGATGTCAGGAGGATACCCGGTGACCACATGAAAGTGCTCGAGATTTTCAGTTAATGGACATGCTCTTTTCACACCATATATCTGACTGAGTGATGTGTCCTCTCTCACCTCCTGCACTTGCCTATCATGAGAGTCTTTGTCTCTGAGCTGGAAAAAATCCAGAACAAACCTCTTGCTGTTGTGCGTCTCTGCTGCTCGCTAGACAGAATCTGCAGAACTTGTCGACCGTGAAGCTCTCCATGAATCCTGCAAGAGAGTGAGCACCAAGATTATCAGCGGCAACATAAAGACTGTGCCCTTCACACTTGCACCTAGTGACTCTATGTAAACACCATTTTGCTCCAATTCTCCCAAAGTGGGTCCGCGGCCCCTGGTGGCCGCGAGAGGGGGCCGCGGGGTCATAGATGAAATTATATGTTTTGTTTGTAATATTAAAATATTGTGTTGATATTTGACTTGAATAATCCACACTTTTTGTATTACAATGTTTGTAGCAGAGGCTATTTCCCAAAATAAAATAACTGTAGACGTTATTTTGGGGGCCACGCAGACCGTCAGATTTTTAAGGGGCCTCGGTGTTACTGAGTTTGGGAATGGCTGCTTAGATCATAGATGAGAGGTTGCAGAACTTTTGCATAACCACATCTTTAACTGTAGACGTATTGGATAGTAGAGCAAGCTGGATTGAGGGAGGTGGACCTGTATTTTGCAGGTATGTTTGCAATGACCCAGTACACGGCACACATTTTATGTTTCAGCTTTGATGTACCTAGAGGATTGGCGACTTCAAAGTCATCAATGTAAAGGCCAAGAGCAATTGTGAACTCATCGCTCGCAAGAAGAGAATTTTCATTAAAGTATTGCCCATCTGCATAAGACGTGTATTCCTGCAGTACATGGACTTTTTCTGACAAAGCTTTATCTAACACGTCAGTTTTGTTAAGCAGCTTCTGGAGCATTGGAACAATGGGGACATATGCAAGTGGTTTTCTGCCTTTTTCCACAACATATTCAATAGGGTTTACCAGTGGGAACTCTTTGCGTACATAGGCTGCTCTCTTCTTAGCAGTTCCTAAGGGTCCATCTTTGGCACAAAATGACATCATGTTACACTCTGACACAGCACTGGTAATTTCGCTCACAACTGTATCATCCACATTATCAAAGTAATTATTTAGTGTAGCCCTCACTTTGTTATGCAGAAGTGGCTCTGACAGCTTATTGATTTCACAAAGCTGCTGTAATACCTCTTGCACAGAACTCTCTGGTATGTGCATAACTGTTTGCATCTTTAACAGAAGAGATGCTAAGTTGTGCTCTAGCTGCTTTCCTAAATCACGAATATCATTCTCACTAGCTTCTTCACCAACTCCTTCCAACTCTGCCATGTCATCAGCTTGTGATATTTGCTCTTGTGCACCATCCTGATCATGACTTTCATAATCACAACCAATGATTTCTGACTTGAACCTCTTCCAGCTGTGTTCCTTGTGTGCTTTACTCTTGTGTGCTTTGAACGTGGAGTAGACACTGCTTTCAAAGTCACAGTCTTTATAAGGGCAACTGACTTTATGGTTGACTTTTAAGTGTGCATTATGCAGGTGACTAAAGTAGTCAGTTTCAGTGCAAAACTCAGCAAACCCACATGACAGACAACAAAACTTTACTTGTACATCTACAGTTGGTTGCTGTTCTGAAGTTCTGGAGTGAAGGCGGGATAAGTGTACTCTTAGTGCATTGAGTGATTTGAATGTACACAGACATTCCTGGTGTAAACATGGAAATGGTTCTGTTCTTGCATAGCTCCCATGTTTTAGTCTATAGTGCTTAAATAGCTGTGCTCTCTTTTCACAGATGAAAGGGCAGTACTTACACTTCCACAACATGTCTTCTGGAGACCTGCAACACAATAAAAAAAAAAAACAACATAAGAGATGGGGAAGTAATGTTAGATTTGCCTCTACAATCTATCTGTATTTTGAGACTCTTAATTCTGGATAGTGATAAAACTGTATAATGCCATTTGTTTGACGTTCACTTCTTAAAAAGTAATGTTACTCTGTGGAAGTAAAGAGGGTCACATACACATTGCAATGTCACAGCCTGGTCACATGAATACAGTTAGCATTTTACAGATGATTTACTAACAATTAATGGCAGTTATCTAGAGTGAAAAAGTACACAAAAAATATCCAGTTACCGTGGCAAGAGCAAAAATCCCAATGCTGAAAAACAGTAGCTTCAAATGTCTGTTTAAGCAACCTTTTCAACCGGCCACAACACTGAAGGTTGGGGTTCAAGAGCAGATTCAAAATGTAGGTTTGAGCGGGAGCTGCTCACAAACCGCTAGCTACTAAAGCTATGTGTGTCCGTTAAAATGCTAACAGTGCTAGCCAAATGTGTCTTAACATTAGCACGTCAGTTTAGCTAATGGTAACGTTTTTTCACTGCTCTAACAGTCGAGCTAGTGCTAACTTAAAATCAAAAGCCACCACAGAGTGGTGGTCGGTCACTCACCAGATTCAGTCTCCTGTCGCCCTCTTTCTTCGTCTGTACTCCACTCGAGGCACACGTCCTCCGGCAGCGCGGCGCCAACGGCTTATTTACTGACAAAATGATCTACAGGGTCCGCGGTAGTGGAACTGCTGTTTCCACTGCTTACAAACTACTCCTCGCTGTAAAAAGAACTAACAAGTTGTAAAATGTCTCTCGGACACAACAGCAGCGAACCGTTTAAAATATACGCAGGAGAAGTGACGTGCTGCAACATGCCTTCAGGTTGCTGCATTCAAGTGGTGTCAGAATAATCGGGTACATTAATTTCCGACTGACAAAAATCACACGAACACTGATAGGTAGTAAATCTCTGCCCATGTAGAGTGAAATAGATTAGTGAGTCTACTAGTAGAATACAACAACAAGTCTGGGATAAAATCACTGATAAAAAGCTTAAAAGGGTTTCTGCATAGTTGATAACGACGTGAAAAGGATAACCATGTCTTTTTAAATGTTTTGAGTATTAAAACATAAAACTTCTTCTTTGTAGCATCCACAAAGTTTAAAAATAACCTCGGGAAAACCGAACCTTCCTACACTACTTGAATGCAGAGGGAATTTTAGAGGCGTGGTCATGACCAAAACTTAAAAATTCCGTGCCACTTAACTTAAAGTTAGTCATTCATGACATTACTTTCAAATGTAAGTATATTCTACTTCGAATTAGTAGACTGGGCTTAAATTTGATAGTTCTACAATCAAACTTAAATTATCTATGTATGTTGAAATTGCTTGTTTGAGTAGAAATGAAATCCGGGCTAACAGTGTAAATAAATAATATGAATAATACATTCTAATCAAAAGCTACTCTAAAAGATTGAATAACCATAACCTTATATATCTTGCACTTTAAGCAAGAGGGAATATTGATACAAATTAATTGATATTATCAATGTGAAACAATACACCTGCATTGGACAGGTGTGATTAAATCACAAGACATGTGAATATTAGCTGTGTATGAAACTATTGAAAATGTCTTCAACGACATTACTTATTAATTGTGTTACCTGGCATGTACTTGTGTGTGTGTGTGTGTGCGTGTGCGTGTGCGTGTGCGTGCGTGCGTGCGTGTGTGTGTGTGTGTGTGTGTGTGTGCATGTGCGTGCGTGTGTGTGGATCTCATAATGTCATTCAGCAGGCAGCTTCAATCAAACACTCGACTGGGCAGTGCAGTGGACGTGCCAGCAGAAAACTTGGACTCCTTTCAGTGATACCTTCTTACAAAGTCTTTTTGCAAAGGAGAACTGTGGATGAAAATATGACTTTCTACACTATAAAGTTACCCAAGCAGAAGACAGTACTATGGACTAAGTTGGAGATGTTGATAATATCATTTAGAAAGGTGGGGTATTGAGGAAATTGAGATTAGATGTACAGATTTGTTTTTTCTTTTTTAATACATATTTTGTATTTGTACATTCATCACTGCAAAGATGTTCAAATACACTTAAGTGTTGTGTTTTATATTATTATTCATAATGGTTTACTTAAACAACACTATAAGCATACATAGACACTAAAGGTGGGTGGTGTCAAAAATAGCAAGAATGTAATGACATTGTTATTGTCATTATATTTCTAAAGAAAAATCCAGTCTAATTTACTGACCTATAAATCTGCAAAAAAACAACTTCTGCATAAATTATAGAGACTCATTTTGTTTACAAGACATTGACATCAAATCTGTGACTGAAGGACGTTTTACTCTCCAGGAAACACAGAGGGAAAACGCCAGAGAACTGAAATGTATTTATTTACACTACTGACAAGGGACCATTTGGGATGGCACTCCTCTGAACGAGCAATCAAACTGCAAACCATCATTGTTGACATAAATCATAATTAGACTGCAGCTGTAGAGTGTCTGTAGATATCAGGGAGATTTCATTTGGAAAATATGAAATGATGGAGAGTGGCATAATCATAGGTTGAACTGGAGTTGAACAAAGTGGGTCATTTGGAGCTGCAGCAAGTAAACTTTGATTGAAGGTTTTTACAAAGAAATAGGAAATACAGTACTTATTGCAATTATAAGACAGTATCATTTAGTTACTACGCAAAATTAAGATGGATGTATCACAATTAAGTTTTTGCCTTTGCTTTTTTGTTGCTGAAGCCCGGCAGAGAAGACAACAGATTCTGTATGTTTACTGTAAATTATTAGAAATTCATGCTTGTTTATGCCCTGTAGCCATCTCACTGTGATTAAAGTCCATGTGGACTGGGCACTACTAAATAAGACTAAACTCAAACTCACTCTATATAGCACAATGTGTGCAGGACTATGTGCTTCACAAACACAATGTGACAAAAACAATTCTTGCAAAGATGTTGAGGAGAGAAGGGTGCAATCTGATTATAGCAAAGTCCAAACAAGAGAGTCTTTATTTTATCAACTCTCAAAACAGGTCAGTGTTGAGGCACATGTTACGGCCCTAGGCCTGCTTATTGCTCCCTGTTTAGATTTGGTGTGTTTTGTGCGTGTGGCAACCCCTCCTGTCTCGAGATCCCTGGCCTGTGATTGGAGAACCACTGGCCCTCCCACCTCCCAGACGTCCATGACTCAGGTGCTGATTGGAGGAGCAGCGGTGCACCTGGCCAATCCAGCTTCCCCCACCTGGAGTCTCTCTCTCACTTAAAGCTGCACTAACTTAACCTGGTTGTACTACACCATAGTACAAATTACATTTCATACTACGGTCTGGATTTGCTCCATTGAGCTCCGTAAACAGGTGGGAGGGGTTAACTCCTTTTGCAGATTGAAACGATTGGATTTGAGTTTACTATGACGTATGTAATGCGCCCGAGTGTTATTAGCATTTAGCCTAACCATCTCCTTTGGGGAGTACTGCCACAATCTTGACCAGCGATTACATTTGCTAAACATTCCTCTTGCTCCTGCTTCAATTTCATGATAGAACCAGACCGGATTACTTTACTTTGCCAAACTACAACCCGCCCGTTCGGCGCAAACTCTTGACGTCACCGGCACCGACCTACAACACCCGCCTTCCGCGCTCTCTGAGTAGCCGGTCGAAATACGACCAATTGTATTCGCTAACACAGGGACCAGACCCAGACGTTACATGCAGTGAAATGATGATTGAGCTCTTTTTGCTCGCCCTCCCCACACCCACGGAGCTTCCCCCCCCCCCCCCCCCCCCCCCCCCCTCATCCTGTGCTTGCATACTAAATGTATACGGAGCTCACGTCGCATAATATGGATCGCACATTTGAACGTGGATGGCGTGACCATAGAATGGACAAGACTTTCTTTTGGATGGCTGTTCCGCTGTGTAAGCAGAAACCGGTAACAAAGACACGGGAAGCTTCAGGTTAGCCTCCACCGCTTGTTTACCTTAGCTCTCTTTGCTAACAAGAGACCTGTGGCTTTTCTCAAGAAAGTGGGAGCCAGTGGTCCGCTGTGATTGGTCACAATCTGGACCCGAAACACATTCTCTTCCTTGTTTCACAAAAACTCGATCTAAAATAAAATGACACGCCAGCACAAATCTGCGCTACTTTTTCATCAAAAGGACGTATCCCAATGCACTGCATGGATATGGATTGAATTTTCGTAATGAATACTAAAATAAAGTCAGGTAATGCAGCTTTAAGGCCCCTTATGTCCTGTATTGTCAATTTTTACATCACAGTGTGAGAACTGCAAGTGAAACAATTACAACATTGTTATGATAATTTTACGTCATAGGTCACCTTTACATATGCTTCTTTATAAGAATGGAAACCTATTTTTATGTGCTCTCTATACTTTTATTTGAAATACTGTAATCTAGTGTGTGTCTTTTTCCAAAGTACTAGTTACTGACCTTCATCAATTTCAGGTTGTGTGAGATGACACGCATACATGTTTGTGAAGAAAAGAATCCATTCAAAAGGCCAAACCTGCGTCTTCCCAATCCTAACATTTTTCTTGCTGCACTCTTGGCTGTGGCATAGGGAGCATTCTGTGCAACAGCAGTGTAGGTTTTAATTTGGTAAATAGAAATGCTGCTCTAAACATCTCGGTTAGAACCAGCAGCTCTAGAGGGCGCATCATTTCTTTGCATATCAGGGTTGATGAAAAAAACTATCCTGCAATCTTATCAAAGTTATCTGTTGAGTAAAATTAAATGAAAGAAATGGGTAATTACTACAATGTCCATGATGTGTCAAATGTTTCTTTCAATTTCAACATCATAGTAATGTAAAAATACATTTAAAATGTTTATGATTGTGTGTGAAAAATATATATATAACTAACAAAAGAATAATGTAGTATTTTTTGGCACGTAAAATTCCGAAGGAAACTGCCCCAGACGTGGGAAGAAACATGCAAACTCCACAAAGAGGGCAAAGGAAGGCTCGAACACACAACCTTCGAGCAGTTTGGAATGAGCACTACCCGCTCAGCGACTGTCCCACCAGTGTTTTTCCTATTTTAGTTTTAAATTGTGTGTTGTTCAGTTAAATTTATGATCTCACCCTAAGATATTAATGTTGGCTTCAATTTAGTTTCAGAGCTATTATTTTGTTGTAAAGAGCATTTCCATTTCCTGACACTTTCTTTGAACGATGTGTTGCCTTTGGTAGTCTTGGTTCATCGGTGCAGTTCATGAGATTTTTTCCATGAAGCCGAAATCTACTCTCATTTGCATAATAGTCAAAATATAAGGCGGTGTTTCTGTTCAAATATGACAATAAGATGAAGAATTAACAGCACGTGAACTATGCAGCCGTTATTGTACTGACAAGCCACTTCACAAGAGCTATTGGCACTAACACATGTCTCCTGCTGCACTGAATTGAATCTGTCAGCTTATCAAAGGACAAGGATTGGAAACACCGAGAGTGAAATCACTCAGAAATCCATGTAATGACACAGCTGCTTATTAAAGCAAAGGGAAAAAATATGAATTTGTCACTGTGCATAGCCAAGAACTGCAACAGCATTGACACAAAGCTACATTGGTTGAGGTTTGATGGGACAGACTCAACAAATGTGAGACACCAGTCGGTTAGGGTTAGGTTTAGGGTCAACAATTCAAAAAATATTAGGCAAGCTCTGAAATTCACTAATGATTTACATGATGAGGAAGATTAGTTTTGGCAGTTGAGCATCCTATTGTTTGCAGAATACGAGGTTATATTAAACATATAACACCTCATTTGCAAACCGTATCCGTCTGAATGCAATGTCAATGTGTAATGTTCGGCTTTTACCATTGCATTCAAGAAATCGCTACTTAAAGTTGATGTTACTTCATGCAAGTCATAGAACAAACGGCAGAGACAAGAATAAAAAGAGTCTAGTTTTGTGGCAGCTGCTTCAAAGTTTTCCTCCATAATACTTTCCAATGCAGTGAATGTTCTTTTATTCTGTAGAAGTGCTGGGTATTTGTGGGCACTACAGTCCAAAGTGGCTAAACTCAAATGAAAACAAGCTCCACCATCATGGCTGAAATGTGTAATTTGCGACAGAAGTGATAATTCTGTCCTCATGTCAGGTTTTGTAGGACAGCGTTGTGGGCGAGATCTCTTATCATGTCCAGTGTGGAAGTCCAGAGCAGATGGCCTCAAAACCATTCTGCCAGGGCATTGATAGAGCTACAGCTGCTGGCAGGCAAAGCGAATCTCTGTCCATATGCAGTCTCTTGGACAACACGTTTGGCCGGCTGTGGGATTGTGGCACGGTCGGCTCGCAGTTTGTGTGTGGAAACTTTGGTGTCCGTGGAGTAATTTGTTCAACTTTAACAAACGCCTACAGTCGACAAGCAGATCATTCATTGTGGTGCAGGAATGAGGGCTCATTAGCTGGGGCAAGGTTTGAATCGGTTCAGTGAGCCGGCCTAACAAGAGCTGGTCAAGTGAAGACGGGGAAATGCAGAGGTGACCGAGGAAGTGTCCCTTTTGAACTCATTTATACTGAGATCGATGGTGCCTGTGCAATCCCTCATTCACTCCGGATAGAAAAGAACATCGTGGCTCTCGAATTTATTGTGATCTGTGCCATAATAAGGTCCTTTGCGATGAGCTATTTATATTGTCGAGAGCTATCTTGCCTAGAGAAACAGAAGTTTACTATGGGTAATAAACGGCAATGGTGGTACGAGTATCTATAAAACTATAACTGCTGATTTTTAAGGGGCAGCAATGCCAACGAAGAGTCACAAAAAGGATCATATCTGATACATATATAACGCACAATTCATTCATAATCTTCATCATCTGGATACAGTCCCCACAAGTCAATTATTTTGTTTTTCTTCCTCAGAATGGTCACGCAACATTCCTGTGATGTGTAATTGTCAGATGTTTCACGCTTTTTTGGGCACTGTCCTCCGACCACAAGAAGCAGGACGACTTTTTCAGGATAGGCCCCTCGGTGTACGCGATAAAAAGACCCCTCGTCCTGGTTTATAGTCCTGGGGGCACACTTCCATATATCTATGGCCTCTTTGGTCTAGCGTACTGTAGGTGTTTGTTGTCTTCAATTCCAATGATATTTTCTTTCAGGTACAATTAATACTTGGAAAAAAGAATCAATTTGTAGAATCAATCAAAAGACCAAATTAACCTTGATGAATTATCTGTATACAGTATATACTAATATGTCTATCAAAGAAAAACAGTTTGATTCAAAGCAGTAAATATATTCAAACTGAAAAAGACTAAATGTGTGCTGTTGATGACTAAATGTTTTCTGTACGGTAATGTGCTTGGTAAAAAAACAAAAAGATCTTTTTAGATGTATCTTGACTAATTAGGAATCTTTTGCAATAAATATAAGTAGAAGACAAGTGTTTTTTGCTAAATTAAATGAAAGTAATGCAGAAAAAGGATAACGCGATATGTACTGTTGACATTTTCTTTAGATCCTTTTCAAACCGTGTCCTGACATTGTGAAAGGTATAGCCTCTGTTTATCGGATTATAATGACCTCAGCTCTATCACACATTCATTGTTTGTTCTGTGAATGATGTGAAATTCAAACATCTTGTCCTCTATTTGGTCATTTTGATTTGGAAAAAAATCAATCCCTTATCTCAGCTAATAAAAGCAAGGTGAATTGAATCAACGGAAGAGTTCACAAACTGTAGTGGGTTGAGATAAAGAGCCACAACCCTGCAGTGCTGGTAGAAGCCGACGGTCACTGTGGCGACCCAGCCTGGATTATCCATGTGAACAAAATGCTTGTGTGAGTCTGAAGGGCCTGATTATTGCAATTTTGTGTTTGGAATATGAAGTGTGACTTGTGTTATCGCAAAGCATGCAGGAAGGAGGGTCGAGAGCACAGTTCAGGTGTCAAGATGCTGAAAATAATGGTGAAAAGGCAATAGAAAACCAAGTCCATGTAAGCATAGGGTCAACTGCAACGAAAACATCCTGTTTTGTAATTAATTTTAAGTCGGTCAGATTTGAGGCAGAACCGCAGAAAGAGCTCTTGATTAGACGGACACATACAGTAATTCTTCTAATGAGTATTCCTATTTTAACTCGCTTGCATAGTAATGTAAATGCTCATTAAATCATAAACATGTACATTTGGAAAAGTACATTTTGTGATATCAAATGAAGACTTTGTTTCTTTATTGCGGATCCTGACAAATAAAGATTAAAAAAAAATCAGGAAAAGTGGAACTGCGTGCTTGTTTACAAACTTTTCTAGGACCATTCTAGGACAAAAAAAGAAATGTTCAGGAATATAAAAGGCCATGCTTTTTAAGACATCCTTACAAAATATGAACCCTCTGAAATGTAAGAGTGAATCGGCAGTAGTTGTGTTTTAGAATTCTGTTTTAATTGGAGGGCAGATGCCAAATAAAGAAATGTTGAAATAGAAAGTGCCCAAATGTTCGTATTATTTGAGAGTGATTCATATTCTCATGACTGAGCGTTTTACTGGTGAACATCAACAGGGCCGACAGTAGCTCAGTTGGTAGAGCACTGGTCTCTGAACCCAATGGTCATCGGTTCAAGCCCACCACGACCCATATCTCGTTGTGTCCCTGGGTAAGACACTTAACCCCACATCGCCTGAAGCCCCCGCTGAAAGACCAAGGCCATCTAGTCGATGACGGAGAAGCCATCTTCCTGTGGATCCACCACCTGCAGGAGGATCAGCGAGGGACTGGTGCTATGAGACTTGGGTGGCAGCTCTGATTGCCACCCCCCCCCCGACCCAGAAATTGATTAATAAAGGGGTAGAAAATGACATTACATTAACAATTACAATTATCAATTAATGTGATATAGTTTTAGTTTACAGTTCTAAACTAAAACTAGATCAAGACAGTTGCCATAGTTACCAGGAAACCTTTCGCCACAATGTTAAATCAAAACAGGGGTTGCCAACCTCGAGGGATCCTTTAAGATTAACGGCTTGAGATCTTATATATACACGGAGATCTGACTTTTTGGCGTGTTGTGATGTCATATTAACACAACCTGCTGCAAAACTTATGTTTTCGTGAAGCACATAAATGAAATGATATGAGACGTGGCTTGAGAAGACGGCAAAGAGACAGTAGAGGGCTTGACATTAACACAACACTCGTGCAGGAGATTGTGGAGTAGCATTGGTCAGGTGAAGATGACTTTTGCAGAAAGATGCTGCTAGACTGAAATGCTGGAGGATCCTTGAAATCTGGAGTGGATGTGTGGAGTGGGGTATTGCAAGAGGAGCAAAATGGGAACAGATGGCTTTTAAACACCATCAACACTGAGAGTCAGAACTCATGTCCAACTGGAGAGACCCCCCCCTTCACCCCCCTTCAGGCACCGAAGGACAGAGCAGCCATCTGACTACTCACCGAACCATGCTAGAGTAAACATGGCTCTGCTTTGAACCAGACAAATATCCCCCCAGCAATTTCCCATTATAAAGAGAATATGGTCTGATGTCCAAACAACCAGCAGATCAAAGCTTAGACAAGATGTGAATGCAGACACAGAACTGGGGCTTTCAGTCTATGGTTTGAGTTCATGTGACATCAGAACATTCCAAAGAGCCTTTAGTTTAACATGGTAGTGGTAATTTTTTTTCCTGAAATCTATGGAAACTGGTCAAATCTTCCAGTGGAATTCCTCTCTATTTCTTGGGCAAATCTTTTTTGGACACTCAAAGACACACTACTACTGTAGCCACAGCTGCCCTGGGGCACACTGACAGAAGCAAGGCAACCAGTATGCGCCATCAGCCCCTCCAACCACCACCTACCATTCACACACCAGACCCATTCTAGACATTGTGGGTGAAGTGTCTTGCTTAAGGACACAACAGCAGTGTGGTACTTTACAGCCGCAGCCGCCCCACTGTGGCATCAGGTGTTCCCAGAGGTTAAGTGTCTTGCCAAGGACACAACAACAGCAGACATCAGTGGGAGTCGGTGGAGAAAGTCTTCCACACTTCCACATATTTTTGGGTCAGTCCATATTTTATTAACTACGGTTCAAAACATTTGGTATAAATAGTGTCTAGAGTTGGTGACAATTCTCAAAAACATTTATGATGTTGGTCAGGAGAGACACTGCAAAAAATTATGAAAAATAAGTTTAAAAAAAATGTGGCTGCCTTAAAACAAGATTTGCCAATGGGAAAAGCTAAATTATCTTGTTTTAAAAAGACACACAAAATGTCTAACCTGAAATGACAAAATTAAGTTCTTGAAATAAGACTTAGCCGGTTTAGACGGAGATGCTGCGATAGTAAAATGTTAGAGCTGGGTATCGGTGTGGTCTCCTGTTTACATGGAGACGGTGTTTCAGGGGGGTGAAAAGGCAAGTGTTGAGAACCAGCCACAGACTGGAGCAGAACAGATACAATTGTTATCTTAATCTGTGCACATTCTTGACAATAGGCAATAGGACAAGCCATTCACACTCTGTTTAGACCGAGATGCTGTGGAGACGCTGCAAGGCAATTATCAAAATGACCAGGCTCCTTATTGGTAGTCCACTGTGTTTAGACTGCGCCAAAAAACAATGTAGTTCTAGCGCCCGGCCAGTAGTGGGCAGTGGAACATTGCAACATGACCCCCAGCAATAGAACCACTTCCTCCACAACATCCTCCTCAGGCCACCGCAAAGACATGTAAAGATGCACCAACATCATTCTGCATTTAACAGAGCAGCTACGAAAATGGAAACTGAAACTACAGCTTTGCGTGGTTTTCATTTGAACGAGTGAAGGAGTAGAATTCTCCTCTGTGTAGCGCTGGAAGCACTCATTAGCATTAGTGTACCCACCTCTATTGTTGTTTATTTTTGGCACCTTTTTCCTCACACAGCTGTGAAAAGCCCCCCATTCAAGCAATTATCATATTCCATACTCTTTTTTTTTCTTTTTTGCAGTGTAGGACTTTCATAGGATATAATTTTGTGATCATGATCTGGAAAACTATTTACATTTCTGTTCCAAAAAATGCTTCTTGTCCAGTTGCATTGCCCTCCAACTGAAACAGAATTTCAGAACATGAATGAACCTACTGCACATTTCCTTACACCTGAATTCCATCTCCTGACAACTTACACTCAGTGGGCAGGCTCATTTCTTCAGGACAACAATGATTACGCACTGTTGATAAGGGCAAAATATAACACTTTTGCTCTTATCAGACCAGGGCAACAAAACAGAAACAAATACTGGTGATCTTCCCAAACACTTGTTAATGCTCATGTTTGTTTTGATTCTCAGCCTGTATTCACTACATTACATGTGGGTATTTGGGTAACAGCATGCATGGTTCACATGAGCTGCATAACTAAGCTCTCTAACCTGGGAGGCTTCACATGATGTTGGAACGGATTGAAAACAAGTTTGGAGGAAAAACAAGTTTGGATGAAAAACAAATGAAAATATCAGACAAAAATTCCAAAATATGTCCAAAACATTATACATAGGACAAATATTTGTTGATGTAGATTTACAAATCAGTCTGTGAGTTGCTCTTGTAGACACAATGAGAGATTATTCAGAACACACACACTGCCTCACCCCATTGTGATGTCAGCCTGTGATATTGTGATGTTCCCATACAGAGACAGCTAATTTGATCTCATTAAGTTGCCTTTGTTGAGAGCTCTAATTACAACAACAACAACAACAATAAAAAATCATTTTAAGAATGGAAGGGAAGTAACTGAAAATCTAATATACTTCAACTGTAAATTCTATTCCATTTAGTGGACCACATGTGTCCTCTGTCACTTTACTGCTTTAATGTACAGTAGTTATCCCATGCTGCTAACATGTACAGTAATTTCATAACTGCGATTATATTGGAACCTTCAAAGTCTTGCACGAGAGTGTATTACAGATTAATCAACAAATATATGCAAGCAAGTACGTATTGCACCAGAGTTTACAGTATTATTGTTTAAGTAAAGATTGTGCTGTACTTAATATTTAACAATCCTACTGTTGTGATACAACACTGACATTTCCCCACAGTGGGACGAGGAAAAGGATCTCTTAATCTTATGTGGAGAACTTTGAATGCGTGTTTCTGGTCTCACTAATAAGAAATTGCACTTATTTCAATGACTTTGTTCTGGCAACTGTATGTGTTTACTTGTGGTACTTTATGCAACCTTTGTTTTCAGGGATAATGATCTCTTTGTTTCTCTAACTACAAATACTCAAACCAATACACCAATACCACTAGTACAAAACCAAGGCATTCTTTTAATGTTAAAATGCATTTATGAATTTTGACACGTCTCTAAAGACTTTGTGTATTTCCTACACCAATGAGCAGCTTGGCACATCACGCCACGTTACAGAAAGCATTCTGCTTCTCACTTTTTTTTTCTATAAATTAAGAAATAGTAAATATTTTGTGAATATTTCTGTATTTGAACTGTTCAGCAGGTTTGGGTGAGAGTAAAATGCCTGACAACTGTTGACGTATTCTTGAAGTACTGTTTTTTTATAAATGAGGACTATTTGCTTAATTAAATGTATACTGAGATTCTAGACAATTTCTCATGTTTATTCTTGACTCGTTCATTATAGAAATTCTACCAGAACTTCTTCAGCCCATGACTGCACCGCTGAAGAATATGTCTGTACTTGAAAATGTATTTTCTCTCCACAACCTTGCCGCATTGCTTATATGTGTCACACACTTTGTCAGGTACTTTATGGGAGGGCATTAAGCCGTTAATACATTGTGTTACAAAAAAGACGACGGTTTAATGGCACTGCATAGATGAGCAAACCTGCCATCAATAACAAACTACAATGAAGCCTGCTGAAGGCCCACTGGGAAATACATGGATACTGACAGAGATCTGAAACAAATGTTATCTTGAAGGGAATTTTATCCTAAATGTGGAGCTTTTTATTCTGGGGAATAGAAGAGTGGGAAGGATTTCTGTGCAGAGTTTTCAGAAAAGATGACTGATTCTTCAATGGTGTATAGATCTTAAAAATCTAGGCACCTAAAGATTAACTGAATAGTTACCATTTAAAATCAATTCCCAAGTAAACATTATTTGCACACTTAACATGAAAAAATAAGGTCCTGGGTTTGTATCAAGGTTGGAGCAGGGTCTATCTGAGGAGAATTTGCATGTTCTCCCTGTGTGTGCGTAGGTTTCCTCCTGACCAAGTGGAGAATATGGAGATGCTACACTGGAGGATGGGTCAAATACATATCATATTTACATTATATTAAAAAAATGTAGGTAGAGATAAGTGGGAAGCCAAGTCCCTGAACATAAAGTGTCCTGGATTGAGGAGCTTTTTGTGGAAATTGCCTAAACCTACAGATGTTCTCCATGTGTGTTCGCTCTTCATACATAGATTTTCATTACAACTGCAAAAAAAAGATGTAGCTCTCCGCCTCTTCTGTTAAAAGTAGTGTTGTCAAAAAAGATTTGACTGACGTGTTCAGAGTTTGATACAGAAATAAGGCCAAGACTGCAAGAGTTAAAAATAGAACATTTATTTCTCTTTACAATTAAATATTGATACAAAACTCTTGGAGCTCTTAATTCCCTAAATCTAACCCTATGCTGAGCCATTCTAAACTTTCCCTCCAGGCCTGAAAAATGTGCAGGGGACATCCAGGCGCTCTGCGATGTTCCCTGTCTATCTATCCCTGCTCAGACTGCTCAAAATGTCCTACCCCCAGTTTTATCAACATGTCCGATGACGTCACATGGTCTGAGACTGGTCTCTGGTCTGGTCTCTGGTCTGGATTTTGGTCTTGGTTTTGGTCTTCCATATCAGTCTTAGCAAACAAGGCCCCCACCTCTGCGGCGCCTGATTGTGTTGGACTTTGCTCTTGCCAAAAGTGGGAGAGAACACTGTTTATACTTAGAGTCAATAATTGTCTGGTTTTGTAAGCTGGTCATCTTTATGATTCCTGTACTATCTTGTGTCCTTGTGACTTAAGATCTGAGGGCACAGGTCTTTTTTGGCTATGATGTTCAAATGGTCAAATATTGTCACATCTGTATAGTGTATATTTAAAATATACAACAGTAGCTCTCTGATTGAAAAAGGTTAGAGACCTCGGGCCTAAAGGGTTAATACTTAATATACCAGGTGTTTTTGTTATTTTTTTACACTGGGTATTGTGTAAAATCTCCAGCGCCTCTTTGTTTGTCCCTGTGTCTGCTCCTGTGCGTCTGCTGGGAATGCAAATGACACTTAGCTTTTTGACTCAGTCGAGCGAGTCAATGGCTACTTCATCATTGCAGCCCCTCATCCAGCAATACCAGACCTCACCTTGAGCTATCTTGAATTAAAAAGTCAACTTTCTAGTCAACTATACACAGATAATCAAAAAGCGCTTGCAACGCTAAGAGGATAGCTTTTTCTGCACACAATTGCCTTCTAGAGATTACCCATACACTGCACAAATCCGTGGTATAGAAAGCAGAATCTGATGCTGCCACAGTGCGTATCGTATAAATAGAGCTAGAGGAATGTAATCTTCGCTGAGAAGGAGCGAGTTTTATGTTTTCGACGGCAGACTTAGTTATCTCTTTTAAGTTGATGTATGGATTAGTCATTTCTTTTTGAATCATGGTTTTAGCTATCGAGGGAAATATTGTATGTATGTGTGATATTGGAATGTAATTTAAGTTATCATTTTGGTAAATCATTTGTGGCTGAATTCTATACTGTCTGTATTGTAATCCACTGTTGACTTCAGAGTGCTTGGGGGTTGTATGCAGATGCCAGGAGGAAGCAGGTTTTCAGGATGCTAATGTCTCACTGTCCTTTTGTTGTGTTGGTTTCTTCCTTTCCCATCTGCATACGAAGGTGTGTCTTGCTCTACCAAAAGGGGCTTGTGGACTGTGGATGTTCAGACTTGTCCTGAGAGAGGCTGGGGTCTGTGCCCTTGCCTCTGTCAAGACATTCTCCTTGTACAATGTAACAAGTAAAAGATTAACTTTGTCTCTTTGTTGTGTGAGATTTCATCAGGTTCACCTGTAGCTGAAACAGCTTTATCAATGTGGAATGGTCTTTTGATATAAACAAATAACTATAATCCACCCTCAAGAAAGTAGATGGCCACAGAAATCATCTACGGGCGAGTATCAAATGATGTACAAAGTCTATAATCATGTATTATACAGTAAATATATGGAGCATGCAGTTACAGTTTATAGGAGATTGGTCATCAGCGTGGTTTTTGAAAAGAAAAGGTCAGTTACCACACTTTAATATCAGACATGCAGTATATTGAGCCTCATGTGATGTAATATGTAGTAGAAATCTTGTGACAGGAGTGGGCTGATCTCTTCGGCTTGGGTTATGTTTGTTCTACTGAACAAGCGTACATCAATAACTCATAGCGCAGCGCAGTTCACCTTCTCAAGTAACGTCCATACCTCGAAGCCACATCCTGCAAAGTGTGAAACAATAGCGGCTGCAAGACATGTTAAAAATACATAAAGCCAAGAGAAATATCACCCGCATACAAGAATACTGAAGCAGGTGCATTTGTCATTTCCAGCTGCTTATAAATGCATGTATGCATCTAGGAATGTGTGTGTTTGTATAAGCGAGCCCTCTGTGTACTGTAGCCAGTGGAAGTTGTATTACTACTCACACTATCCCTATGACACCTCAGATACAGCATCAGCAACAGGGGCCAGATAACTGAACACGGCCTGCCATGTTTCATGTATTGTGATAAGACAGACAACATAGTGGAGAGTAAACAACCTGAAGCACCCTTTTTTTCTGTCAACGTTAATGTATGTTAACCTGGCCAGATATGGGTAACGTTTAACAATATGAGTTCTACAACATGCGTTCTACAAGTACACGTTGACCTGCGCTGTAGAACACTTTCAGGAATGATAGAACGTTAAATAATAATAAAAGTCGGACTCAGGATTTTGACTCAGGATTTGGTGGCGCTAGAGAGTCTGCAGTGGGCGTATGCTTTTTGTCCCATTGCTCACAGATGTAATCACATAGTCCATTAAATCTCAGCTCTGTCGGCCAAAGCAACAGATTTGACTCATAATCAATGGACAGAAATTAATATTTTGGTGAACCAAGAACAGCGCTCAACAACAGAGCAGAATTTGTGCCTCCGCAACCTCAAGTCTCAAAAGAGGCTGCTTCTCATTATAAATATACAATATTGCTATATAAAAAAAAAACACAATATTGAGGAAAGGTTATAAAGCAGCAGAACAACCAACATACTGCCCTGCAGTGTGTGATGGAGAGATCTGGTATTTGTCCCAGATTGGGGACATTTCAGAGAAGTATCACAGATTAAAGAACAGTAGGAATGAGGAGCACTTTTTACTTTGTCATTTTGTGTTTTAAAACTTAAAATACTCTCAAAAAGTCAACCACAATCAGGATAATGAGCAACTACAATGATGAGAACCCGAAATTTGCATAGGAGCTTTATCAAGTTGTTTTTTCAGTTTGTGGAAACTTTCAATTTGCCAGTTGAATCAGTAGTACAATGAATGTAAAACATTAATATACATAAAATACATACACCCAAAATTAACTGATACAAACTCTTTCTTGGCTTACCGACATGATTTTGCAATGTGTCTCCATAATGTGTCAATTTTACAATAATTGTTCCAAGGATCAAAGAAAGTCTTAAAAGGAAAAAAACTGAAAAAAACAATGATATTTTGTAGTGTAAAATATGGAAGCACACGTCTGTTTTGACAGATAACATTTCTTGAGTAACGCGCAGTAACGGGGCGTCGGCAATGATAACGGCGTTATAGTTACAGTCAAAGTAATTAGTTAGATTACTCGTTACTGAAAAAAGTAACGCCGTTATTCCCATCACTGTTCGGAACGGCCCTGTCAAAGGGACCCACCAGGTAACAAAAACGTGTGTTTGTGTGTGTGTGTTCTACTCGGCCCATGGTTGGAAGGCTCGAAGTGAGTCACACTCCACACGCCATCATGTAGATAAGAAATATATAACACTCTTAAATGCTTACAATGAATGGTAGGGTCTAATATTATCTGTTTAGTCTATGGTCTAAACATGTGTTTGAAATGATCCTTCATGAACTATGAGGCTTTCAGTCAATTGTGTTGATACAAAAAACATATTGCGTCTAAAGCAATACAGTTTTACAAAAGTGTTTAATTGAGTAAAAACTACCATGAGGGGGATTAATTAAACACAACAAACCATTTATTCCAAATAATTAAATTTATTTACTTTGCAATTACAAAAATTATTTTCAACCGAGCAGGATTTGAACCCCATATTTTCATCATCAGAGTCCAGCAACTTACAACTGCGCCACACAACTGTTATGGTGCATTCAGACCGGATCATGGGTTGCGTCGGGTTTCAATGCAAAGTCAGTCAGTTTTACCCTACTGATGATGTGTTGTTGCAATAGTAATCCTGCTGATCCAACGTAGTATCAAAAAAAAAAAAAAGTAAAACATCGTGATAGACCCGGCGTCATTTGACGCGCATCAAAAGCCGCGAGCGTTACGAGCGTCACTTGAAGCTTTTGACGCACGTAACGCTCGCGTCAGGGGATCTCTTGGCACCGAAGTTGGGAAAAGCTGAGCTTTTCGAGCTTGATGCCGGGCTTCAACCAATCAGGAGACGAGAACCAGCAGCAGCAGCAGCTGCGGGGTGTCACTGAAAGAAGTCATGTAGCTGCTGCTGTTTTATTGTCAATATTGTTATTAGCAATATTATTTGTATATCATTAACATTCTTAATAAGTGAGTAACAAAATAAATATGCACATGCTGTAAAGTAAAAGTAATTTATTTAATATAAGAATGAGCTGACATTGAGTCTGGCTCAGAGCGAGGCTCCAGGCGGGCGAGAGGCGAGCTCCCGACGGGCGAGAGGCGAGCGAGAGGCGGGCGAGAGGCGAGCGTGAGGCGGGCGAGAGGCGAGCTCCAGACCAAAGCTGCGCTCCGCTGTCCGTGAGGATACGGCCTAGCTATAGCCTATGCTAGTGCTAGACTCGAGACTCGAGTGCTCTGCGACGCAGCTCTAACTCACTAACCCTGGATTCCAAAGCTACAACTATACTACACTTAACACATCTATCACTACCTGAAGAAGGATCCAGGTTTAGGATGCCAATAATGGCTACTCGCGCAGTACAGGACAGAGGAGAGACCAGCACAGCATCGGGGACGCGAGTGAGCGCAAGTGGCTAGTCAGGGACCCGGTTCCCGTACGCAGACTCCGAAACCAGACAAACCAACCGATACCCAAACCACAGCTACAATACAGCCCATTCAGATTGCTACACAGTTAGCGTGTTGTAGACTACTATGTGGATTTATCAGAGGTTAATGCAAACAAAGAGCAGAGGGATAACAGTCAAAAACACGCTCACCGGATACGGAAGTGTCCGGGAGTTGATTGACAGATAGAAACAGCAAATCAGAGCACACAGCTAGTTCCCAAGTCCGGCTCCTGAGTCCAGCGTCTGTGGTTTGGTCCTGCGTACACCACATTGAGGTACTGTTTTTGTCAGCAACTATATGTGTTAGGATGACGTCAACTTGGATAAAATGTGTTTTGGTGTGTGAATGTGGCGCTCTATTTGGGTGTGAATGTGGCGCTCTATTTGGCCCGAAGAGGAAGAAAGCGGCTCGACTTTTTTCATCTGTTCATCTCATGGATCTATAAATGGTTTTATATTTACATCACTCACTACCCACAATTCCACAGTTCGCCATCTTGCAAGTCAAGCCGCCGCTAGTTGTAGGTAAACAAAGTGCAGCATATCACTTTTTGCGCTAAAACATGCCGACTGCCTGCTACATTTTGGGGGTGCAGTAACTGCGCAGATTGTGGGGACATTCCGAAGGCTATTACGAGCCAGGGGAGTGACTCTCGAAAGGGAAAAGGACCCTTTAGTTTCCAGGATCAACCAAAAGGGAATCAACCCTAACCTCCTGAAAAACGGCACTATAAGGTCTGTTCTGACCATTTCATAACAGGTAAGAGCTAGCTAAATCTGTGTGGTTTATATTCAGAGCTGCGATTTGACTGTGATACTAAGTCTATTTAGGCGCCTCCAGCATCCCATCTAAATAAATGAGAGGGGGGGAAGAGTGGTAGACAGAAGTGATTTACAGCCTGTGATATCAACTGCTTCGTTCAGAATAAATTATTAATTGAAAGAAATATTGCATCATGAACATCATGACCTTTTTTTAACTGTAAAACTGTTAAGTGAAAGAAAGCCATTTCTGGCGAAGTCCACTGGTGTTGCCGCATTTCATATGGACCAAATCTCAGATCACTCTCAATTTCTCCAAGGATCTTGCCTCACAGATTACTCCAGTGTATCAATATACTTAACGCAGTCAGCCGAATTTGTGGCTTTAGATGACATGGGGACAAATGATTCGTGACCAATTAATCATGACAAATGATACGTGCAATATAAGCGTTGACTTCCAACATGGTGTTCGCACAAGGCATCATGGGTAATAAGCACGTGATGGAAAACCATGTATTATAATAACTGTTCATCTGCAACACTTCACTGAGACTGTTCCAGAACTACAGGGACAATGGAACTGGACTTACTCAAAGTTGATCTGGAAACTGTGTTATTCCCACGATAAAAGGCGTAACACAGACCCCCAATCTGTGAGTACAGTGACGCCAACTCGCTGTATACTTCTGTAAACTAAATAATCAGAGTCTGATTGTGCATGGAGGACATAGGGATGGATGTGACGGATTGTCAATGGTGGAAAAAGTGTATTCGTATGTCTGAAATGACTAAGTACGGTGATAAACAACTCAGAGCGTGATGCTACGTCACCGTGCGGGTGGGGGGAGGCGGGTTCACGGACAGAGGAGCAGACTGATCTCTGAATCAGCTCGTTTGAGTTGAGGTGACGTCACCTCTATACAAGAGATGGCTATAATCTCACAAGTTTTGAGTGTTGCATGGTGTATAACACACATTATTATCACACATGTGTATAGGATTGACTGTGAAACATGAAGAAAAGCGTAATATAGGACCTTTAAGCATGAAGGGAATAGACAGGTACCCCAGCTTTAAATCGCTGACATCAGCGTGCTCTGTTTGCAGTATGCTCAGAGCGGAGTGGGAAGGCTGTGGAGGAGAGAGAGGAGCGGTATCTGACTCACACAACAAGAGGAGTTCATATCGCGAAGGAACAGGATACAAACGCATCCACTCGGGACTAGACTTCACGCCACCACAGTAACGGTAACTGTGGACACTAGCTGCTGATGTTTCCAAACCAAACCAGGCCAGCGGAAAAGAGGAGCGAGGGGGACCGGGAGAGCGTTGTCCGTCTGAACTCCGGTCAGATCATACACGGGGCACACACACACGCACGCACACACACAGACCAGAGAGAAACGATCAGAAAAAGCGACCAGAGACTAGAAAGAGACCAGAGAGACTAGGAAGAGACCAGTGCGAATCACATATAATGGACTACAAGTGAACAACTTGTTGACCAGACAGAACGGAACGAAAGACCAGAGAGAGACCAGAGAGAGATCAGAGAGGAACCAGAGGGAGTCTCATTACAATCGACTACCAGTGCTCATATTAACTTACAAAAATTCAGTGGGATTGACTCGATGTAACATTTATTCATTTCTTAGATAAAGTTGATGGTGGTTCTAGTCTGTAATATTAGAACCACACGATGCTGAATAATGGGGTCGCTCAGGGCTGGCCCTATGGGTCACCAGGCGCCCCAGGCGAAAATATATTATGGCGCCCCTTAAGGCACACACACTTAACAAGTGTGCTGTGAATGTAGTCACAAACCTTTAACATGTGCATTTTGGCGGCTTATTCCCGTGGCTTCTCTTTCCACTTTTACGTAAGAAACAGCCTAAAGGAGCCACCTGCTGTTAGTGTTGGGCAAGTTACTTTAAAAACGTAATACATTATGTTTCACTTATTACTGTTATTTCAAAAGAATGTATTACACTATAGTATTACTGTATCTGAATTGTAATGTATTACTGCATAACTTTTAAGTTACTTTCTCCAAATATATATAGTTTAAAAAAAAAGATTAGGATTTAACCATCTCAAGTTCAATTTGTATATATTAATTTCAGTCTAATAATCGAAGGGGTTGTTGTAAACGGCGTGGTGGCTTGGCACGGGGTGGTGCGCGCGGTGCGGGGGGTGCGCGCGGTGCGGCGAGGGCCGTTTGACGCCGCTTGCGGCTTTAATTTTGCTTTGTTTTCTCTCTTTTCTAAAGGAGTATGTATGTATGCGTGCTTGTACTAAAAACATACAAACTTTGTTAAATCATATATTGTATTGGTGCTGCACTCTAATATGATGTGGTGAATGGAAAGGAAATCCCTCACAATATTTGTTCAGGATATCATGGTGTAGTTTTTTTAGTTAGCTGGTACTTGCTTTTAATTTGACATCAGTTCTTTTGTTGTTAAATTTGAGTTCTACTTCCTGTTCCTGTGTTTTTATAGTCTGCCCCGCCCCTAAAATGCTTCACCTGTGTCCAGGGCTGGACTGGCCATCGGGCGTACCGGGCAATGCCAGAAGGGCCGATGCCCATATTTGGGCCGGTCTGTTTGCCTCATACAAAAAAGATGTTTGTGAAAAGTGTAAATCCGTTGAGAACTGTTTGAGGGGGCGCGCGTGTCCGCGGGGCTCCTGCTGTATGTACTGGAACGGGATTCTACCACCTCAGCGGCCGCAGTGTTCCGGCATCCAGCGGCTCTGAGCTGGACGCGGGAACCGCTCACCGGGAGCCGCTCACAACACAACACGGTGAGCGCGTAGCCGCAACGTGACCATGTACCCAAGACCATAAACGTGCACAGGACCATGCGTGTCTTTGCGTAATTTGTGCACCCAATAAATACACCGCTGCAGGAAACAGTCCGCGTCTCCCCTCTCCTCTCGAAGTGCGACTAAATTAAAGCTCGGGTGCCTAAATTTTCCATTGCATTAAAAGTTCATGTTTGAGCCCAAAAGTAAAATGTTGTGAAAAAATTAAACAGATTTAGAGCCAGCCAATGGCTGACATTATGCATTTCAGACTTTTTTGACCAATTCTCATCCTTGTAACAAACAACAGTGTTGTCTGTGTCCACCTCCCTCACTCTGAGACATGTTTATTACTCTCTTGTAATGTAGACTATTGCACTTTATTTTTTTGTTGAAACTGTAGACATCCTGATCCTCTACAGTTTGCTTCCACATACTGTATAAACCAGGGGTCGGCAACCTTTAGTGCTCCTCCAGTGGCTCCTGGAGCCTTTTCAAAAATGTCTGAAAATGGAGTGGGAGGGCTATATTTTATTCCTAGTTTGAATGTGGTTTCTGTAGGAGGAAAAACATTCCTAACGTATTTCAATGCTGTAAAAATGTGTATAAGTAATATTCAATTTCAACATTTCTGTCAACGTAGTGAGTCATATCCTGTGGCGCGGCCCCGCGGCAGACGGCCGCTGCTGTAAACAAACCGGCGTGTGCGCACGGATCCCAAAGATAAAAAGAGAACGAGTCGATAATAAGACTGGACTAAGAACAAGACTGAACATTTGCTTTCAGTCAATGAGGAAGGACTGCTTCATGTTTGCGATGTAATAGGAAGTTTTGTTGCAACACGAGGAACAATGAAGCACTAAATACCGTTCACAGGGATTACGTGAAGGATTCTTTCATACAAAATCCGGAGCACCTTTTTCAGACTTCAAAAACCTCCGCAAAGACTGTGAAAGAAAAGGCCATTAAGGACATTCAGCTCCAGCAAACTTCAGCCTGTGACGTGATCGATATGAGTGGACAGTGCAGGTGTGTGACCTTTGAGCCAAAAAGCAGATTTATTTACTGTATTTCTACAGTTGCATGAAGGCAAAAAAATGGAAGTCAAAGTTAAAGCAGAGTCATCACGTGGTGCGTCATTCTCTCCAGGACACGCTGCAGTGAAAACACACATTTGACAATCATGAATGCTAATCATGTATTTGTAGCCTTTACTTGGTCATTTAGATAATAGGCTAATGTAGCTAATGTAGCTACATTGTGTAACCTTCATATAAGCTTTATACAAGGCTGTTATTTTTTTGCGGCTCCAGACAGATGTTTTTAGTATTTTTTGTCAAATATGGCTCTTTGAACCTTTTGAGTTGTCGATCCCTGGTATAAACAAACTGTAAAAAACGTGACAAAAACATGCCTGGGCCGGTAAGAAGGAAAAAATGCCCGGGCCGTTTTTTTGTCCCAGTCCAGCCCTGCCTGTGTCTCTGTCTCATCCCCATTTGTTGCTGGTCCATTGTCTATGACTGTCAGTTGTCCTGTTTCCATTTTTTTTTGTTTTTTGTTTTTACCTCAAAATGGTTTATACTATCATTTTGCCTCCCCCATATGACACAGGTATTACCCAATGACTCCAGTGTCTTTGTTCTATGTCTGAATGCATAAATGGGCTCCAGTAGGGTTAGCGCCCCATGCAGCATCATGGTTGGAGAATGCTAAGACCTCATGCATAAAATAGGAAAAGAAGGTAAATAGAGGTAAAGATGGTGGTCCCATGGCGGGGCACGGAGGGGGGTACTGCTGCTGTGTGTCTCATGCTGGACAGGTTGGCTGAGCGCTAACTCTAAAATGGCTCCTGACAGAATCATTTCTCAGGTGGAGATTTGGCCCAGCTCTCCTGGTGGTGGGAGGACCAAAGAGAACAAGTCTTTCCACTTGTCATGAATATTTATCTGAGGAGAGTGTTCGCCAGGCCCGCTGAGGAGAATGACAAATCATGCTCTCTAAAGCCACTACCTGTATTTTATTCCCATCTATCCCGTCACCCCTTTCAACTTGTGACTCACTGTCATCCAATCTTTGCTCCCACTGTTTAATATGCCCGTTGCAGCTGATATACTGCGGCGAGTGTCAGGGCAAATGTGTAGCATTCACAAAACAGACGCGACTAAGTGAACATGAGTGAGACTGTTGGAAATGAACATAATACCTTTAAGTGGTTCCAGAGTAGATTCAGCCTAATTATATCAATTATGCTAAATAGAAGTTATGTTAGGCCATGAATTCTAAAACTTTTGTAAGAGTATTGTGGCCCAAATGGTACAGTTCTTATATTTGGTTTAAAGGAACATTGAGGTCGAAGACGTCATTTGAGCACAAACCATGGTGGCTCGTGGGTCTCTGGAATATAAAGACAGATAAGAAGAGATTTCTCAAGCAAAAGCATCCAGATTCTCAGTGTGAGAGAAGATTTAGCCCTAACCCTAGTGCCGATCCTATACAATGTGGCCTTCCCTACTGTTGATGGAGCTATACCTCATGCAATTTTTGGAGTCGGGTGTGGTCCGAGCCCAGGTCCTTTTGACCACAACCCAGAGTTCAGAGTTTTAGCCTCCCCATCCAGTGATCCATGTCCAAGTACTATCAAAGGCCCAGTTGTATGTTTAAAAAAAAAAAAAAGTTGATTTAATTAATTTCCGGCAAACGCAGGAGCTATGTCATTGTTATTAAACACAAAAAGACATATCTGTAACAAAATCAGTTATGCCTGAAAGGGAGTGGGACGAAGAGAATGTATTTAATCCCACCAGTAGCATCGAGCATTAAGATGGTATGGACGCACAACTATTTGTAAGACTTTTATACTTATATATATATATACTTTTATAGGTGACTAAAGTTCATCTCAACTGTTCCCAAAAACAACCAAAAAATGCAATACGCCTCCATGTCTGAAATATCCCCAACAATATTACAAGCTTTACAACATGTACTGTATGGGGCTTGAAAATAGTAAATCTAACACATAATAACCCTGTGTTTGCAAGTGTGGGTGGCTCTCAGATTTCTGGAGAAAGAATGGTCTGAGGCAATCTTTTTTTTATCCGGCTCTATCTCTCTCCAGGTGCAGAGATTGGGCTTTGTAGTTGTGCTTTGGAGGGAATTAAGGTTTGGCTTTGGTAGATGGCAATAGCCGACAACTTGGAAGCAGGTTGAGCTTGTGACTGGTGTGTGTATGTGTGTGTGTGTGTGCGTGTGTGTGTGTTTGTATGTGTGTGGGAGTAACACAATAAATGAGGGCAGCTTAAGACAGCCCAGCACACAGCATTCAGCCGTACCTCTAGGCTGCCCTTTTCTACGCACCTGTGTTACAGCTAATAAGTGATCAGACTCAAGGTTCAACTGTTCTTTTAGCTGCTTTGAGTTCGTGAAATACCCTCTACCCGTCTGCAGATGTAATTATATGATTTTTAATCTGTATAACTCAACTCTCGGGTTGCATGATTTTTGGCAAACCTGATATTTTAGATAATTGGTTTTTGCTTTTGAAGTTAAGACCAAATTTGACTTGTACAGGAGGCATATACATTTCAAAGGTATCCATTATGTCCTTGAGAACTGATTCAAAGGATTTCAGAGTATAGAAGTAACTAAAGGCTGAATTTATGGGTTTGCTGTGGACAATTCTGAACTGACCTTTGGCAAATTCAGGACTTTATGACACAGGGACTGGCCTCCTGCTGGGAATATGAGCACAGGGATATGTCTTTAGCAGTGTTTTGTTTGGTGTGCCTTTAATGATTCATTATCACCTACATGGTAAATTACATTACAGTAATGGCAGAAGATTATTTTGGCACTCTATATATTACACTTATAACATTGAGAATAACTTTATATTGTTGATAAAGGCTGCTGAATTTCATGTGGTTTTGAGTTTCAGCTGGTGGTGTACCATGTGCAGTTTATCTTTTGTGCCCGTGGTCATTACTGTGCTGTTACATTTTAGAGGTATTTTTGAATAAATTAATTCCTCTTTTTATATATGGGTTTGGATATTATTTTTTCTAATATATTTTTATCATCAACATGTCTAGTTATGCTTGGATTGAAACAGAACTGGAACAAAAGTAAAGCAGGCTGAGTTTTGTTGACTGTTTAACGGATTATTTGCTTTGTACAGACTTTGTTGGGTAAAATAAATTATGTGGATGTTTTCCTGACACCATTAGCTTTAGAATGAGCTATAACCTGTATGCATCATTGCTATGTCGACTGGATGCTAGAAGTTTAAGGCCGACCTTTTGTCTCCTACAATTAAAAGCTTGACGGCCATTTTCATTCGGCCATTGTGTGTGGTTTATCCAATTCAAAGAAGACTGACAAAAATGATTTTAGGTTAGTTGTGAAATACATCCAGGCTTCTCTCACTGCTATACCCTTGAAATAATCCAGGCACTGAACATCTGACCTGTGAAATCCCTTTTGTCAATGAGTAATGGGATTTTGCTGAAAGTGGGTATAGGTGAAGGAAGCTTTTTTATTTATTATGACTCTTTTGGACAGGCACAAGATTAAAGCTTCAGGCTTTGTAGATATCCTCTTTCAGAACATCCTCCCAATATAGCTTTCCCTACTGAGTTGTATCACAAGGGAATCTTCACCAGCAAGAATAATACATCATGCTTGAAAAGATCGGCAGAGGAGCTCAGAAAAAAATAGCACAGCCTTTATATTTGTCTGAGCGAACGGATACATTTCTGAAAACACAACTTGGTTCTGTCTTCCCAACTTTGCAAGTCATTTCACATTTCCTTGGGCCGCATTGGCATTTCTTTTGCCGTGCTTTTTCTTCAGAATGCTGTCAGGGTGATGCTGGCACTGGGGGGAAATTGAGCTTATGAAGACAAGCGGAGGGAAAGAGACGGAGCACCAGAGAGGAGCCCGGGGCGCCGAGGTCCCCGGAGCAGCAGTGTGCAGCAGCTTGTGTCTGCTCCACTGGTGTGTGTGGACGTTTATGTGCGGTCCACAGAGACCCGAGACACACGGAGGAGGATGCTGCACAGCGATAGCCTCCAGGCCAGTCGGAGGAGAATCCCACAGATGTTATAGGGAGCCGGCACATCACAACACAGCGGACGGCACGACTTTGGCTCCCTAAGTAGAACGCGAACTGGGACCATCCTGCTAGATTTGCTTTTTCAACAGTGTGCGAAAAGGACATCTGAGGTGAGGAAAGTGTTTGACAGAGAAATATAGAGCCGGGAACACGCAGACGAGATGATTAAAAACCTCATAAAGCAGCCCGGCTTGGGAAAACGTCAGACTAATCGGATGTTAAATAATGTGTGAAACATAGAGACGAAGAAAAAAAAAGTGATTGATGCGTTGGAAGGCATAGCTCTGTTATCCCCATTGCCCCATCATCAAACAAGACAACGGAGTGGCCACACATTCAGAAATGATCCAAATTCTGAAATAAGTGACTTTTCTCAAGCATTAAGTTTGTTCGTGATTGAAAGCTATAATGAAGATCTGTAATGAGATACAAACATCTGCTGATAAGATTAGAGAACATTTGAAAGGAGACGGCTGTAATGCTTCTCGGATAATTACACGAGAGACAATCTAATGAAACAGAGCTGGCTTCTGTCTCAGTACCTTTTTCCCTACTCTGTTATCTATTCCTGGTTGATTTGTTTTCACCCCTGTTCAAGTAGCTGCACTATTTTAGAAAAAAACCCTAAAAAAACATGGCCTTTTTTTCAAATATTTTCTCGTCCACGGCAGTTAGATGGATACTGGTTTGTTGTGGCTTTCTAATTGGACACGGTAGATTCTGAAGTGTTATGGAAATGCAACCAGGCCACCTAAAGCTGAGTTTGAGTAGGGATAGCAGAGATTATTCTGCTCCTCAGCTTGAATGAATTAACATTTATTTATTTAGTTGCCTGATATCAAACTAGTCCAAATATTATGCTTTTCTATTTTCCCTTTTTATTCCTCAGCAGAATAATTGTAATCCTAAGCTTCCTTTTCAATGGTTTAAGGTGACACATCAACTCTTCAATACTTCATCATCATTATTGATCTATCAGTTAAGCTATACTCTGTCTTAAGTTTGTTTTAATAGTAATAATTATAATACAAACTTGTAGAGCGCTTTTTTAGACACTCAAAGTTGCTTCACAAGGAAAAAAAAATGGCGGGTTACGGAAAAGCTTGCTTGAATACTGTAGATGCGGTTTGAATGCTGATTTAAAGTTTGGTAGTGAGCCAGAGCTTGTAATGGGCGGTGGGAGTGAGTTCCAGAGGGTTGGGGCGGAAATAGCAAAGGCTCTGTCCCCCCAAGGTCTGGCAGTTAGTGCGGGTTGGTGTCGCCTGAGAGAAGGCGGCGGGTGGGTTGGTGTAGTTGCAGGAGCGGGGCCAGGGCGGGGCCAGGTTATGGAGGGACTTGTAGGTGAGAAGAAGGAGCTGGTATTGGATGCAATATTTTACCTTCTCATGAACCCATTCACACATGTCTGAGTATTCTTTCCGCTGCAGCAAAAGGACCATTGCTCTGACAATCCAAAAGATACAGCTGGACTTAATTTAGAAGATGAAATTTGTGCGAATGAGTGAAGGTCGTTGGAAGTTGAGCGATGGGAAAATGATGAGTGTTGATGAGAGAAAGTCCTTCATTCATTGAGTACTTTCCAATGGTTAGACAGAAATAGAGAATTGGGCACACCAGAAATGTTTTTTTTTTTATGGTTCTCAGTAGCATATCAATGAATCCCTATTGAGTCTCCCTCAACACGGTTCTGTATAATTAAAGCAGCTTCTTATAGTTACTTACAGCCTGCTATACAAACCATACTGTCTCTGACCTTCTCTGAATCGTTGCTTTTCTCTTTCTGCAGAGACTCCAATTTTTTTCCCCTCTCACTTCTGTGCATTAAACACATTCATCAATGCTCAATGTTCTGGACATTAAACATTTTGTCTGTCGGAAAGAATACCTTCTCTCCACACTGTAGTTAAACTGTACAATTGGAGTAGGACTTTCAGAGACCGCATTCACGCCGTTTTCAATGGACCTGCCCTCACAGAGCCCTGCACTCATGCAGCAGCGAAGGAGCCATGTCTGTACGGAGTTTTCCTCCCTAGACGGATCTAGAACACCAGACAGGAAACCCCTCCACAGGTCTAATTTCAGGGGTCTGGGTTAATATTCGGGACCATGCGTGTTTCTACTGTAATGTAAAAAGGAGAGTGAATGACAAAATGCAAGGCAAACATTTAGATGAAGGTAAGATACAAAAACCTTTATTCGTCCCACAGTGGGGAAATTTTGATATTGCAGCGCATGTACAGGACAGTAGTAAGAGCACACAGGGAGCACATAAATTATGCAAAATAACCCAACCCAGAAAGCAGGGACAGGTGAGTATTGCACTTTAAAATGTATTATGATTTAGTAAAAATCTGCAGTTCATTTTTATACTGTAATAGCATAAAAGCCAAAGACCCAAGTATGAGAAGTCTGCAAAATGAAACGTATTAGCAATCACTCAATATAACAAGACCAACATGCCGCCACATATTAGGTGGCGGCACGGTGGCTGCGTGGATAGCACTCTTGCCTCTCAGCAAGAAGGACCTGGGTTCAAAACCCGGTCGGACCAGGGCCTTTCTGAGTGTTTGCATTTTCTCCCCGTGTCTGCGTAGGTTTCCTCCGGGTACTCTGGTTTCCCCTACCAGTAAAAACATGTGCAATAGGCCTGGCATGCGCCTCCTGTACTGGCGACCCTACTCCCATCTCTCTGTGGAGTGAGAGGACAAATGCCCAAAAAAAAACAATTGTAATATATTATTCATATTATATGTATATTTTATTTATATAAATAAAGATTACTTAATTACTTACTTAGGTGAAGTAGCTGCAAGATGCATTTCGGGTCAGAAAAATCAGAGTTCTCCGAAGGCTCTCAGCCGCTCACAAACAGAGAGCCTCCAGCTTCATTCTCACACAGGCGTTCAATGATGCCACAGCCTTGGTTCAACATGTGTCTGCCCTGTAACTGCAGCCTTCCTCAATGCTAATTACAATCTCTTACTTTTCTTCTCTTCTTTTCCGTGACTTTAACCCCATCATGGTCACACCACCAGAGCCTGGAAGTGTTCTAACTGCCAAATGGATTAGCAGTGAGATGGAAGTGGTTGCGAGAGAGAGAGAGTGTGTGAGAGGCGTGTGACTGATGAAATTAACCGTCGCAGCGAAGAGGTTAGAGGGGCTGAATACGTAGGCGCCAAGCAGTGACTGATGGCACAGTCCCCACTCTGCTCCGGGGGAAGGATGGATGAGGAAACATGATTGATAAACCAAACTGTTGGCATCAAGGTTGGTGAAAAATGGCCATGTAGAAGACAACGCTGTGCTGGGTGCGTAAGATGAAGAGCCTGCTCACGGGTCAATGGGATCCAGAACATAGCAGTTTTCTTGTACTGTGTAATAAAAATAATGTGTCAAATAACGGGTATGGGAGGAGAATAGTGAAGAAAGAACAGCATGTATTATCTTGTAAATCAGATTTGCTTGACTTTTCAAATATATTGGTAAAGGGAGTTATGATTTAGTGTGAAAGGCTACTGCATCAACGTGATGGATGTGACGTTGTATTAGAACGGGCCATAGATGGGTACGCGATTCCCCTGTTCACTTAAGTCAATAGAAAACTATGGATCAAAGTGTGTTGACAGCAGAGGAATGTCTTAGCTCCTATAGTCCTTGCACAGTTCGCAGCTACACACAAACACTTAGTCTATTAGGTATTTTATTATCAGGGTGTGATGCATCTAGTACTTGTGGGAATTATTCACCGGTTGATTCTGCCTAAATCCTCAATGTTCATATTGTCACCTGTGTTTTATTTTCTTATTGCTGATACACATTTCTTTGATTGGTTTTGGTTAGACTAATCAGGAAGCAAATTAGTTTTCCTAGATTATGGCAGGGATCTTGTGATATTGCGGATCTAGCTGACGACTATAAATATTTTTAAGCACATACTGGCTATTTTTACAATTTCCTAAACATGACATTGCAAATCGCAGAAAGATGCATAATTTCCTGCCATCCTGTCAACGTTTTTATCTTTATTTTGAATTCAACGTCAATTTATACATACATTCTATTATACATTCAACTCAATAACATAACAGATTAAACACAAACTCAATTAGCCCATAATGTCAGTAATACCGGAGTCTTTCTGCCCAGTGCTTTCTCAAAGCAGAGATGTAGTGACTCAAACTAATTTTAGAGTTTTAATAATAGCGTTCTCAGACACCTCCAGGCGCTACATGAATCTATGGGCACAATCTTGCGAGTGGCTGAGGCGTCAGTGCATACAGGTCTCTTAGTGCTTCCACCGCAGTGCAGCTCCGGTCCTGGCACACATGCACCCCCAAGTAACTCGTGAAAACTTTTAGCAATGGTGCCCACTGCTAAATGTGCCTGGAGACCCGCAGACACACACGCTCATGGTGATTCTTCTTTGGTGAATTAGTTCTCATTTGTTTATACAATTTATATGTCATTGATTTTCTACATTCACTCTCTATTGAATGTACTCTTTTTATATTTTGTCTTCAATAACACTATGCCTTTATACTGTATATCTATTGCCTCGATACATGCATTTTGTTAAGAGATTAAGAGATCTCACAATGGGGGAATTTCAGTTTATTAGTTTGTCCAAGGACTCTCAAAACGTACGCCTCGGCTAAGACCACACGCCAAGATCTCATCCTGTACGCTAGATATCCAATTGAACACTTTAAATGTTGTTCTTGATAATACAAAGAAATAATAAGTCATTTTAAACTTACATTTACTGCAGTCATATTTGACATTTCCACGCTTCAGTTAATGTATTTGTGCGCAGTCCTACTTTTGTTTGAGTGAAACAGACAGGCTGAATTGAACAAACCGGTAGCATTAGCAGTGACTGACACATGAATAGGCTGCTTGTTTCCAATAGAAGGAGAAAAAAACAGTCTGAAGGAGTGCGTTATCGTGCCCTCCATGTTTTCTTCAACAGCTGAGACAGATTCTGTGTTTTTTTTGGGCAGCTGCATGCAAAAAGAAGAAGATTAAGGCTTTTTTGCTGGGGGTATGCTGCTCTCTGTATAGCTTGCATATCACTTCACTAATTTTATTGTCCCCATGGCGCGACAATCTTCATGCGGCCACCCACGTGCAAATGCAAACTGCAGTCGGCCTCCTCTACTGAGCATGCTCCAACTTTCTCTCTTTAACCTCTGTGTGCTGCTGCTTTCACATTCCCCGGACTGACAAAGCTCAGTCCCATTCCGGCCTAATGTGTTGTTCAAATCCTGCATCTCACTTAGAACCTCCGGGTACTCTTTAACTCAATTTCACACTTGCCGGTCGCCAGAACGTCCTAATTCAATTTGGTCTGTTTAAAGAAGTGCAGGCTTGTGTTCTCAGGGGGAAGGTTAGGGCACAGCAGACTGTTGTGACAGGCTCAGCTCAGAGGCATGTGCGCTGAGATGATCAGCGTTGTTTCATGATTCTTTTCACTGCCGTTTGTCAAAAGTGGCTTGAGGCACATTGGGACCTTTTAGTTCAATCACACTGGTGTAATTACAACAACCAGGAAATCAAGGTCTGAAGTCCCATGGTGGCACAGTGGTTAGCACTCTTGAATCCTGGTTGGAACAGGATTTTTCTGAGTGTAGTTTGCATGTTCTCCCCCTGTCTGCGTAGGTTACCTCTGGGTGCTCTGGTTTCCCCAACCACTAAATCATGTACAATAGGTAGAATCCTCCAACTTTGGTAAAGCTGACCAAGCCAAGCATTAACATCTGGAGACGGATCTGGCGCTGTACTACGGCGACCACTGCTACTGATAGAAGTCCTAGTGTCAAAAACGGATGGTTCAAAGGCAGGCGAGTTTCCTACGGGAATAAATAATGTATATTTTTACACTCTGACAATCATTGTATATTGCTGTAGTTAACTAAACCATTAAGAATAAAATTCATATTTGTTGTACAAATACTTAAAATGAATGAAATCAGGTATTATTAGAACTCTAGTCCGTGATAAACACTATCTTTAGCACCACAGTGTTATAAATTTCTATGAGAGTTCATGTTTACAAAACCAATTTAAAACCCCCCACACATTGTTGTGTGATGTCAAACTGTCAAGCATGTTTTCTATTTTCAAAGTGTAACATAATTGAGGGAGATCTCAAAATGTGGAGTAAATGCAAAAGGAAACCAAAGGCTTTTTGACACGGAGAATGGGCAGCTTTACCATCTTAGAGCATAAAGAGCCTCACCCACTTCTACCACAAAAGACTCATCTGTCATGGAGAATTCAATGGTAAAATGTTGTCAAATCAGACTCATACAAAATAAAAAAGCACAAGTAAGTCCAGTAAACAAGGAGAGATATTGGATCCTCAAGAGCAGAACGTTCTCTTTGTTCAGACTTAATGAGAGTGCAGAATTCACCTGTTTACATTCGCAGAATATGTCATTTTACAGCTTTAATCATTACATTGGCTTTAATGTAAGAATTCTGTGAGTCAGGATGAACTCGGGATACTATTCTGATGACAAATGGCCACACTTGAATATATTTTTATGACGGAACCAAAAGCTTAACCTTTCAGTAACCCTGCAGCTGCGGCGTGTTTGCCTTTGCCATGACCCCATATCTATAAACCTGACTGACACCTTTATGCACGTACTGTTGGTCCTCATTTTATAGTCCATATATACTTTTACCACTAACCTTCAATAAAACATCAGGTGTGATTTCATGCATAACCAAAACGCCGGCTACGTCTTCAGAGGAAAAGATGATGTGAGTAATGTGGTTTTGATTGATGATGAATGAATTAATTTAATGTGATCTGGCAGGGATTTAAACCGATAAAATGAGTAGTTTGACGGAAAGGTTTTTTTCCATGTTAAAGCTTTGGAGAATTTCAGCAGCACTGGCAGATGAATCAATGGTCTGTGTGGGTGCGAGGCACTCTAAGTTCAAGGCCCCACAATTCTGTTCATTCTCTCTGCCACAACAAAACACTCCTCTCTTCCGATTTTTAATGAAGTCAACAACAACAACAACAAATGAATGGATATCAACAATGGCCACTAATACAAAATATTAACAAGTAATTATAGGGAAAGCTCATTTAGGAATAACTATTTTCAAACCCCAAACATGGAAACCAGAATTGCAAAAACAAAAAATAAAAATTTACGGACAGCGTCACGCCTATCTCCGCCGTTTTAACTAATGGGCCAAAAATCGTGCTCTACTGGATCTATCCAAAATGGCCGCGAGTGGTTCTGCCCACAAGAAAATTGTGAAAAAACGCATCTGCGCATGCGTCAGCCGGCGAGAGCTCCATTCATTTGAACGAGAGACTTCAAAAATTCTCACCAAGAAAACTAGAGTGGTCCAAAAAAATTCACCCCCCTCAGCATTGACACACATGTGGAATGGAGCTTTGGGCCAAGAGCCAACTTTTGGACCATCCTGTAAAGACGTTTTCGAGAGGTCTGCCAATGCACCGCCATCGGCCCGGGATGGTATTGCAAGCATGTCAGCGCACGTCATTTTGGCCACTTTTGAGCTGAAACCCGCCCCCACTGGTTTTTATGAGCATTTATAAACATTAATGGACCTTGGTCATCCCCCACCCCTGATCTGTGTTGGCCAATCTACATTCTTTTAAAGTACTCTGATATTTCTACTGTTGAGCGTTAGGGTTATAAAAAATTAAATTGAAACGTTTTCTTTTGCTCTAAATACCATCTTTGAAATGTGTTCATGTGTTAATAGCAGTACATTGGAGTGAAGTAAAGTGTACATTTTAAGCCTATCACATGTTTTTCAAATCACACTCTGTTTTTGCAATGAACTTCATTTCTGTTTATTAATTAAACAGTTCATTGAATGAACTGTTTAATTAATAGCACATTTAACAGTTGACCGAGTGCTACCACAAGTTGGCTCAACCTTTATGATATTACTGTGTGAGCAACAATGAAAAGGTGTTTAGGGAGACCATAGCTTACAGGTGTGCACTCTTCTTTTCATTCAAATCAATGTCACAAAAGTAACCAAAAAACGAAATAACAAAAAGTTGAAAAGAGCCACTCTTTTGAGCAGCTCTTTGAAGTAAACAGATCCCAGACAACAACGGTTCTTTGTGATTTTGTCAAAAATGGAGGAGGCAAAAGAAAAAGAAAAAGAATAAGTGGCTCCGGGAGTGACAGAGAAGACGTCAAAGACAGTAGTGGACCGAAATAAAGCTAGAATGGCCCTATGGAAACACAAAATCATCCTCAATATCTTTAACTTCCATCTTACTTGAATAGTGACGAAAGAGTAGCACACACCGTTTGACTTCTCTACTCGTGTGTGGTGGACAAAACCTGAAGATGCATCACATGCCATTATTCTTTCACTCCATACACAGTGGTGATAAACCACTTTTGTAGCCACAGCTGCCCTGGGACGCACTGACAGAAGCGAGGCAACCTGCATGTGCCATTGGCCACTCTGACCACCACCAACCACTCACACACACACCAGACTTATTCTAAGCAATGTGGGTGAAGTTTCTTGACTAAGGACTCAACGGCAGTGGCACTTTGGGCTGCAGCGTCCCACTGTGGCACCTGTGTTCCCAGAAATCTGCCATCACAATACTAACAAGGCCCTGCCATGCTTGGCTCCAGAGGTCTGACAGGATCTGGCTTTCACATGCAGGTATGGCGACAATACCTGCATGTGATGAGACATGGATGAGAATATATCCCTGAAAATGACATTGAAATCTATTTTAAGAACGGCTCTACTGTGCTCTTAAACATCATAGCATTAAACACAATCTCTGCTTTGAATTTTGGGAACCACTTCGCCTCAAACTTGGCCTCGGCTCATTGCTCAACAACACAAATTACACTCCCAGGCCTGACATTCAGAGGAAGGGTCAGCCATCCATTGAAACAAGCACAAGTGCAGCCTTCTGTTGTTTGCCTTGCTGACATTTGTGCCTCCACAGTGAGCCAAAGCAACATGTCAGCCGCACTTGATGTCTCCCTCCTGCGCGCCCATCTATTGAGCTCACGTCTTCGGTGTGTGTGTGTGTGTGTGTGTGTGTGCGGGCTTCATTTAGAAGGGCAGGTGTTTGGAAAGGACAGCTCTGCTAGTGGCTGGTGCTGCTGTTGTCACTGTCTCACTCTCACTGGCAGTGGTAGGACCGTCTGGGGACCCAAGCCACTAATGTCGCTGTCTGCTTTATCGTCTCAGTGCAGGGATGTTGGAGTGTTTCGTCCGGAGCTGTGTCTAAAGTTCATGGTTTCACAAGAATCTGAACATTTGATCTGGGTCAGAAGAATAAAGTTAATGTGTTATTGCCCTCTTTTATGGAGGCTTAATTCTCTCAATCAGTGTATCAGCCAGAGCTGTGTTTACCCATCTCATCTTTTTAAGTTTTACAATTTCATAGAGTGGCTTACAGCAGTACAAAATAACCTTGTAAAACACTTTATTCAGAGGACTAAAAGTACTAAATGTCTTTTGTACTTTTACTTGAATAAACTACGAGGGATGATTCTCAAAGATGTTGGATCACATTGGAAATATTGGCACCTTCTTGCTACAGCTCTTTGGAGACTGATGTTGTATCGAAACCCTTCAGTTTTTACTACTTTTTACCACCTTTTATGTGCGTTTCCCACTTTGCCGCATAGCAATGCTTCTAACCATAAGCTGTAGAGAACACACCCGCTACACTAGACATTTTTGGGGTTGACTGTAGGTTTTAGAACAGCCACGATTAACTCACTGTGGCTGGATGGTTAAATCTTGACTTTCCTAATCGGTGTTGGTAACCTATTTTCTCCCTGCCAAAAGCCTCATAAAGTGACCTGGCTCTTTTTTTTCTTCTTTTTTTTTTAACAAAATTAATAGTTTTCATATAGTAAGAAAAATACAATGAGTATCAGACTTAACTCAACTTTCTGAAAGGAAATAAAATACAAATACAGTACATACTTTTACAGACAGAAAGTTCGCAGACTCAGCCTTTTTTCAGTTCATATAGTAGTCAACGCTTTCAGAATGCCGTCTTCTTTCATTTGAAGTGCACTCTGAATGTCTATCCAAAGCATCTGTACCTAAAAAGAAAAGATAGTTAAAAGGAATCCATCATTGCCATGCTCACTGTCCCTGTTACTTAAACCCAGCTTAAATTGAATGCAATAAATTCCAAGGATAGAAACCCCATAAGATAGCTTTTATTACAGACTCGTAGTCCAGAACAAAAAAAATGACAAGACACTAAAAGACACTAAAAAACAGACAACATAAAACAATAAAAGTTCCCAAATGTCTTTAGAAGAGGCATCTATACCAGTGTTTCCACAGTGCAGAGGTATAACGAACATCACTGTATGCTCTATACTCATCAACACTAAAATCATCAAAGCTTATGATGTCTGCACCCAGCCCATAAGCTGGGTGCAGACAAGAACTTCTTTTGCTCTCATTACTTTGCTAAATCTATTTTTTGCTCATATCAGCTCTTGGTATTAGCGAGCAGCTCATTACACAGTCTTTATTAGTATAACATGGTGAAAATGTAAGAAATGTCCCCCAAAAAGAGACTGAAAAACGTATCCAATGAAAGCCTGCCTCATGTGTATTTGAGCGGGTGTACATGTAGGTTCGCCTGACAGATTTTCAATTTCATTTCCTATGTACACGCTCTGTCCACTAAGGCAGTAGATGAGATTGAGCCTTTACCGCTGGTTCTGAAATTGGGCCTGGCCTGGTGGACTCACAGCTCCATTTAAATGCATTAAAGCAGAAGAGAAGTGTCTCATACATCAAGGGCCGGGTGCGTACCGCTGTGACAGTCCCGCAGCACCGGGGAGACGGCGGTGGTTCGTTTGACATGCCAGCTTCTGCGAACATCTATTACATACATGAGCTAGCTGACGAGCGGGTCAAGCCTTCGATTACAGCTGCGTAAGAGAACAGTGTGGCGGCTAACTGAAAGCTTGATCATCGCCACTCGACCGTCAACCGTAGTCATTATTTTTGCTAACTCTGACGCTGACTATTGATCTATAGCAACTGACGAACGGGCTTTAGTATGCACTGTGCCGGGGCCTGTCACAACAATTCCGGGTTGAGATGGGTGACAAGTTGACAAGTACAAGTGTTAATGGGGTGGAGAGGCAAGCGGCGCAATCTGAGACACAAGCTTTTGGTAATGAATATTGTGCATGTATGTATTGTACATAAAAGTCCCTTAAGCAGATGGAAATGTGATCAGTAGGAGGTATTTAAGGCATAATGATAATAATTATGGAGCGCTTTTTTTGGACACTCAAAGATGCTCAGCATGTTGGTTTGTATTCACTCCATACATGGTGGTGATAAACTACTGAAGTCACAGCTGCCGTGGGGCACACTGACAGAAGAAAGGCAGTATGTGACTCATTCTAGTAATGTGGGTGAAGTGTCTTGCCTATGGACACAATAACCGTTTGGCACTTTACAGCCTCAGCTACCGCACTTTAGCACCTGGAGTTCCCAGAGGTCTCCCATCACAGTACAAACCAGGCCCTGCCCTGCTCAGCTTCAATAGTCCGATGGGATCTGGCTTTCACATACAGGTATGGCCAGTCAGGGGATTTATTTTTTGTTGGGTTAAAGCATTATAAACCGGAAAAGCACTTGTAGAATGCAGACCTGTGCCAAGATGTTTTATGTGCGTAGTTTTACATTTTATTCTCACGTACATTGTCGATGTTTTAAAAGCCAATTAATTGACTTAATTACATGTATTGCCCAGTCTCACCTTGATGACAACACAACCAAAGAAAACATTGTCCTCATGATCATACTTATTTTCCAAAGTGTTGTGTTTTATCTTACATGTCCCAAGGAAATCCTTGGGAGTTAATTACTGATGTATATTCCAATAACAAATTCATTAAGCACTTGCGTATTTCACTGAGGAATGGAGTATCTCATTTATTTTTATTGCACCTGTGGAAGCACTTGCTTGAAGCCGTTAAACCAGTTACGGCTATCCTGACAATAAGGTCTAACTTCATGCACTTTGAGCTCTATTTAAATACTCTTATAGCTGTGCTGTAAAAGTAGGATAACTTACTGGATTTCCAGATGATAATTAGGCTAGGGTTAGGGATTGAATAAATGTGGATGTATGTTTGCTTTATCTAGCAAGGTTGGATCTGAAGTCTCCATGGACTTCATGCAAACAATATGTGACCAATGAATCATACTTATTTGATATGAGCCGTTATTTAATCGGTCAGGAGGATGTGCAAGTTGTGTAATACCTGTGCAAACCACAGAGCAGTCCATAAAGAATAGTGAGTTTACAGAAAAGGCACAACTTGGATTATATTTGCTGTCTCAACATCTTTTAAACTCCCCCTGGCTTCGTTCAATGCGTTATAGTGACTTTCCCTCAAGCCCCCTTCTGACGTCTGTCACATGTTTTGTGTCTTCCCATTTGAATACACATGCTGATAATTTAGTTTTAGAAAAGTTGAGATCCCAATCTTTCTATAATTGGTACTAGGGCTGCACAATATTGGAAATTAGTGCGATATTCGATATGAGTGTTTAGTATTATTGTGATATTTTTGCATTGAAACGCAACAGGCAAATAAAAAAAAAATAAGCACAGCATTAATGAAATTCAAATGCATATATTTATATACTTTTTTGTTTGTTTACTTGTTGTTCTTGTTGAATGTTGATGTGTCTGTTTTGTTGTCTTTAAGAAAGGGAGAAAAAAAAAAGTTTTTAATCGCAGATCTTTTTGATATGGATATTGCACGCACTAATATCGCAATAACAATATTGTTTTGATATATTATGCTGCCCTAATTGGTACAATGCTACTTTGAGTTATTAATTTAGTTCAAGTGGTCTGACATCTGTGCTTCCCCTTCCAGCCTTCAACCACAAGTGGGCGAGGCTGAAAAATAATCTAATCTGAGCCTATATTATGTGACGCATCAGTGACGCATCTGGAGACAAATGTCTTTGTTAGTGACAAGAGAAATGTGAACGATCAATGAATCCATGCCCCTGGTGTGAGAGCTCAGCTGTACAGAGATCACAGATGCTTGTCCGCACTCTCCACACCTCTGCCACTCTGGCTCCGTCAGTCAGCCTGAAGGGCACCTCGCTGTGCGCAGGGATCAATCATTCTTCAGGACATAAAGCTAGTGTAAAGCTTTGATAAAGAGTGTCGTTCACTGAGAAACCCCGTCAAGGACTTATTAAAGGGCTGACACTGTGTGATTAACGAGCAGACAGAGGCCAATGGGCCGGGATCTGAGGACCATCGCTGGGGGCGGCACATGAGGGATACCACTGAACATTCAGAATGCAGTTTCTTTGTGAACCTAAATGAATCTCACTCTTTTGTCATCATATGAGTGGATTTAATATAACCTGTACGGTAAATGAAATTGTAATTTCTCCTTGATAATGTATGTGGTCCGTGTACGTTTGCGTTCAATACATTTTTTATTTTAGAAGGGAAATCGAAAATCGAAAAAAGGCTATTTTGCATTTTCAGGCACACAGCAATATACAAAAATGACCATTTTGGTTTTTTTCATTGCTTATAAGACATATATATATATATATTATAATAACCGGATTTGGGAACTAGAAAATGCAATAATTAACCTTTTTTTATTATGTATTTAATACATTTTGGTATCAATCGATTACTCGGAAGTGAAACAAGTTTGTTTACTCGCACCTGACTTGCACGGGATTAATATTACCCGTGGACCCCTGATTATGTGTGATAATCACGGAGGACGTCTATTTTCAGTGACATCTCACATACTGTAACAGCCGCACGTGTGCGACTAACATTTTAAACTGCTCTACAGTTCTATGGCCCATAATGTCTGTAATGTTTAATAATAGTTTGTATGGACTACTCGTGAACGCACCACTAATATAAGTAGGAGCCGAAAAATAGTAACGCCTGCAGCAACACGTCTGTAAGTTTAGGACAGAGTAAAGTAAACGTACAAACACAACCATCGGTCTGATCATTTAGTGTCAGTGAAAACATTACACTGTGCTCTATACTTCTCCATAGACCTCACAGTGACAGCAGCAGCCGCGACTCTGCAGGTCACAAAGCCGCAACGTGACCCCAAAAACAACGCACAAAGTAAAGCGAAAGCGGCAATAGCAATCACTGACATGCAGATTCTCACGGGATTAGTATTATCAGAGAACGTATGAGTTTGGACAAATACAGGAGGTCATTTGCGTATTTAATTATACTAAATTAGAGCGAATAGGGCTGAAGTAGATTCAGATTCAGATTCATTTATTTGCCATTTGCAGTAAAACCACATTGGAAAGACTGTGCAAGACTACCCCAGTGTGCACCAGACGACACACACCAGAGCTCTTGCCACGGCGCCATCTTTACGGCGCCATGCGACAAAGTAAACAAACTTGTTTCACTTCTGGGTAATCGATTGACGCCAAAATGTATTCAATACACATGAAAAAAGGTTAATTATTGCATTTTCTAGTTCCCAAATCCGGTTATTATAATATTTATGTCTTATAAGCAATGAATAAAACCAAAATGGTTTTATTTTTGTATATTGCTGTGAGCCTGAAAATGCAAAATAGCCTTTTTTCAATTTTCCATTTCCCTTCAAAAATAGAAAATGTATTGAACGCAAAAGTACACGGACCGTATGGACATATCTCCATCTATTTTAATTTTACTGTTTTACAAAATTCTCAGGGACTACAGGTGTAAATTAGCTGCTGCTACAATATTGTACTATGCATCGCTCCTCTACACTGTCCCTGTAAGAATAAGAATCATACCATACCATCTAATCTGTTTTCTTCCATTTTAAATCAACATAAGTAAATCTGATCACTTACTTCCTTGAACGTCGTTATTGACAGGTTTCAAGGATGAGGAAAAACCTTGATAGGTTCACAACAAGTATTTGTCAATACAAACTTAAAACACAATCATATTATTTCAATCAATCCCAAAGTAATTTTCTGCTTGATTTCACCCATAGCTGATTAAGATACAAGAATAGGCTAGAGGAATCTGAGGGACAAGATGATTGAGAGAGAAAAGAGCAAATCAGATGGAAAGAATGTGGAGAAGGATGTGAGAGCCAGTTAACGACAGAGATAATAAATAGCTAGAAACAAATGGACAAATTGATGGTTCAGTGGTCTGCATCAATGAGTAATGCAGCCAGCGAAAGTTCAATTTGGTAGACGTCAGCCAAAGGTAACCCCTCCAGGCCGGTTTC